>CAXIVR010000013.1:10306689-10332022 GCA_964035755.1 Teleogryllus oceanicus | reverse complement strand
CTTTTTACTATACGATCAAAGAGCCTGCTTCGATCAGTGACTGTTTCTTTAGGAATTGGTACCCCTGATCGAATCCATGGTACGAGCCAGTACATAATTGTGCCCGCATCATGAACTTCAGACAGCATTTGGTTAACTGCAAATTGCCCGGCCCGACAATTTATGACACATATGTATAAAAAGATGTGACCACTGGAAGAAGTCGTTCTATTTTGTTGCACATACTTCCACTAGCATCAATATACAAGCAAAGAGGTTCTTCTTTTGCGTGGAGCTTCAGAATGTTTTTTTGGAAATTTGTTGAAAAATGTACAAAAAAAGGGTCGTACCCAATACTTTGAACAAAAGCGCCATCATTTTCACTCTTGAACATTTGCAAAGATTTTACTGCATTTTTTCAGAAAACTCTAAATCTTTCAATTCTTTTCTTGCCATAATTAAAACCGATCGCTTCGGGATTTGTGGAGGTTCGGGAACTCCAGGAGACATTAAGACACTGGCTTGTTGGGCACGATAGCGGTCTGTCGACATTTCGCAGAGTTTCCTACCAATACGCTGTCGCATGAGACGTCGTAGAAATCTCTTTCTACATCCACTTTCAGTTCCGAGGCGAATTTTGCAATGGAACATAACACAAACTTCTGCGATGTCAATTCTGATAAAGAGTTTGGAACCGCATGCACATTCACCTGAAATATTTATTTCGAATTAGTACATGTAATAATAAAAAATATCAAATCAGAATAGAACAAAAAATTAAACAACAATATTGGGCTTACAATCATGATACAAATTAACTTTTTTTGTATACTACAGTGGAGAATGTCGTTGAAAGAACGGCATAACATGGAAAACACTGTTTCCAGAAAAATGACATAAGAAGTATGTAACGTAAGAAACTGTATGTATTAAATCGACTATTTGATTCTTTATACATTTTCATTTTTAGTTCAGGAGACACATTTTAAACTCTTTTCTATTAACACTTCAGCCAACTGCTGAAAAATACACACGAAGCAATACAAAATTACCAAAAAGTTCTCAAATTTTTAAAATGTGTAACACGAGGAATATATTGCTTTAACGCTGAATATAAAACATGTATCTTGTAGTTTTAGGAGAGGGCGACAAAATTAAAACATTTGCAATTTTCGAAATGTCAGAGGTTTGAATGAAAATCGGTCAGTACCAATTATACAACGCACTGTGGTCTACTTGAGCAAAACATTTTAAGTTTTTTTGAAAAAATTGGAAACGTCCGAGATTTCATGAAATATCCCTAATATTATATATATATATATATATATATATATATATATATATATAAATGTTCCTCAAGTTTGAAAGCGATATTTTAATTTTTTGGGAGGAGTACTATAAACGAAGCCAGCGGGATGTTTTCCAAATTTTAAAAAAATGGCCCCAGCGTTTTTTATTAAATTTGTTGTGGTTAGTGCGAAGAACGTTTAAGAGAATGGTGCGCATCTGATGTTCGTTGAAAACCCTAATTTTTCGAAAACCACCATACCGAAGATAGAAATAAACTAAAGATAGAGATTTTTCCCTTTATTTATTTATTTTACGTCAAAAAACAGTTAAAAAGTGCGTATGACGTGCTATAGGGAAAAGTGAATTGTGTGCACATTTTCAAAATTCTGTGATCCCTACACTAAGTCATATACTACTTAAATTTTGAATTTTGAAAGGGAGAAAAAAACAAAAACTCCCATGTAGTAAAATCAATTTTCAAGGATAAATAAGCAATAAATTTTGAATTTTGAAATGTGTTCCTTAAAGAAATTTATCCTTTATGAAATGTGTTCCTTAAAGATAGATTTGGAAATAAGATAACGTATAATTTTTCGAACATTTGAGTACTTTTGGTGTAATTTTGCGTACAAATACGAGCGAGAAGGCACGTGCTGTTTCAGCACCTCTAGTATTAAAAATTCTGATAAGTTTATAGTCAGATCAATTGTCATTGCCTGCGAAAGCCCCATCTTTCATTTCACTTACAAGGGAACTTTCTCACCGCGCAAGTACAGTGTTCTTGCCACAGCAGGTCGAAGTTTCGAGCACGAGGGCATTGACTGCTAGAAAATATATTTAGAAGGCCTGTTTAATAGTTGGATCAATTTTATATCATTCAAACCTCCTACGAGAATTACCTGAGCTGTATTTGACTCCCACTAGTATTTACTTACCTTGAACACTACCACATGAAAGGTCTGCACTGATGTAATGGTATTTAAATTGAAAACCAACTTCAACTTAGTCTTTTCCCATACTTTGTTTGTGATCATATCTTGCCAAATGCCTTCATTAAATTTATAACGTAAGGCAATTCTTCTTTTTCCGTTTACTCTTCGTGCGGTCTTTTACGTGATTCATTTCATCAAAGTTAGATCTTTGAACACTGAAATTTGAATTAATTCCAAATTTCTTCCATTTAATGAAGTGTTGGTGAGACTCAAATTGTCTTCACTATTAGAAACCGATTCACTCTCAATTCACTATTTGATCTAAAACAAATGTTCAGATATTAATTACTCAAAGTTATTTTGTATTTCACAAAAATGTAAACACAGTGCTTTCTAATATCTAAAGTTAATCATTATATCATGAGATGCAAAACAATATTACTTATTAGATATTACAATATTTTTAAAAGTTTTTTCAAGAAATTGACAAAATGTTCAAAACAGATCCCTAAAGCTCGTTTGAGTACATTTTTCCTTTTACAATGAAAATAGAAAATATAATAACTTTAAATAAAAATAAATAATCGTATTAATTATAATATTCGTATTACCACTTACATAATAAGTAGATAAATAATGCTCATTCATTAATTCATATTTTGTTTATTATTAAATCAATACATGAAACGCCTCCGGATTAAGAGTGTGCCAGGAGGTGTTTTAAAGAACACTTCTTGTAGGAATATTCATAATAATAAAAATAATTAAATAATGTAATAATAATAATAATAAATGTAATAGTCGCTAATAACCGAGTTGTTGATGCGAATGTAAATAAGATAATTTTAAGAAAAGAAAGATAACACATGGATAAATCAAAACTAATTACATGAGAAATTATGGTTTTTTTTTTTTTTTTTGCTAATTATTTGCCCAAAAGGAATATTCGTCGCTCTAAAACTATTATCGGAAATGCAATATTTCGCCAATACCAATTCGTTAATATCCCTTCGTTAGGCAATTGTGGGTCTAGTAGATCCATTGAGGGTTAAGAACTATCTAGCTATACGTTTAGGAGACCTGACATCCTGTATTGAATGATTTGGCATCCCGTATCACAGTAGCCTTATCCCTTTTTATTACATCACGTAAGTCCTCATCCTCCACGTGTTGGCTAATGCCAACTTCATCAGTCTCCTTCGAGGATGATTTCAGAATTTATGCACCCATTTTGGGTAATACGAACATTAAATGGTTAATTCAAGAGTTAACCACATTTCCACTTTTTCCATAGACTATTGAAACAACATTAATCAACACATTGAGCGTAGGTATGCAAGGTCGGTCTTGCCTTAAAATGAAGGAATGGTATTATGATCGTTGCATATTTTTTCAGCATTCCTTCAATTTTAGTTGCTCCTTATTTTTATCTATTGTTTGCTCCAGTCGAGGACCAATAATTCTCTACACTAAAAATATCACGTAAATGCCAGTACTCTAGGAAAGGTAGAGCGGAAAAGAAATGTTTGTAATCATACCTTTTTCAAACAGTGGGCGTCATTTTTTATTTTTCCGCGAATGAACGACGCACGGTGGTCGGTGTTCGGAACAGGGCCGAAACGCGCGCCTAGGCACCAAACTTTAAATTTTGAAAAACGATTATTTCTTGATAAATATCAATTTTACATTCTTGTAATTACTAGAAACCAAGAAAAATATTTTTTATCAATGCATACAGCCAGCCATACGACACCGTCGAAGCCAAGCGTTTCAGCCGAAGAAAAATTCAGCCATCCAAGCAGTGAAAAAACACCTATCTTACATTGTTTGTAACTTTTTTTTTCTACCAGCATTATAAACGACCTTTCCTGTTGCAAGAAATCGTTCATAAAGGACCTTTTACGACACAAATGACGTATTAGATTTTACGGCACGAATCATTGCGTCATCACACATTCAGCCAACCGCAAAGAGAGAATCTTGGGGAGGTAGCGGTAAGTCGACCACAGTTTTCTCGTACAATGTCAAATACCCGAGACGTCACACGGAAGTTGTTTCGTAATATTAAGTTTGATTCACTTAAAAATTTATAATGCTGTTATACAAAAAAATGCGTATGTAATGTTTATAATGTTGCTTTATTGCATTCGTACAAATTTGAAAGCTTAAATTTAAACTAATTGCATAAACTACTATTTCCTAATCAACTTTTCAACTTCAACGCTTTCATATACTCTTCTAAATATATTAAAATTTTTGATGTGTCAATTATTTTTATTTTTCAGTTACCGGAAGCATTAAGGTGTAATTAAGGTGAGCAAAACTGCTTTTTCTTTTAACTAAATAAATTTTCACAGGGAATTAAAAAAGCACCAAAAAACACATCCACGAAATTAATATATGTTATTAAGGGAACATTATTGAACATTTTCCATTTGAGATTACTCACCCGTCTGCCCCTCTCAAAATGATGACTATTTATAGTTAACATTAAGTGTTTGGAAAGAGTATAATCACCTCCGGACTAAATAAATTTTCAAGAAGTAAACTCTTTCGGTATTATCTTCTCCACTTTCAGATTTACATTCATTGCTTAACATTTTCAATTTCTTTTCAAAAATATTTCTTTCATTTTGCCAAATTTCTTTCTTTTTTAATAAATTTAAACATGTGAAATTGAGATCTGCAGAACTTAAACATGCAATAAGTAAGTGAATTTTGACGGTCAATAACATTAAAACAACTGAACACTTCTGGTGAAATTAATGTATGTTATTAAGAAAATATTTGTAAATAGTCGTTGACAACTACCGCCTTGGCCAACCTCTTTCAAAATGGTGTCCATTTAAAGTTTACATAACGAGGATGAAAAATAAAGCGTAATTTTCATTAACTAAGTGACCTTTGACGGGCTATTCCAGAAAAACAACTAAAAACACTTCCATGAAATTAATACATGTTATTTAGTGGACATTTGATAATATATTTCGTTAATAACAGTCGTCTCGGCCTCTTTCTTTGAAAATGGCGAACGTTTAAACTTTACTTGACGAGCTTTGGAAGAAAGTGCCATTTGCCTAAGTGATCATTGACGAACAATTATAAAAAAAACAACAACATAGAAACATCTTCGTCAAATTAATAATGATATCAAGTAACCATTGCAAATATTGCTTCATTTGCCTCTCTCTGTGGACACGCAATCAGTAGTCGACGTCAGCCGCGAAGGGTGAAATGATCCGGACAGGAAATGACCTCTGTCATATGCGCAACCGCGACTTCTAAAAAAGGTCTCTAGTGACATGAAGATAACTGGTTCACAGGAAGCCAAGCCAGGTGGCTAGGTCACTGGCATTTCCATATCATGATACTTATCAGTTATCACCTTTGTGGGCGGCGCATTGGCCCACTTTGACATGCGCCATCTTTGACAGGTTAAGTAACAGAATAGTGAAATAATATAAAATGATTAATTATTGTTTGACAACGAAAATGGCAAAAAGAGTAGTACATAGTAACAGTGTAATTCATTACTACTATTATAAACTATTTATTCCTTTTACTACTTAAAGAAGAGTTTTACTGTTTTTCTACTTTTAAAAACTTTATAAACACTATCTCGGCCTAGTTTTTACTCATTTCCCCTTTCCTTCAGACCCCGTGGACTTTAATCCCGAAAAATTTGTCGCGTGAATCGATTTACCTTAAATATTCGTCATGAGGAGCTCTCCGTGTTCAGAAATTGCATGAAACCAAAACATTTAGTCAGTCAAAAATGTTTTAATTGATACAGTTTTTAATGCAATTAATCTATCGTTTAGTTTACATAAATAAAATTTCAAACATAATATTGTTATTAAATGAGGGATTTTTTAAAAATTGAACGTAATGAAACGCCTGCGCATGTAATATCTGATTGAGGTTTGACGATTTTTTTCTCAATCACGGAAAGATCATCTTAGAGCTTTTGAAGATTACTCGCAGTTTGTGATTTATGGACATGCGATGCGATTTTTGGACATGTCACTTGATACATTTTTAACGTAATTCATAAGAGTTGGATGCAATAACAAGAACAGCTTTTATTTCAACCCTATTAGTAGAATTGCCCTTTCACAGGTTCAGTTTTATCTGTCTTGGGTTATCCTCTGATTTGTGTATGTTACTACTTTTTCTTGAGTTGAACCAGGAAAGAAGATATTCCATGCACCGGCTAACGGATTTCATATTGTTTGCTTGACCTTTCACCCCTGGTATATATAAGGAAATACTCGTATTATGGTGAGGCGTACGCAATTTTTCAGGCGGTTTACACATATGCCACAAAGTATTATTTTATCGTAAATGAAGGGCAACCAGGAAAAGAACTGTCGAAATACGTTGCAGCGTCAACAAAATCACAATCTGCAATTTCATCTGGAAGTTCGATTGAAATACGTTGTTTTACAGTCTACCTCACCTTGCACATATTTTACATTCAATTTTCATTTCCTTACTTTCTGAACGCAGGACGCTTCGACATCGCGTCATTGCCTGATTCTTCCACAGACGAATTATGATCGTTGTCTAGCAGATAATTTTCTTCCTCTCTGTCGGATTCATTACCAATTTCAAAATAAGTAGCTTCATCCAGCACATCCAAAACCATTTTTCTAAATTGATCTCCTTTATTAACGATATTGAATGATAAAAATACCAGAAGAAACAATAAATGCTTCAAGCAGCACAATGCATTCGAACGAGAAATCGAATACTCGAGAACGGTCGCGTCACGGAGATAACCTACGAGTCAGCGCACGGGGTTAAGAAAAACGTTATCACCGGACGAGCATATTACTTACAGCGCTGCGCATCTCCCAATCGATTCCCTGAAAGGTACTGAGAGCAGTGTGACCATTCTCAGTTTCACAACAAAATGGCAAGCAAGACCCGGAGGACACCTCCGTGGCGCGATCAAAGAAGGGTTAAACGATAATGTATGACAATTGTATTATAATAACGATGATAATGTAAAATGATAGGACATAATATAACATAACGTACAACGATAGCGATGTATGCGAAAGGTAAAATGCTAATGTATTTCATCAAGAATTTTAAGCTACGAGAACTGCAATCTGGTTCTAAAAAATACCTAACCTGTGTATTGTATTGAAAAGATTCATAATTGAAATATATCCTACCTTTTTATAATAAATTTGTGTATATTTCGGAATTAGGTGTTATCGAAGTTCTACCACATAGTGCATATCGGAATTATTATTGGACCGTGGAACTAGAATTCACATGTACGACACATGGCACTTTAGAAGAAATTATTAGGACATATTTTACCGATCCCTTTGCATTTTGACACGATATGACTCAGATGCGCGGAACAATTTCAAAAACAAATAAAGTATTTCTCAAAAAGGAAATAAAAAAATATTTTTTGTATACCAGCATTATAAACAACCCTTTTCTATTAACAAAATCGTTCATAAAATGGCATATTATGGCACAAACAATTACGTCATCGCTATTTCTGCACTAATTATGACTCATAACTGATACAATAGTCACAACCCCTTTTTACCATCCAACCATGATGTATAAAGAAGGCAGTGGTACCATGTAGACAGATTGCCATGCAGCAATAAAATCAAATACGTTATGACAAAACTTACACCTTATAAAAACTAATTCATTACTCCTTTAAAATTATATGTTGCTTTCATTTGGTAATATTTAAAAAGAATAACAAAGAGCCCCCCAATTTTCGGGAACATGAATAAATTGTACAATTTAAATTTTCAAAGAAATTAGAAGATTATTTAATTCTAAAGTGCTTTTTTTTCTTTTACTTTCAGCACTAACTAATATTTGGGTTAATTTTTTAAACCCCTTTTTATTACTAATTTTTATTTCCGATTCAGCTACCCCCCATTTAAATGCGGAAAATACCCCATTTATGGGAAACGTCGCGGTTTCCCCTCAAAACGAACACACGCACATTTTTTTAATGCTTTAAATTTTTAAATTGTTCACCATAACGTGACCTTTAAAATGCTGTGGACGTAAATTTAAAAAGCTTGCAATAAAAAAACTACCTTTTTTTTTAAAAACTATTTTTTTAAAAATTTTTCCCAAAACTTTTTTAAAAATTTAAAAAGTTTTTTTTTTATTTTTTGAAATTAAATACCTTCTTGAAAACCCAATTTTTTAAATTTTTTGGGGGTTTTGGTTTAAACCTTTTAAAACGGGACAGCCCTTTTTTTAAAAGTGAAACTGATACTAAATTGAGTAAAAAATTATTATTGGCATTTCAGCCATTTTCAGTAACGGGGAAAAATAGTTGTTGTTTTTTTATGATAACTTTTCGAACAGGGATTTTTTTTTTCCACAAAAGAAGAATACAGTGACGATGCATTTTTCTAGCCATCTAATTCTGTAGAAATAGTCTTCCATAAACTGTCGCTTTTAGATGTAATTTTATTATTTGGTAACACAATTTGTGAGCTATATTTTAAAATTACATTTTCAACATTTTCACTGCTCACAATGGAGGGTCTGCCGGGTTTCCCCATCTTCGTGTAAAATACTTACGGTTAATGTCACAAAAACTATCAAAACTAAATTGGGCGTCATTTAGTTCCAAATTTTCCCAAAATCGAAGATTTTTTTGGGAAAACCGGATAGAAAATAAATTTATTTCCATTCAAGGGGAAAAAAAGGGGGAAAAATGATAAGAAAGTCCTTGTATTTTTTTCGCAAAGTTCACAACCTTTAAATTTTAAAGGGCTATATTAACAAATATTTCAAAACAATACGTATAATATTTTAAAAAAACAGCTGTTTTCTCCCGGGTTTTTAAAAAAAATTATAATTTTTCCTGAATCCCGTGAAGATGTCCGAAACAAGTGTTTTTGTTGTATAAAAGGCAACTTTTCCCTTTTAAAGTTGACGAGCAAAAGGCTATATTAACTAATACAAATCAATACGAGAAATTATCAAAATACGGCTGTGTTCTCCCAATCTGGGTTTAAAAATTATAAAGCCTGAATGCCGTGAAGATGTGCATTTGAGAGGTTTTGTTGAATTGTAGCAACTTTTTTTCCTTTGGGTTCAGGGAGCACTTTTTTTCCAACGATCCGTATATCGACAAATAGTACTTTTGGGTATAATAGTATTTTTGAAAGTAATGTTCTGTATATTCTGTTCGTTCGTTTAAAATACGAGTTAAAATGGTGTTGAAATTTGGTATATTTAATTACTATAATATATAAAAATTTAAATTTTAAATTAATAATTTGAGCCTAAAATTTTGGGGTATATTAGTTTGTTTCTAATTTTAATTTTAATTTTTTTTCTATGAAAAAAAGTTTAGCGGTTGAAGGGTTTTTCCCCAATTAAATTGGTATTGCAAATTATTATTTTGATAGTATTTATATTTAGTAAATATATTTATGGACACATTTTATTAATAAAAATTTATTTTGGAAAAGCCAAAAATTGCATAAATTTTGTATAAGTAAGTTTGTTCTAACTTTAATATTTGTTTTTGTGTCTGCTTTTATTCAAAAGTTGGCAGAACTTTAAATTTTCGAAAAACAAACAAACCAAAAAATTTGGGAATACAGCAATTAGCCTATAATTAGCGTAATATTATGAGCTTTTTTTTTTTTTTGTGTGTTCTCCTATAGTGTGTCTGCCAGCTTTATAGACATATAAGTAACGTGGTTCTGGCACCACTCAAATTAATGTTAAAAGGTTTTAAATTTTTGAATCGGCAGTGTAAATTCAGTAGTGTCTTACTATCAGACCTAATTTCTCCGGAATTTTCAACATTTTCAAAAACCAATTTTTGCTTTAAATTTATTGCAAGATTAGTGTAAAACACTTATAAAATGGCATAGCTACTATTTTAACTTATAACTGAATTTTCGAAAATTACAATCCCGAATTTTCTTTGGCGTCTTCCTAGAACTAGAAAATTAAATATAGAAATTTTTCCTTCAAATTATATTTGTTGTCCATAATTAGTCCTTTCATTAAGGCATTCTTTTGAAAATTTTAGCAGTTTGCTCATAATATGGTGTACAATATTTGCAATAAAAAATACAAAGATTTTTTTCAAAAACGACGCCAATTTTTTCTTTAAAGTTCTTGTAAGAATAGATTAAAATACACATATAAAGGGGGTATAGGTTCGAATTTCCGAGTTAACTCTAAAGTTTGATTTTTTCGACGTCTTCATACAACTATAAAATTGAAGAATTATGGAATTAAACTTTTGTTAGGGATAGTGCAAACTCACTCTATAAGATGACATAAACTCCTATACTCTTTCATTCTTCCTATACTCTTTCATTTTTCCAAATTTACTAATTTTTTGTCTTGTCTCTCATTTATATTGACGGAACGTCGTTCACATTTCTGTTTTTATGGGTACATATGCTTTAAATATTGTCGGATAAAATTTCTCGGAAACACAAACTTTTTTTTTTTGTGAAAATGAACCCCCAAGGCTCAAACCCGATGTGGGGTTTTGGGCCCTGAGTTTAATTCGACAGCTTTCCCCCCTCATTTTTGGGATAAAACATATTATTTTCAAAATATGAAGCTATAATATCTACATGGTAACTACTTACAAGGAAAAATGTTTTTTCCTGTTTAAATTATGGCATTTCTTTTATTTTTTGCTTCTGATATGAACTTAACAGTAATAATTAGTTAAAAACTCACTTGCAGATGCCGTTCAATGCATAGAGTAATAAATTGATTAAAATCACCTTTTTCTCTAAAAATCTGTTTTTGAAGACCAAATTTCATTAATAAAATTTAAAATCGTTTTTGAAAACCAAATTTCATTAATAAAAAAATTGCATCATCACAATTGTACTTGTAGAAAGACGCTAAAAAATGTATTTCTTCAATTTTCGAAAAGTCAGTTGTAAGAGATCGAGACCTGCACCAATTTCTTAAACGTCTTTCACATTATCCAACAACTTAATTTAAACAGAAACGATGGAGCCATTTTTTTCAATGTCTTGGGTAATTGTAAAGTCAATGGGCTTCATGTAAAGTACCCCCCCTAAGGAAAAAAAAATATTATATCGGTTTCAAATTCAAGGAGCCGCGACATATGCCAGACCGATTGAGAAATGTCAATTTTGGAGAAAATCGACTGAACGCTTTAGACGCTGGCGTTGTTCAGAGAAGGACAAATAGGCGTTTTGCCGTCAATGGATTTTTCGATACCAAAGCCCCACAGAACATATTCGGCTGCCCCCGGCCCGATTTTTTTCTTCTAAATTTTGAATTTAATTTATCCATTTTTTTCGTTCCCGGGGGTATAAAAAAGGGTTGTTCTCCCGAACACTCCCGTTTTCGTGCATTACATAACTTTCTAACGCGTAAGGGGGTAAAAAAGACCCCCAAAGTAAAAACTTGGCGGGTTTTGGAACGCGCTTTCCCAAACCCCGACCCCCCCAGGGGGCCCGGGAATGGCGGTGAGGTGGGGGGGAGGGGGGTGGCCGGGATCGAGCTAGCAGTTCAAAGGCAGGCGGTTGATTTCAAATTTGATTCCAATTTCCTCATTAATACTGAATATTGTTTTTTTGAAAAGGTTTACAAATAGTTATTGAAGGGAGTTATACGAAAAATAAAAAAAAATTTAAAACCAATTTTTAAAAATTCTGAACATTTATTACATTTTTTATTCTACATCAATACTTTAAAATTTTAATAATATTTTGAAACAAACACAACAAAATTACAAAACAATTTTTTAGTGATTTAATCGAAAAACAAAACCTTCCACCAAAAACTTTATACTTTTCTTGGTTCCCAAAGATATAATTTCAAAAGTCCCCGGGAAATGCGGATACCATAGTTTTCTGATGACTGCCTGATTTTTTGTTGGTAACTGAATACAAGTATCGAATTTTCAACAAAAAGAACTTAATACATTTTCCCCGATTAATATAATTCAAAATTCAAGTAGTATAGGGCTTCGGGTGGGGATCAAGGAATTTAAAAAAACGCACAGAATTAACTTTTTCTTAAGCACGTCACACAAAATTTTTTAACTATTTTTGTTTAAAATAAATAAAATTATTCCCTAATACGTTGTTTGGGAAAAAATTTTAAAACCAATTAAAAAAACCAATTTAAAATTTGATCCTATGAAAAAAAAAACCCAAAATTCCCGATTCCAATTAATGGTGTACTCGAGAAAATTAAAAGGAAAAATTTTGGGTTAAAAAAAATTTTTTACGAAAGTTTTTTTTTTCTTTATTTTTTTTATTTTTAAATGATTTTCACCATTCATAACACCCATATCAAATTTAAAAAAGGGCCCGATGCAAAGATCCCCGACGAGCTGCTCTTTTCCCTTTGAATGGGGAAACGGAATGGCTTATTTGCCCCCTAGGGCCGAATGGAAACGAAAGCTGCCCTGAGGGGCGCCCAGTGGGCAAGGAAAGAAAACGGGATAAAGGGTTAACTAGGGGGAAGGGTACTTTTTTTGACCGATTTCGGCTTGTAACATTCTTCCCAAGATGGAGAAAGACTTTTCCCCCGTACGCGCGGCTTTAAAATCAAACAATAAAAACTTTTTAAAAATTTGAAAAAGCGCATGTTCTTACGAAAATTTTTCCTTTTATACTGAATTTTTTATACAGGGTTTCCCACATGGTGGACCCAAGTAATTTTCAAAGGGTTTTTTTTATCGCCCCAACCCTTTTTTCACAGACTACTGAAAGGTTGGTATATCTAAGGCCCTGTTTTACACGGGGAAGCTTTTTTGATAGGGGGGAACACAAAAAGGGTTTTTTCACCAGTGGGGGGGCATTGTTCTTAAGGGCCCTTTTGGAGACTGAAGCTTTTCCAAAAAGAAACGGGAAAAGGGTTTTTTTGCCTGAGGAAGTTTATATCAAAACCCTGCTTTCTGATAAGTTCTTTCCCGGTGAAAAGAATTATCACAAGGGGTGGGCGCAATTGTGCATATGCAAAGATTTTTTATGACGCTTTTTTTAAGAGAAAAAAGGAAAGGTTTTTCCTTTTAGATTTAAAATGTTTTTTCAAGTTTTTTTCTGAATAAATCTCTTTCCACAGGTAGAACACGGGAAAAGGTTTATATCAGTGTGGATACGTATGTGCCTAACAAAGGGTTTCCCTTTTTTCCTAAAGGTCACCCTCTAGAGAGAGAACTTTGGGAAGGGTTTTCCCCCCAGAGGGTGAGCATGTGTTTTTTAAGTTCCCTTTTTAAACATTGAAGCTTTTTTCCCGGGTAGAACACTGAAAAGGGTTTATCACCAGTGGGGTGCAAGTATATGTAAAGTTTTTTTTCTCACTGAAGTTCTTATCAAAAAAACATAAAAAGGTTTTCCCCCAGAGGGATGCATGTTTTCATCAAATTTTTCCTTTATGTCTGAAGCTTTTTTCCGGGGGAACTCAAAAGGGGTTTTTCGCTGGGGAATGCGAAAATGCTCATACAATTTTCTTTCAAGACTAAAACTTTTCCCCACGGGATGCAACACTGAAAAGGATTTTCGGGTGTGGTGCGCACGTGCGTACACAAGCCCCTTTTCACTGAAGCGTTTTGCAGATAGAGCCCCGGGAAAAGTTTTCACTAGCGTGGGTAGAAAGAAAGCCCCCAAACCCCGATTTCAACAAAGTGCACTTGCATTAGCACTATCAACACTAAAGCAAAAAAAAAACGCATTTTTTACTTACAAATTCAAATGGGGGTATTGACATATTAAGAAACAGCTTAGTGAAAAACCCATCGTTAAGATGACTAAAAGTGACTTAAAACACCCATTTGTAGAAAAGGGGCCAAATAAACGTAAATTTTTCACTGCTTAAAATGTATAATGAAGTTTCTCACGCCCCATATGATAGGGGAGAATTATTTTGCTGAGCGGAGAAACGGCGAATTTTCGGGGGGGAAAAAAAAAACCCCTTCAGGACCTGGCAAGGGAAAAGGGGGATAAATCCATATTTAAAAGTGTAGGGGGAAAATCCTTCAACAAGGGGTTTGGTAACCAGAATAAAGTTTTGATGGCCCTTTTTTTTGAAATATCGTTTGATGTCAAAATCGACGTCTATGCGTCCTTCCGTAAAAAAACCGGCCGAAAAACCCGTTTGGTCGTTTTCCTTAACTGATAATTGGATTTGGAGCCTAATTTTCAAACCGATTTTTTAAATTTTTTACGAAAAATTCAAACATGAAGCCCGGGGAAGAAAATTTAAAAATATCCCCCAACTTTTTTGGTTTAATTTTTCCTAATGGAGGGGGAGGATTTTTTAAGGCAATAGCGGAGGTCGTTCGGTGAAATACCTTTTTTTAGAAAATTAAAAAAAATTTTAAAAAAGTATTTCGGATCAACAATCTTTAAAGATTGATATTTGTTTTTTAATAAAAGGGCGCAAAAAAAAGAAATTTAAAATAAAAAGGATGAAAATTTTCAAAAATTTCAATTTTTTTTGCATCATTCGATACAAATATAAAAAAATTTTATTTTTTTTATTTTTTCCCCCAGAAAACGGCATTTTTTTAAATTTAATATTTAGATAGCGAAAAGGGGAAATTTGGAGAAGGGGAAAATCTCTGTTGTTAAAATAACTGTTTTTGGGAAAAATTTTTTGAAAATTTAAAAACTTTTTTGGCGTCTTTCAACGCAACTGGAAGATAAATTTTTTATTTTTGGACTTACGAAAATTTTCCAAAAGTTATTTTATACTAGGGAAAAAAACCCGTAAATTTTTCCCGGAAAAAAAAACTTTTTTTCCCGGGCCTGGTAACAAAAAAGTTAAAAAATCCGGGTTCCCTAAATTTAAAAAAACCCAATCACTTTTGGTACGCAAATTCGTTTTGTTGATTCCAAATACAAAAAATTGGGATTAACTGCAAAACTTACGCCCGTCTGACTATCCGTCCGCCTGTTAAGGGCACTTCGTCCGTCAGTTCATCTTGTCCGTCGGCCGGTCCGTCCGTCTGTCTGTCCGTCCATCTGTCTGCGTCTGTTTTTTTTTCCCTTTGGTTCGGGCCCGTTTTGCCCTCTCGTTCTGCCTGTCTGCCTTTTCGTTCTGCCTTGTCTGCCCTCTCTTTCCCGCCTGTCTGCCTCTGTTCTGCCGGGTTCGCCCCCTCGTTCTCCCTTTCTGCCTCCCCCTTTTTCCCTTGTCCCCCTTTTCCTCCCCCGTTCCCCCTTTCCCCCCTTCTTCCTCTCGTTCCCCCCCCCTTTTGCCCCTGGGTTCCCCCCCCCCGTTTCCTCTCGTTCACCCACTTTGTTTTCCTCTTCTGCCCCTTTGTTCCGTTCCCCCCTTTGCCCCCTGTTCTTCTCCCTTTTTGCCCCCTTTCGCCCGTTTCCTCTCGTTCCGGCCTCCGGTTTGCCCCCTCTTCTACCTGTTTCCCTTTCTCTTCCCCTTTTGCCCCCCGTTCTCCCCTTTTGCCCCTGTTCTCCCTTTTTGCCCCCTCGTTCTGCCGTTTCCTTTTCCCGGCCTGTTTGCCTCTCGTTCGCCTGTCTGCCTCTTTCTCCGGGCCTCTTTTTGTTTGCCTCTCGTTCGGGCCTTTTCCCGGCCCTGTTCTGCCCGTTTGCCTCTCTTTCCCGCCTTTTCTGCCTCTTTTTCTGCCTTTTTGCCCCCTCTTTCCCGCCTGTCCCCCCTTTCGTTCTGCCCTTTTGCCCCCTTTTCCCGCCTGCCCGCCCCTCGTTCCCCCCCGTTTGCCCCCTCTTTTTCTGCCTGTCTGCCCCTGTTCTGCCTGTCTGCCTCCCCCTTCCCTTCTGCCTTCGTTCTGCCGTTGCCTCCCGCCCTGCCTGTTTGCCTCTGGCCCTGCCTGTCTGCCTCCCGTTCTGCCTGTTTCCTTCCCGTTCTGCCTGTCTGCCCCCTTCCCTGCCTGTTTGCCTCCCTCCCCCTTTTTCCCTCTCTTCTGCCTTTCCCCAATTTCCTCCCCCCCCCTTTCCTTTTTCTCCCCTTTTGCCCCCCCTTTTTGTTGCCTCCCTTTCTTCTGCCTGTCTGCCCCCTGTTCTGCCTGTTTCCTTTCTTTCCCTGTTTCCCTCTCTTCTCCGGGCCTCTTTTGCCCGTTTTTTCCTTTTCCCCCTTTTTGGGCCTTTCCCCTTCTGCCTTTTCTGCCTCCTTTGCCTTTCCTTTCGCCCCTTTCCTTTCTTCTCCCCTTTTGCCTCTCTTTCTCCCTTTCCCTCCTCTTTCTGCCGTTTCCTTTCTCTTTCTGCCTGTCTGCCTTTTCTTCCTGCCCCTTTGTTTCTTCTGCCTTTTTTTCCCCCTTTTTGCCTCTCAGTCTGTCTGTTCTACTTTTTAAACTTGGGGGCCCCCAAAACCCTTTTTTTCGATTTTTTAAAAGTTTTCCATTTTCCCCCGGGGGAGCATAAAGGGCAACTTCTGGTTTGATTGCTGCACTAAGTTTTCCAGAGCATTCCGCAAGAGGATCCTACACCCAAACGTTACAAAATTATATCACCCCAGAACTGAGATACAAAATGCAAAGGTTGGGAGAGAAAAATTAAAATTTTTACATTTAAAATTTGATCATTTAACTGGTTTAGGGGGGGTTAAAAACCCAGAGGATATCCCGTTTGGGGTCCGTATATCGGGGTTTTTAAAAATCATCCATTTTTGGGAACATCAAAAACCACATAAATTGTTTTCTTAAAAAATTAATTTTCCCTTGGATGAGTCTGGTTTTCTAAAATTTCCCAAAAGAATTTAAAAATGAAAAAAAATTTTTTTTGTTTTTTCCCCTGACAAAGGGCCCCAGATTCCTTCTTACTATTTTTACTACTATAAAGAAAAGTATGGTTATAATAACTAGGCGTGCTGCAGATTAAAAAGACGGGTTTTTTGAAATTATAGAAAGGGAAAAATTATTTTGGGGCAATAAAATTTAAATATTTTTGTCATATTTTTTCCCAAAAAGATGAAAAGGAAGAAAGGAAAATTTCACATATAAACTGAACACCCAGAAAAAACCATTAAATTTTTATTGTTGAAAATTTAAAACATAAAATTTTTGGGGAACGGATTTTCATGTATTTAAATTTTTTTGAAACTAGAAAATTTGATTCAATAATAATTTTTAGAGTTCACAAGACATTCTGAATAAATTTGAAACATTTTTATTTCACATATTTTGGGTATAATTACATGTTTTTTTTTTATTTTACCTACTACTCATACAAGTTTTTCGTTATATTTTAATATTTTTATATATCGAAACGGAACATTTCACATGCACGTTTGCAATATATGCTACAAAATCTTTCATAAAGCAAATGTAATGCTGCTGGGCCTATGACCACCATATTTGCCATATTTGTCAACCCCTCCCCCATTGCGGTTACTGGGAGTAAAGAATGAGCGGATTTCGGGTGAACAAAAGTAATTTAACTACGATTTTGCTCAAATTTAACAGAAATTCATTCCCTGATGGAAATTAACAAATATTTTTAAAAATTGTCTTATGCGTTGTTCGATTGGGGGAGGTTTTTGCGTAACGCGTTTGCAAGTAGTTGCAGACGCGTTAAAAGTAGACGAAACAAAAAAAAAATCAATAATAGAAATGCAAATTGTAGAATGGGAAAAAAAATCTAATTAATTTTAAAGAATATTCAATAGCAACTTATAATTAAAACTAAATTACTTTTCATATTTTTGGATTTATTTTTGTTTTCAGAGGTTTTTTCGCATGGCCCATTTTGGAAGGAAACCTATTTTTTTAAGAGTGCCATTCTATTAATAATTACATCCCTCTATTTTTTCGTTCACCCTCAAAAAAAAGCGGTGTAAAAAAACCCCGGGAGGCATTCCCCCGTCTTGTTTGATTCTCAATCGCCGACTGCGCAGCACTATTTTCCCCAAGGCGCTCACTTTCGGTATACCCAAAAAAGAGAACCCGACATCTCAGATCCAGGGGAATATTAAATTTTAATACCCCCAAACATGTTTAAAACAAAAAAAACTCAATGTCAATACCCAAATTTTTAATTATTTCGAATGTTTAACATTTACATTTTGATCTCATGCAAACAATTTACTTACGATCACTTTTTTTTTTGGGGAAGTTTTTAAAATTTCCCCTTCCCATGCCTGAAGAAACGATTCGGTGTTAAGAAGAACCTTCGGTGATACTATCTTGCCCACGACACTGCCCTGAAGCCCCATCCCCAACCTCTTTTCCCCTTTTTTAAAGTACCCTACATCACGTTTTTTTTTTTTTTTTAATTTTGGGTTGCGTCCATCTTGCCCACCGCGTCCCCCAACCCCCTTTAAGGGGCGTTGAGCTTTTTAATTTTTGGGGGTAATCCCCCATTAATGTGTTTTTATTTTTTAATAATTGTCGCCCGTCACGTCGCAGTCAGTCAATCCCTTTTTACCCCTTCGGCCGGGGGCTCGACGACGTTAGACCCCGGGGTTTCCTGGCCGGCCCCCAACCACAAACCCGCGAGTCTCGAATGCGCAACCCTTTCGTGACTTCACGGGCGTAAAAAACGCATTCGGCCCAGCGCCCCGGCGTTCTGGAGTCATTTTTAGAAATACCTTGTTGAATGCTGAAAAGCGCAAAAAATGAACCCAAAACGTTGGGATACCACGTTTTAACCCACTCCGTAATAGTTTCCCACCATATGTTTCACTCGGAAGGCCCTGCCCCGCTCTCCGACATCTTCGCGAACGTTCCCAAACCCGCTTGACAAAAAATCCTAAACTGTTTCGTTTCGCTTCGCATGAGTATACCGCCTTCCATCGTGCGTGCCCAAAACCCCTCGTCTATCATCAGTTCTTTAAAATAAAGCCCCATTTCTTTTGGGCGTGCGTGGTACATTTTGCCTCTTGACCCCCCCGCGAAAACCCGTTGGTTTTAAACTGTCACCGAAATCGATATTTCCTTTTCCCCGGAAGGGCAGGCGGGGAAAAAAAATTAAAAATTTATTGTTATTTATCCGAAAATAGATTTTATTACATGGGAGTTTTTTGTTGTTGTTTTCTCCTTTTCCCAAAATTCAAAATTTATTGTTATTTATTTTTGAAAATAGTTTTTACTACATGGAAGTTTTTTTTTTTTTCCCCCTTTCAAAATTAAAAATTTAAAATATTATAAAATTATGTGGGGATCACAAAATTTTTGGGTTGACACAATTCACTTTTTCCCATAGACGTCATACGCAGTTTTTAACTTTTTTTTGACGTAAAAATAAAATTTAAAAAAAATGGTCTTTTATTTTCGAGTCTGAGTTATAGTTTAAAAGGTTTTGACACTTATCGAAAACTATTTTTTGCGAATACTTTTGGGGTCTCTTCAACTAACCAATGGAAATTCCCCAAAGCACGTGCTATAGTTTAAATCCATTTTTTCCTTAGGGTGAACGGGAATAGCGGTGCTACAGAATGGAAAAAGATTCTCTTAGTAATGATTTTTGTTTCCTGGTGTGGAGGGGTTTTCGGTCTTCCCCCCATCTCTTGCAGCTCCACCCGTCCCCCCTTTTTAATTTTTCTAAATTTTTCTTTCTTTTTTTTCAATAATAAAACCAAAATTTTAAAAATTATTAAAGAAAAGTAAAGCCTTGTCCTTAATAAAATTTTCAAAAAAAATTTTGAAGCCATTTTTAAAAATTGCGTTTAAACATTACTGTAAATGCGAACTTTTTCCCCCCGGGTTCTATTGAGTTTCCAAAAAAACCCTTTTTTTAAAGTCTTTTTGAAGTACTACCCATACAAATGCAATATGTATACAGATCGACAGATATGTGCATATTAACAGGGGAAAATATTTAAAAATGCTTATATTTGCTTTTTTTGTAATCTGCATTTGGTCTTATGTTCAATTTAATTTTTAGTCCCGGCATTTTTATTTTTCTTATTTTTTTCCCAATTTTTTTTATCAGCAATCATAATGAAGGGGAATTAGTTTTTAGTAGAAAAATTTACCAATTTTAAAATTTTTTAAAGTTTTTGGGTTTTTCCCAATTTTATTAAAAGCCATTATTAATTTTCCTGAATACTATTTATTAATAATTAGAAAAAAAGTACCCAAACCCAACAACTGCTTTATATTTTAAGATTTTGTTTGGTTTGTGGAAGGAATCAGTGAAGGAGTAGTCCATGTTACATACTTTTTGTTAGAAATTAGGGGGCAAAGATTACATGTAAGATTAATGTTTTTTTTTTTAAAATTTATTTTTAAAATTTACAAGGTAATTTTCAATTACAATAGTGATAATTTAAGTTGTTTATTATCTTTAACTAAATTCCCCATTAATCCTGAATTAATAGTAAAAAACCAATTTTTTTTTTCAAATTTATTTGGGTGATATTTGGGGAAAAATTACAAAAATACAAAATACAAGAAGCATTGATAACCCCCAAAGAGAATTTCCCAAGAGACATTTACCCCGGGAAAAGGAGGTAAACAGTGAAAAAAATTTTTAAAAGGATTTAAATGAAGGGGCCGGGATTAATTTGGGTATGATTAGTGAAATTTTTTGAAAAAACAAGTGCAAAATTTCAATGGGGTTTTAAAGTTAAAGTTCTTAAATCAATATTTATATTGTTTTTTGAAAATTTAAAATGGACCCAAGCTCTGATAACTCCTGACAAAATTTTGGGGGTTTTGTTTTCGTAAATGACAATGCTTCATGTGTAGTAGATGAAAACTTTTCCCTTAAAGGGGGAAAAAAACCATTTGGTGGTAAGCAACCTTTAAAAAATTAAAGGTTGAATTTAAAATATAAATTATTTTAACAAAAAATTTTTATAAGGGTTAACCCAAGGGACGAAGTAACAAATAATGCCACTGTTGTTCTCTTCAGGCAACTATGAAAACTTTTTAAATAATCAATTACTTTTTAAATCTTGAATGAAGAAAATGTTTGGGGATGGATTGTTTTCTTTTTTTCTAATTATTTTGGGAAAAACCTTTTATGCCTTCCCCCATAATTTTTTTTTAACCAAAGAACATGAAATGATTTTGAGAAAAATGTAATTGTTTAAAAGGCCAGGCAGTTGTTTTTGATAGAATTACACAGGTGGAAACTTTTTGGGATTTTCTTGATATTGATATAAGGCTTTATTACAGTTAAGAAAAAAGATTTGGAAAAAAATAATAATAGTTTTTAAGTTAATTTATAAATTAAAAAATATTATTATTAATATTAATTATTTATTATTTCCATCTGAGTGCAGGATTTCACAATTACTTTTTGTATTTTTTGTTTCTTTTGTGTAATGATTTTGGGGTTTATTATTAAATTTATTATTTTCAATTTTTTATCTTTTTTAATTGTAAATGGAATACGATATAATCTAACTATTTTTTTTTGACAAAATATCCTAAAAGTCACCCCATAAAAAGTGGAACAATTATGAGTAGCATACTGAAAAAAAATTTTAAAAAAGAATATTAAAGGGAAAAAGAAATCAAAGATGTTCCAAGAAAATTTTTTTAACCCGGGAAACTGTTTATTTTTTTTTAGCACTTTTCTTAAATAAAAAAATTTTAAAAGGAAAAATGATTTTTAAATTTGGGACTTCATGTTCCAAGTCCCAAACTAAAAAAAATTTCCCAAACCTTTTTCCCCATTCACCGGGAACTTTTTCCCCAGCCAAATATATCAGAAATTTGGGATTGGGAGATTTGGAGGGGGGAGGGGGGGATGAAGTGCGGGACAGTAGAACAGCAAAAAAAAAATCTTTTACAAGTTTTGTGAATTTAGTTATTCCCTGTTCAAGGATAATGTTTTCGTATCTAATGATAGTATTTTAAAAAATGAAAAGGGGAATACAGTGTGTATGTTGATCTCTTTGTGTGGACCTTGTTATTTTAAAGCCCTTAACGTTTTTTTCTCTTTGTATCCCATGAAACATTTATCAACAACAAAAATTATTTTAATTTTTAAATTTTTTTTTCTTTTCTTTTTTTCAAATTTTTGGGAAACATTTCTTTTGCCCTTTTGGATTATATTGAATGCAGTTTTTTAATAAAAGAAAAATTTTCCCCAAGGAAAGATGAAATTTTATGAAAAGTTTGTTAGATAAATGAAAATTACCCAATATAAAAAAAAAGGGGGGCATGAAATAAAAAAAAAGTATTTTAGCCCCACGTCATCCCAGTTTTTAAACTGTTTCTTTGACGAAAATAAATAAATAAATAAATAAATAAAAGTCTATAAATCCTAATAAATTTAGAGAATATTTCTGGAAAGGGATGAAAAACGAAGGGGGGGGATAAAAAAGGTACAATATATTATAACTATCTTTCTTATATTTTAAAAAGTTTAATCGAAACAATTAATCATTTATTAAAGAAACAAGGAATTAACTATTTATTAATAATACCCATTTAAGAAAAATGCACATGCATTCCATTTGAACTGTCATGCTCAAGGGTTTTTTGGTAGAAAATTAATGGGGTATAACCTGGGTTTCTTTAAGACTTAAACCCTTTTTGGTTAAATGTTGTAATGGCTAAATGTTGTATTGCATGAAGTAGATACATGATTGATGTAATAATGTGTTGTTCCCCAACATGTGAAGTGTGTCTAAACTAGTACCTTTTAATCTTTTTTTTGGAGCAAGTTTTGGAAAATTTTTAGATAATCCTTTTCTTTAATCATCAATAGAATTATTGATTTTTGTAATATCCAAAAGGTGTTTGTCCCCAACCATTTTTTTAAACATTCAGAAGAAAAATTTTCCCCATAAAATTGTATCATACATATTCCATTTACTCCATCATCGGGCATTATCGATTTTTTTACATCGTTCATCTCTTGTAGTTCTTATTTTTTACAAACCAATTTGTCCCCCCAAAAATTTTTAAAATTTAAATTGAAAAAGTTTTAATATTGTCCCTTTTTTTTGTGGCCTGTTGAAATTTGATGGGAAGATTTGTGACATTTTTTTCAATGTTTCAGCAGTCGAGAATAACATTGAGTTCTAGTCGTAAGGGGGATTTGGTTGACCGGGGGCCCCATTTCCCCGTTCCTTAGCTCCCCCAGGGGAGACAAAAGGGGAAATCGAAATTGTTGAAACTACCAACAATTGAAAGCAAATTACTATCCGCCAGAAGAATAAGATTAGCCCAAACCCTGCCCGTTGAGCAACCGAACCAGTAATACCAACCAAAAGATAAACATTTTTTCCCACTTTAAAAATTTGAAATTCAATTGAGTTTGGCGGGGAAATAAATATGTTGCCCCTGGCAAATTCAAAAAATTTCCCTGGAAGCTTGAGCTGCTTTTGAAATTTTTGGGTTTCCCAAAAAAATGAAACAACCTGAGCAATGAAAAATTTTTAAAAAATTGTTACTGAACCCAAAAAAAAAAAAAGGAAAAAAAATAAATGGCAATGTTGAGATGGCCCTTGAGGTCAGCTTTTTAAAATCTGTTGGGGATGATAAAGGGGTCGGCAATAGGGAGGAAGACATCGAAAATTCACCATTAGCTACCAGCAAGACTGAACGGGAAAAAACTATTTGTAAGTTTTGGGCCCCCTTTCAAAAAAAAAATCAAAAATTGAAAAAAAGTTAGAGTAAAAAGATCAATTTGAACAAATATACTGAACAAAATGCAAAGCTGGAGAATAGAATAAAAATCATAGAGAGTAAATTGTCCTTTTTTTGAAATTTTCCCCTAATCCAAATAATATAATGTATGAAATAAATGAATCAGAAAACGGGAAACCGATGTGATAGCTTTCAAAAATGGAACCCAAAAAAAACTTTTCCCAAATATGAAAAAACATCGGGATGTTTCGAGAAGATAGCAGCATTTTTTCCCACAGGAGATATAAAAATGGTCCCAAATCTTAAACTTGACTTGGCCCCGGGGGGAAAAAACTATCCATTACTCCATCAATAGCTGATGAAAGGGACATTTTGAAAATCAAACCACCAACTGAACCCAAACTTTCAAAAAAGCCAAATTTAAAAAACCCAAAAAAATCATTTTAAAAGCTCTTTGAATTTGGGAATCTATTAAAAAAAATGGAGATGAAGACAAAACTATTAGATATATAAATGGAATCCCAAAAGATAGTTGAAAAGCCAAAAAAATTTTTAAAGCCGGGAGAAAAGTGCAAAAAAAACATAAATTATTTATCAAATATCAGAATCCCCAGAGGGTTGAGAAAAAAATTGAATAATTTTTTGGGCCCTTCGCCCCAAAACCATTACTTGATATTTTTGAAGTGAACGGGTTTAAACCCAACCCAAATTTGAAGGGGAAGTAATTGACAATAAAAATGATGTGATATTTGAAGAGATAGAGATCTATTCTCATCTATATCTAGTAACTGGGGAACATGGAGGGGGGTGTCAAAATTTTCAAAGGAACAAAAAACCACTGCCCAATTTCTGGAAATTAAAGGAAAAATAATATTGGCAAGTCTTTTAAAGATTTAAAAGCTTAAAAGGGTATGATAATCGGATGTATATATCTACCACCAAAATCAACCGTGATCATACATTGACCACATGATTACAATATCAACTTAAAAGGGGATATATCCAAATTTTGAATTATTTGTTATGGCCCAAAACCTTTCAAAACAGCTATACGAAATTTCGTTGGGAAAACCTTAAATAATGAAATGAAAAATTTAATAGGGGAACAGTACAAAGGAGGGTTGTAACTTTAACATCATATTCTTGATTTGTGGTTTTTGAAAACATGGGTTTAAAATAATTTAAAAGAAGCTATCATCGGGGAAAATAAACACCATCCAGCCCGACATTTGTAATTTAAAAAATTCAAAAAACCCAAAAGTAACCCACTTTCAATTTCAGGAATGCAAAATTTTAAAGCTTTAAAAGTTTCTTTTTTTAGAACTAATTGGGCCCAACTTTTCAAACCGGGGTCCTGAAGACAAAGTAATCTTGGTTTTAAGGAGAAAATCAACAAAAGGGGAAATTAAAAATGTTCCTGTAAAACACTGGCAATGAGGGGAAATTACCCTTTTATGGTTTTTTGAAAATTTAAAAAAATAAAACTAAATTAAAAAAAAAGGCACAGAAAAAAAAACAAAAAAAAAACAAATGGTTGCTTAAAAGCTTCAAAAACTGAGATCGGAATGTAAAGAAATTGCAAAAAAGTTACACTCTTTTATTAAAATTGAGGATAAGATGGGAAAACAGATGTCAAACA
>CAXIVR010000013.1:9845141-10306589 GCA_964035755.1 Teleogryllus oceanicus | reverse complement strand
AATGAAATTTTTGAGTCATGCTTCTCTACTGGGCTGTCCGGAGACGCCGCAGGCTGGGGGTAGGCCCCGGCGACCATCCCCCGGGAGAAGGTCACGACGCTTGAACTGTACCAGACCCGGGCCCCACTACATTCGCAATATGGCGGCTTGAAAGATTTCCGTCGGAATAGCCAACATGAAACTATAACTCTGATCAAGTCTCTCGCTTTTGTTTTGTTTGTTGTCTCATTCCACATATCTCGCGCGGTCTAGGACAAGGAAGAGGAAGGACAGATCGCTACGGAAAACTACCGATCAGAGCAGCCGGCCGCTAGAATTCTCCTCCAGACAGCGACTGAATTCGACCTGGCTGAATAGCTCAAAAACCCTGCCGTCGTCAGGACTTGAACCTAGGCCCTCCGCTCAGGGGCGCTGCAGTGACATCAGTTGATGCCTGGCCCCGCTACCGGTTTTCTTTTGAGGATCAGATAGTCTCTAGTTGTAGAAACGAGCAGCAGAAAATATTTTACTTTAACTTAAATTTGTATACCGTTTTTTGATTGTTTAATTTCATCTGGCAATACGTTGTAAGTAACGTACATGTTTATTGGATTTCATGTAGTGAGCGGTTGATACTGAGTTGATGAACATGATTTTACGTCGTGTCCTTTATTTATATTATAAATAAATGTATTACAGAAAATGTTCTCACGGTTAAGTCCCTTTTGACTAATGCTACAGATTCGTAAATAAACTCCAGGCCGTGTATTAGGCCGCACTAAATACGCAATATGGCAGCTTGAAAGATTTCCTGTCGGAATAGCCAACTTATGAAACTATAACTCTGGTCAAGTCTCTGCTTTTGTTTTTTTTGTTTCCTCATTCAAATCCTCCGCGTCTCAGCTTGTCCACTGTTCAATAATACATGTTTCGTTTTCGTAGAATAAAAGAGTTCATCTATAAACGAATATTAATTCTGTGAATAATTAAAATTAATTAAAATTATCATTATCAACTATTGCGAGTTTAAAGAAGTGTTAAAAGTGTCAAGTGCAAATGAAAATACAACCTCCAAGTTATCTGGTGATACTTCTATGTTATTAATGCTTTTGAGATGTCAACAGTTCCTTCACGTTTGGAAGTGGTAGTAATGAGTTTTATTGAACGCAAATAAATACCCCATATTGAAGAATTAACGGATATACATTAGTTTTTAAGTGATCTAATGAATTGTCCTAAAGTCCAGTTATGTCAAACAATGCAAATGCATCCATTTAATTTTTCAGTTCAATTATTCATTACTTTTTAAAAATAAGTTCAAAAAATAATGAAAATCATTAGTTAAGAAGCAATAACTTATCCATTGTTCAGAGACAGTCTTTGAAAACGTGTTATCTTCAAAGGTTCAGTATTAAGTATAGACCCAGATGTTGTTAGGCTTACCATTAGTTTCCAGTTATAATTAAAATGAATTCAGAAAAATAATAATAAATATAATATAATAAATTTAAACAAGAAATACTAAAGGGACACTTAACAACAATAATGAACTACTATAACTATTTCAATTAACTTATTATTATTACTAAAGAAAACAATTGAAAATAAGAAATAAAACTCAAAACGCCTAGTACTACTAAATAAATAAATTGAACGATAAAACGCAAAGAACAAGAGCACCAAAACGCAAAATGCAAATTTTAGCAACACTCGTAAACTAACACAATTTCACTTGGATGGCTTTGAATGTTGGCAGTATCTACGGAAGTAGTCATTGTTTCATTGCAAACTTAAATTTTAAAAATGTCCTACCGCTTGAAGGTAATATATTCAGGGTATTTGTGTGACGGTTGGCAACAACTTTAGCCAACATAAAACGAATCGAAACTCCCTAAATCGAGTATAAATGTATGTTCTCATCCGACAGTGACATTTTTCAAAAGTTGTCCCGTTAGTTCGGCTTTTTAGCTGGCCAGCAATCCTAGACGCGGCATCTCCCTGTCAGCTAAATAGTTGCTGACTCCGGCAGCAGAAGCCTACGCTCTCACGTCTGTAGATGTTTCAGACTAGAGAAAACGTTGTCTTTTCCCTTTCCTAAGTATTTATTCTTGTATACGTATCAATAAGTATATACAACCGGAACTCTGCGAAAACCCTGTCCTTTGTAAATAATAATTATATGAAAACAAACTTGAATTAATGTAACACCCAACTGCGAACACCCATTCCCCGAAATGTGATTTACAGAATTAGAGACCCGGGTATTGTGCGAGAAACCCAATCCAATATTGCTGAGCATTGAGATAATATTTAACAGAAAATATAATAGTTCCTTTTAATTTTATCGTGTAAGATCATTTCGGAATATTCCTTCAATTTAATTGTACATTGATATCGTGTTCTCTTTTCTGTCTACCCATGCTACGGAGAGGGATAGAAAATAATAATAATAATAATAAAATACTCGTAATAATAACAACAACAACAGTTGAGAGCATACAGCACATCACATCAGGATGCAAATTAATGGCCCGTACGCCCCAATCAAGACGGTGTATCTCAAAAATGTTTTTTGCTTTTTCTAAACGATTTTTCTTACTGATTCTCCCTACTGGCCAATCATAATTTGTGTTAAAAAAGGAGAGATGCATATTTCCAACTATATATTTTAATTTCCAAAGAATAGATTTCACTTCAAAACATGATTTGAACACAACAACAAAAAACAACAATAGAGATTACATTTGCGAAAATCACTTCAACAGTAATTTACTATTGATCATTTGACATTCGTGTTGTTCAGCAGTCAATAGGTTTGTTCATTGTATTTATTCATTTATTTATTTATTTTACGTTAAAAAACAGTTAAAACTGCGTATGATGTGCTATGGGGAAAAGTGAATGTTGAAATTTCAAAATTCTTGATTTCTACACTAAGTCATATACTCAAAGTTTGAAGAAAAAACTCCCATGTAATAAAATCTATTTTCAAGGATAAAAAGGCAATAAATTTTGGCTCTTATCAATGTTGTCCTTCAGAATAATACTTCCTGCCGCGACACATTGGAAACAATAATTTGAATAATTGTATTTCCCACTGAATTCTAGAAGACGTGCACAGAAAATGAAGTTACATTTATGTCCAAAAAAGCAAAACAAGGGCCATCTCAGCATTTGCTCAATGGATCGGGGAAACTGGACGAAAAACCTGATCGAGATGGTCGTGACCCGGAAGCTGTAGTACAATAGTTTTACAGGTTGTTTATGCTCATTTACACAGTTCAAATGGTAAATAATGCATTAGTATCATTGTTAAAATTAATGTTAGTTTTATTGTGATGCACAGTATAGTCTCTAATTGTATAGAAACAGTTATGCAGCAGAAACGATTTCACTTGGGATTTAAACTTTTCTATTGAATTTAATCGTTTCATGTCATCTGGCAAAGTGTTGTAAAATAATGTACATGTATTGTATGTAATTTTTGTAATGAGCTGTTGATACTGTCACCTGATAAAATATGATTTCAGTCGATGTTATAGTAATAGACTTGGCATTTTCTGAAAATATATTCCGCCGTTGAGCAAGTCTTTTTGTTACAAAAACCACTGATTCGTAAATAAAAAGACACGGTAATGGTAGAATTCCTAGATTAATGAAGAGAGGCTTACATGAATCACGTGGGTGGGATTTGGTTATTATTCGTACAATTCGTTTTTGTAATCTAAAAGTTTGGGAACTATAAGATGTATTTCCCAAATATTATGCCATATCTCAGGCGGAATGAACTTTCCCGAAATATACACAACGAACAGTTGAAGGCTGACTGAATTTTGCAAGAATTCTGAACGCGTAGCATAATGAACTTAATTTTGTGTTCAATTTATTTAAATGGACGTTCCATTTAAGGTTTGGCTGAATTGAGAGCACCAAAAATTTTTTTGTCTCAACAACAGTTAATGGTACACCGTTCATTTTCAATGGAGCACAGAATTGTTTATTTGAAATGGAAAACTGCATCAAAATCGTTTTCTTTTCGTTTACTATTAATTTGTTATTTCGGAACCAATTTAAAACATTTTATATTGTACTATTTACGGTTTCTTTATTGCAAAGGATGTTCGTATCATCTGCAAAGAGAACCGTTTTTCCATTCAATCGTCGAGGCATATCGTTTACGTAAAGTAGGAACAGAATAGGGCCAAAAATCGATCCTTGAGGAACTCCGTGCAATGGGCAAAGAGTTGGAAGGTGCGTACGTAATTTTCCATCATTCCAGTAAGGTTTTTCCCAACTCTCTGAGATCGTTGTTTAAGGTACGAACATAACCAATCTAGAGCAATACGGATTCCATATGAAGGTAATTTGGAAAGTAAAATGTCATGATCAATGACGTCAAAAGGTTTTAAGAGATCTAAAAATAATCCAATAGGTGCCTCGTTTTGATCCAATGATGAGGCGACAACCTTAAAGAAAAGAAGAAAGAAAGTGGATTTTGATTTTCTAAATCCATGTTGGCAATCTGAAAGCGCGTCGTGTTTACTGAGAATGGTTTCCATTCGTACGTAAAAAAAGTCTCTCTAATAGTTTTGAAAAAACTGATAGAAGAGAAATGGGCCGATAATTTTAAATTTCATTCTTGTTGCTTTATTTGAAGAGCGGCTTAATTTTAGCTGTTTTGAAAATATCTGGAAACGTTCCGGTGCATAACGATGAATAAATATGTGAGTTAACGGGTGTATAATGGCATACGCACAGGTCTTTAACAAAGAATCCGGGAATTCATCTAAACCGGACGAATATTTATTTTTTAGTTTAGTTTTTATTACATACTGTTCTTCGGTCTTTATATTTTGAAGCTTTTATTAATAACAGCAAATGATAAAATCGGACTACAATGTTAATTAGGTTTTCAAAATAAAAATACGACTTTAAATTCTTGATCTATCATACATAAGCGGTGGTGCGAGGTAGTGGCCAGCTTACCTAGACTTGGAGTGCTAGTGATGCCACATCTGTCAGTAGGGACCATTTTCAGCATAGGGAAAAATGATACAGTGCTACGGGTTTGTGTTATTATACTTACACTGGTTTTTACAGAACTAAACCTCAAGATTACTAAACGCCCGTACCACGGTAGCATTTAGGCACGGTATTTTGCGTCTTTCTCAGACGTGACCGCTAGTGTCGCTTCATCTACGGCACTGCTTGATACGGTTGCGATCATGCGACACCTAGCGGCATTACTGCAAAAGACACCTACAACTCTGCCTAGAGAGTATACCTAAACCATGCTAGTGGTGACTGGCTTTGGACGGGCCAGGACGGGCCTTCGGTGACCTTAAGGTGCAGCTCTGTAAAAACCGCAGTATATGTGTAGTATGCACATGCAGTATATGTACCATATACTCTTTGGATGTATCCTCAAGACGATACGTTACATACTCTGCAAATACTGTTGAATAAAGAAAATTGTGGTGCTGACCGCGATGGAAGAAATAGATCTTGTAGCGGAAAGCGTTATTAAAATAGAAGAGGTATACCGCTTTTGTGTGTTTGATATGTTGGTGCTGTAATTTTAATCCCCAAAAAAAAAATTATTTCAGCAACTATTCTCTATTTCCAAAATTTGAAACCATTTAATAATAATTTCTTTCTCACATACGAAAAAGGTATTTTCCATACAATGTTTTTAAAATGGTACAACTATCTTTCTGTTTTTCTTTTTACTTTATATCCCATTTGAAAATCTCTACATGTCAGTGGTTATCAAGACAGTTTATTTTGAAATTTAAATTCTTGTTTTTTTGCTTATTATATTTTATGGACTCGAAATGCCAAAATATCAGTTTGTAACATTTTATGACTGACAATTCATTTTTTTGTTCCTGAAAAATCTTGCTCTGATGTGAGGGGTTTCTCAGTTATGATCATGTTGAACATATGATTGACTGCTTTCTTGTTTTGTTATCTGTAGATAAAAGAAGAGCCCATGGACAAGAAAGAAGACTGTTGCTGGAATTCTATTGTGAGTTAGTTTTATAGTAGTGTTATTAACTCATGTAATCAAAATTAGTGGGTTTTGAGATAATCACCCAAAAATTGTAATGCTTCATGCTATTTCAAATTTGTGGATATTGGTTTATGTAGATCAGAGAAAAAATATTAATTATTGGTGTGAATCATCTTTGTTTTGTTTGATGTGAGCTGGCTATATTAATATTTGTTATGAAAATGTGTTCGTGTCTGTTCTTGAATTGCAATTCGTAAGACTTCACGCTCACAAACACCATCCCCACATTGGTATACTAGAAGTGGGAGTTTTTGTATTTTTTGACTTTTCATAATAAATCTCTACTCTGGATTGTAATAAATCATTGGGCTATGATGAATATTTAAACAAATCAAGCAAACAATGGAGAATCTTTTGATTTAAATTAAATTTTTAATAATGTAATTGAAAAAAGTATTTTTTAGAATGTAAGTGAAAAAAAGTAGTCAGAAGTTCACCTATAAATAATATCAATAAATCTTCTCCAGAACTGCTGAAGATCTGTACAGATATTAATGGAGAATTACTCTTGCTGTCAACACTCGACCAAGGGCCAAGAGATGTGCTGTGTCGATAATGAATAATTAAGATGATTAAGACGCAGCAAATACACAAGAAAAAAAGTTTTATTTTTGTTTGTTATTCAAAGCAAGTCTTGGTTACCTTTTTATTACAACTCAACTTGAGTTGTTTTTAGATGCTTCTCTATGGGCAGCCATGAGCTCTTTCTTTTTCTTTTAGGCCAGAGATGTACCCAGTGCTTTGCTGCATTCAATAAAAGAAGAAGATGATGATAAAGATGACGTGAGTACAGTCATTCATCTTGTCTTATAACAATAAAATAATTTTTAACATAATTAGGACAAGCAAATCCTTTTGTAATTGAAATGATATTAATTCATTATACAACTGAGGGAATAATACAATTTAAATTGAACAATAGAAAGAGTCGTTAAAATTCAAATGTGGTCATAAAGCATTTTTATTTATTCTCTCATCCTCAATCCTACAATGTGAGTTATGTAATGAATATGACATGTTGTGTATAAATGTAAAAATTTAAAATTATTACCCCCTTATTAGAAGAGTGCTGCTACACTCTGACTTATCATGCATAACTAGTGATAAATGCTGATGATGATTGATCTGTCACTGAAGAAGGAATTGCCAGAATGATATATCTTTGTGAAAAGGAAAGGTCAATGTTGTGAAATGGACAGAAGGATTGTTATATTTTTTTGATAGCTGGAATAGCGGGAAGTACATTCGTATTAGGATGGCATGGGCAATGTTACAATATTTCTTACCTCATATCAATTAAATGAGAAAATACAGTATGCTTGTATAGCACCATTAGTTCGGTTGCTGTACTTTTTTTTTTTACTGTGCAGGAGTTGGAGCCTCCAGTTGCCGTGTTTGTTCAGCCAATGGAGAAGCAAGAAGGAGCCTGTATTGAAGAAACAAAGGTAAGACTGTTATATACATTTACTTGATAATATTTTAATACAAGGAAGCCTTGGGTAGTGACATGTTAAAACCCTCTGTAAATGTCTTTATTTTAAATAGATGGTTCTTCTTAGTTATGTTAACAATTCTTTGAAACAATGGAAAATGTTGCATGCACGGCAACATAATGCAAGATCAAAATTTACTTAATGTTAAGAGAACCGTTAAGTTGCATTAACCAGACAGTGGGGATAAAGATGTATGATCGACCATGTGAGGATCATTTTGAACTTCTTCCAGTGAACTGATAATGGTAACAGGGTGCTGGGTAAAGTAAATAGTTCAAGTGTCAGGCATGTTGAGGGTTTTCAGGGGCATTATTACTGGGAGTGTTTGTAATTTAGTGTTCCACAGGCAGATTTAATTCTTAAAGAATTGAAACAAACCCAAATAATTTATGGAATCACAGCAACATTTGACTTGGCTCTTAGTCTCTGTTTTTTGTTCAATTCTTAGAAAGTTAGAATAATCCTTTCTATTTGTGAGCAGGAAAGAGAACATCCCTTTTGCTAACTTCACTTCAGTTTTTAGCCACTTTATCTAATCATTTTTAAAAAAGTTAATACTAAACCAGTTGTTGTGTGTTTTATAACTTGTACATTTTTTAAAATTCTACAAAATCTAACTTGCACCATTTTTGTACTTATTTTCTGTACAATATGATGAAACAATTGGATTCTTTTTTTTTATTGTTTTAATTAAAATGTTAAATTAAAACCTCATTTTAAACATATCTGATATTTCATTCAAAACTGCTCGGGGGGGGGGGGGGGGTAGATAACTTTATTTAATTCCTAGTTGTGAAGAAGATATTTTTTTGGAAACTCGTGGTGGCACTGACTTTCTTACATTAAATCACTTTCTAATATCAAGGCAAGTGTTTTGGTATTGTCCCACCTTCTACGCAGTTGCTCACAGTCTACATTTAAAGTAATTTTTTCACATTTTCTTAATTTTTAGGCTTCATAATAGTAGAATTGAATTATGAGTTCAAGAATATTATTGAAGAGTAAAACACTGTTCTCTATGCAAATTCTAATTTTAAAGTTTGGAACTGTCCTACAGAAAATGTTGGTTTGTAAGAATGTGAGCTTGTAAGCTTGAAGAATGTAAGATTGTAAGAATACGCAATTTGGAGGTAATTTTTAGAGAGAAGTTTTTATTTTGTGAGAAACTTCATCAGAAATCATTAGAAGTGTAAGTGCTCACAAATACAATGATGTATTTAAAATGCCAGTTATGTGAATAATAAGGTTTTGAGTAATATTTGAGAAAAATACATTTAAGAAAAAACAACAACAAAAACACACACTGAAAATGGTGTTTATGGCTTTTTTTCAGTGAATTTAGTTCTCTCTGTATTTTTGCTTTCCTTTGCGGATGCCTTTGGTGGCATGTGGGAGCGGAAATTGCATAGCCAAAAGTAGCTTCTAGTCAGCCAACCCTTGACTAATTCTTCTGATCAAAAGTAAATTATTTTTTATTTAAAAGTTATATTTTTCTTTAAATTGAATGGTAAATATATTACTTGCATTTGCCCCAGTATTAATTTAAGAATTTCCTACTTCAGGGAGAATGGGATTCCTGTCATTGTACTGTGATGGAAATGCTTTTATCAACAAAGAACACATACACATTTATGAAATTAATGATAAATTTATTGGCCCCTTACACTAAAATATGAAATGGCATAAGTGCAGGCATACAAATGATACATTTGGCAATCATAGAATTGTCGTCTTAGGAAAGAAGTAAATGTCTTTCTTTTGATTCTATTCTTTATTCGCCAAAAAATAAATAATTATTGCTCTGTTTAAACAGACGTCACCCAGCTGTTTGGAAAGGGGCATACTTTGCATGTCAGACTTACGGTTTACGTTGGGAGCGAACCAGAAGGTACACTCACTTCGGCTGAATGACCTGGTTTGTGGAACATCTTTCATAGGCGTCCTTCACAGGTCATAGGCAGCAGATTATTCAATGTCCCACTTCTTTCATGAAATTACATCATTGTCATGTGCCAGTCTTTCATGAGTGTCACAGTGTACGATAGTTCCTGAAACCTTTCTGATCTTGAACTAATGTGCAGAACTTTGACACAAGTCGGCAACCTACGCTAAAGTGAATCACAGAAGAAATTCAGCAAAAAGTCACACATGGCATTACTGTGCCCAGTGTCCTGTGCCAAACAAGTCCGTCAGCAAGTGCGACATACGCCTGGTAGCTACATAGCAGCCTGGTGACCTACTGGGAAGCACATCCCTGCATATAGTGTGTCTCTTCCTCCCTTAAGCTCATCTTGTTGAAGCTTTGTATCTCTCTCTTTGACTTTTCATTTTGAGCTCTGGTTGACTCAAGCCGATTGCGTTTTAATTAATTCACCACCACTCACATTTCGCTTGTGGAAGGTTCAGAGTGGAATTTTCCATTTGTGCTTTTTCTTGTTTGACAAACTAAGAAAACTAAGTAGTTTCATCTCGCAGCTGCAATGATTACATTTAATTTGTTGGTGTCTGAAGGAAATGCTGATGCGACCAAGAGCAATCGGATTTAAAGCCTGCTCACCTAGGGTGGACTGAGGTAGGTTGGTCTGGAGACGGTGCAGCAGGAGGGTGTGTGTGCTAAGAAGACTATTTATGACCGGCACGCTCAGGGTGGGGCAGATCCCAAGTAGTTGAAAGGTTCGTGCTCTCACTTGGAGCGCGCAAGGGGGCTGGGGCAAGTTCGAAAAACACACCAAGGCGCGAAAACAATATACTCCGTCGTGGAGATTAAATAGCTCTGTCTTGGTTAGAAGAATCTCTGTGCTGCCACAATATGATTTCAAAAAGTAAGCTAGTTCCTATTTTGTTATTTAATGTTCCATTACAAGAAGAATAACAGGGAGACGAGTTTGGAGCTTAGAGCTTGTCCTGAGTGGGGCAATGCCCTGCTGGTGGAAGAGTCTTGGCTGGGTGAAACCCCCACTAGCCCACGCTAGGTCGGCACCGGATCTGACCATTCAGCAGGGAAACATCACTGCCATCTCCCAAGAAAACACATGTACTACACTAACGGGACTAATGACCAAAGCAGTTGATACCCCGGAAACACAAAAAATCAATCAATCAATCAAATACAAGAAGAATAACATCCCAAATAATTAAAATTGTATAATTTAATAAGGAAAAATAAGATTAAAAATTGCAAAATAAAAATCCATTTATGACAGTGCAAAACTTTATTTCTGAAAACAAGTTATTATTTGCTGGTGAAAGTATTTAGCTTTTGTTTCTTAACGAGGTAGTTTTTCTCATATCCCATCAAGTTGTTACTGTTTTTACTTTCTAGTATACATATGTATATAGAGAGTAATATACGTAGTATAGAGAAAGTTCTGTAATGCTGTGGATTTCAAGATTTTAATGGAAATACACTTGTAGGGGTCCCCTGATACCGATACCAATTTTATTTTATTTTTTTCCAAAACGGCCATCTGTTTGTCCATCTCTCTGAATACTACTAGTGCTTAAACAATGTATAGGAATTTTTTCAAAAATCCCCTGCCCATCTGCCTTTAGTTGATGCTTTGAAAAAAAGATTTGTTAAAATTGGGGTACAATTTTAAATAACAAAAGAAAAATTTATAAAATGTCCAGAGAGTTTGTTTGTCCATCTCTCTGAATACTACTAGTGCATGGTTTAAGCACTAGTAGTATTCAGAGAGATGGACAAACAAACTCTTTGGACATTTTATAAATTTTTCTTTAAATTTTTAGTAAGGGTTGAGTCCAAGGTTCCCTTAGTCGAGTCCGCACTAGATTCTCAGTACTACAACATAAAACAATTTCGTGTATGAATAGCCAACTTACTTATTACTCTGATCAACTCGTTTGCTTTTGTTTGTTTGTTAACCTCTCTCCTCATGCGTTTGTGAGACAGTTCACTGTCCAATAATGTATGACTCATTTTTCTTTAGTATTAAAAAAATTATCTGTAAACAAATATTAACTAAATTAACAATATAGTTAATTAAGAGTTACCATAATAAATTACTACAAGGAAAAGAGACATTAAAAGGTGTCAAGTGCAAATGAAAAATACAACCTGGAAAGTTATGTAGTCAAATTTCTTGTTCATAATGCTTTTGAGATTGTACTACTATCAATTCCTGATAGTAAATGAACATTTTCTTAAATATTTGTTAAATAATAAATGCCCTCCAAGGAGAACCTTTGTTCTTTAATAATTATCAATTCCTTAATAGTTTCAACTGTTATTGGTTTATACGGAACATAAATAAATGCCATAAATATTTAAGTTAATTAAAATTGTATAAATGGCAATTTTTAAGTGACCTAATGAATTGTTTCTATCAGTCCAGTGATGTCAAAATTAATGTAAATGCATCCATTTAAACTATTTTCAATTATTCATTAGCTTTTAAAAGTAAATTTTTTAAAAAAAAATAGAAAATCGTCATTAATTTAACTAAATCTTCAGTAACTTGTTGTAACCAGAGACAGTCTTCCTCTTTATACATATTTCTTCTCCATTTCAACAGGGTGTGATGCACAAGATTGGGAAATTTATGGTAATAAATATAACTTTTTGATTTTTTTAAGTTCTTTATTGAAACAGGAATATAACACTCAATATAAATGGCACAGTAAATATATAGTTGTACAATAATATTCATTTTTCTTTGATATTGTAACTACATTACAAGTATAAACTACTACTTAAAGATGCAGTAATTAGACCAGTTAGCCCCCTCATTCACTTGTGAAATAAATCAAATGAAAATTATTCTTTACACCAGTTTCCATTACAAATGCTTGCCAAATAATTTCCAATAGGCAGCCAAGCAGTACAAGATTACTTATTACAGCAGTACTTATTACACCAGTTAAAAACACACTCTTGCTGTGCTTATAGGAATTATGAAAATATTCAAGGTTTAGACAATGGTTATTTTCAGCATCAAAATTAGTGTATTGTGTTAAAGAATTTCAAAATGCGTGTGGGATTTAAGGAGAGAAACTGGCTGCCACTTGCCCAAAACCAGTATTTATTTATTTATTTATTTATGCCAATCGGCTTTATACATTTAAATAAGTAACATTATTATAAAAATACAAATGTGAATATAATATAAAAACAATATAAATTATTTATAGTATACATATATGTGTGTTATTGAGCACTGAAATTAACATTTTCATTCAGTTAGCAAGTACATTTCTAACGTTCGATAAGAAATATGATATGGAAAATCCGAAAAAGTTGATGTCAGAGCAATGTTCATTTACAAGGTTAGCTATTCTGTTCTTTGGTCCATGAAGTACATGGTTTTTAGTAGATTTAACCATGTTTAACAATCTACCAGACCTCAAACCTGGCTTTGGGCATATAAATTCAAATAATTCTAATATCTCTGGACAATCGATTTCCCATTGATAGATCTATAAAAAAATATTAGATCCGCAACTTTTCTTTGACTTGAAAAACTATCAATATCAAATTTATCGTAGACATCTTCGATGTTCATACTGTATCCTCTGGTGTTCATAAAATGTACAATATATTTGCAAAATTTTCTCTGTATTTTTTCGACTTGATTCGCTAAAAAATGTGTATGTGGTGATCAAATTACTGTGTAGTATTAAAGTTTCAGACCAACTATGGTCGAATATAGTTGGCTAAGTGTGTTGAATTATCTTCCTGATCTGAGTATGAATCCAAGGATCCTATATGCCTCTGATGTCTTGTCCACAGGTTTCGAAAAATTCAGTTGATTTTCGCTGTAATGAGCGAGAGAGGGATATTACCACACATTTATTAGTATTTAATATAGGCTTGTTTTCCTCGCACCATTTATTAAGTTCATTGATGTCTTGTTGAAGAATGTGAACATCGTCCTCACGAACTATTTTTCTAAAGATTTTCAAATCATCAGTGTATAGTAAGTATTGTGATTTTAATTTATCTCCGATATCATTTATAAAAATGATGAAAAGTATTGGTCCTCGGTGTGAGCCTTGTGACACACCAGATATCTGTCAGATATGAATGAAACCACAGGTGGTTTCCAACCAAGGTAGTGCATTATGATGCGCTACCTTGTACACCAAATCGACTTAGTTTAATACATAGTATATCGTGATTTACCATGTCAAAGGCTTTACTGAAATCTGTGTAAACTGCATGAACGTCTTTACCTTCATTTATATCTTCAAGCACATGGTTATCGTATATGAAGAGGTTGGTAGCTGTAGATCTCCCTTTCACAAATCCATGTTGTTTTGTTGAGATGATGTTTTTAAAAGAGAAAGTTATTTGTGGCAAAATAATCTTTTCAAACATTTTGGCTATGGATGACCGAATGCATATTGGTCTGTAGTTGATTACAGTGGATTTGGATCCTGATTTATGTATTGGAGTAATAAATGCAATTTTCCAGATTGTTGGAAAAATTCCAAGTTCCAGTGATTTGGTAAAAATTTGGGTTATGGGCTCAGCAAGTCCAGCAGCACAGTGTCTAAGAAATTGGTTGGGTATCCTATCCGGTCCAGCACCTTTTTTTACATCTAACTTACATAGTTGTTGAAAAACTTCATCAAAACGAATGGTGAATTCAGATAGATTAACATTGTGGTCGACTGGATTTCCCTCACACTGAGTAGCAGACTCTAATGTAGTAACGTTTGAATCGTTTATGTAGATACTTTCAAAGTTGAGCAAATTTAACTCGACGAATCGTAGAACTGGTAGAAAAAACACTTAAAATTTCCTATTATTACCTAATCCTTTATTACTTTAAACATATTCTTTTATTTAATAGGTACAATCAGCTTTTACAATGTTTATTACAAGAGTCTACTAAAAAATTACAAGTACCAAATAATTATTTATGTACGCCATTAATTGTTTAAAGTTATAAATCTATCTTGCCAAGGAACAGACCCCTCATTGTTAAAGTACTCCTTGAAATGATCTCTGACCCCGTTAGCATTGTTCAACATGTGGCCTCTTGGTCCACGCTGTAGGTCGTGCACTAATTCTGGGTTACATCTTTCACCTAATTAGACAGTACATTCAGAAATATTTTCCTGATCCATACTTTCTGGGAGGGGTGTAGTTTGGGGGGACTTTCTTAGCAAAAAGTTGTGTAAGCGCAACACGCAAGAACGCTACAGTATCGACGTTGTACATCACAAATTAATACTTGTGTGGAAAATCTGGCTCAGAGGAAGCCAAAATGTAGAATGTATTTTCAACAACACATACTCGCCTAGATAAGTGATGATTAAAATTCTTAGGTCCCTTGTTAATGTTTCTGTTATTATGGTTGAGAAGGTCTGGGCGCTATGTGAGGCTTCATCCCCAACAAAACATATCTTAAGCTCTGTTTAGACTTCAATGGATCAGGTTTGATTACCTTTCGTTATTAGCAAGTTTTTCATGAAATTGAGTGTTATTATGACTCCTCCATCACGAGATCCGACCCGTTTGTTCCTATATCACAATACAAAAACTCGCAATTGGCATTGGCTATTGCCATAAGAACAACACTGTGGGTTTTTTTGTAATTGAAATAATAGGACCCACTTCCTTTAGGTGGCACAATTCTAATATGTTTTCCGTCAATTGACCCTAAACAATGAGGGAACTGTACATTCTTTCAAACTCATGCAGCTTCCATCCTCCTCTTCAGTCTTGGGAAACTGAAACAAAACAAAAAAAGAAGAAATATTGCAAGAGTGTCATCCTCATTGAAAATTTGTAAAAATAATAAAAATATTGAGATCAATAATACATTTATTGTTTAATATTTTCAGGTGGAAGACGATGTGCAAGAAGCTGTTATTGACAGTGGGCCCAGTAGGCTTTGCTACTACCCCTGCTACTCTGCTTCCGAAGCATCTCAGATGCTTCCATTCTGTCAATACCTCGCGCAAATTAACTCGTAACAGGAAGGCTGTTGGGAATGATGATGGCACAACTGAAGTCCTGCAGGTGGTAGGAAAAACTGGAATATTCTGAGCAGATGATGCATTTCAGGTATTCGAACATGTGGCTAATGACTCAGAAGTCCGAATTCACAAAACATAATTGCTCAGAAACTAATTTCCGACGTTTTATTGAAGCTGGGTTGAATTAAGCTTGCAAATTTTTCAATTGTTGACATGAAAAGCCAGCGACAAGATGATTTTGGTTCAGATACCAGTGTGGCCTCAACAGAATCACATACATCAAATCAGAATGCAGCAAAATCTTTCTTCTAGAGTTGGACAATACCACTCCTTCTACTTGGCAACGCCTTCCATATGCCACATAACTATTTAGAACAAATCTACACTCAGAGTATGAAACAATTGGAAAATTCCAGCAGTTTCATGCATCATCCACAACAAGGTGAACAAGATGCACAGACACGCGCCACAAGCCCTACCCACTCTCGGTTTGAACCTACTTGTCATCTCATTTCAACCAAACTGTTATGCTTGCGTGCATTTCTATTGCTTACCATAATAACTTTTCTCATGTAAGTTTATAATATTTCAATTAAATAATAAATCGTTTATGGAAAATAACAATATTTCTTACCTTCAAGTAATCCTTCTTCAGCACCTTGTAGATAGCTTCACACTTTAGAATGGCGTTCATAGCGATTGTTTTGATATAATTGTTGTGAACTCCAGGTCTTTGTAACTTCTGCCGGTTGCCAAAAATCTTAAAGTTGCTGTTAGCCTTTCATGTGGTGGTATTGCTGCTCTCATACAAGTATTTTCTTTCTTGATATGCGGTGTCACTAATTCCAATAAGTAAATATACGTGTCCACCATCCCATTCTCAAGTAGTTTCGCCAATCACATTAGGTTAAATCACGTAATTCATAATAATCTTATATGGGAAAAGTCCCGCCTTTTAAAGCCATTTCATTGACCATTTTGAGCGAGCAGTTTCCTCTGATGTGTTCAATCTTTTTTCTATTTGCAGTGAAAATTGACCACAGGAGAACCTCCATGCGCGATATCACACAAAACTGAAGCGGAAAATAAGACACCCGTCAAGACTGTACCGTCTGAATGGCGCTCAAGTTACAACGGTTCATTCCGTCTCTTAAAACTGCAGCGGATTTAAGCGTTGTGCAAAGCGGAGTGTCTGGACCGACCATAATACATAGTATAGTGATTTACCATGTCAAAGGCTTTACTGAGAATCTGTGTAAACTGCATGAGCGTCTTGACAGCTATTTATATGCTTCAAACACATAGTTTATACATTATGTGAAGGAGTTGGTAGCTGTAGATCTCCTTTCACAAATCCATGTTGTTTTGTTGAGATGATGTTTCAAAAGAGAAATTCCCATTGGCAAGTAATCTTTTCAAACATTTGTATGGATGACGAATGCATATTGGTCTGTAGTTGATTATAGTGGATTTGGATCGATTTATGTATTGGAGTAATAAATGCAATTTCCAGGCTGTTGGAAAAATTCCAAGTTGTGTTTAGTAAGAAATGTGGGTTATGAGCTCTTAGTCCAGCAACTAGTCTAAGGGTGGATGGGTATCCTATCCGGTCCAGCGCAGCTTTTTGCATCTAACACATGGTTATTTGAAAAACTTCATCCATGAATGGTGGATTCAGATGATTAACATTGGCCAGTGGGCTGGTTCCTCACACTGATGAACTCTAATGTAGTAGCGTTTGAGATCGTTATGTAGATGCTTCCAGTGCAGCAAATAAGTTTGCTCGCCTCACTTCCATTTTGTCAGTTTCTGGATTCAGAACATCGAAGGAATATTTAGACAACCGTCTCTTATTTTTTATAAATTTAAAATTGTTTGACATCTGTATCTTATCCTCAATTCTTGATATATATAGAGTGTAACATTTTTTTGCAATTTCTTTACATTCCGATCTCAGTTTTTGGAAGCACTTATAAGCAACATTTGTTTTTGTTTGTTTGTATTTTGCATGTGCCTTCTTTTTTAATTTAGTTTTATTTATTAATTTCAAGAAGAGAATATCAAGGGTGTTTCTCTCATTGCCAGTGTGTGCAGAACATGTGTGAATTCCCTTGTTGATTTGTCTCATAGAACCAGATTACTTTGTCATCCAGAGACTCCGGTTTGTAAAGTTCGATCCAATTAGTTCTCAAAAAGAAACTATTAAGCTCGATATAATTTGCATTCCTGAAATTGAAAGTGGGTGTACTATTGGTTTGAAGATTAGCCTTAATATCTACACATATGCTCAGGGCTGGATGGTGTTTATCGTCGTCGATGATAGCTTCTGTTTCAGTTACTTTCAAATCCATGCTTCTAAAACACAAATCAAGAATATGATGTTAAAGTTACGAATCTCGTTGTACTGTTGGCAATCATTCAATTTCATTTCATTATTTAAGGTATTCACGCAGTCATTTCGTGTATAGCTGCTTGAAAGGTTGTAATCGGCCATAACTAATAATTCACAATTTGGATATCTCCTTTAAGTATGATATTGTAATGTGTGGTCAATGTATGTGTCTGCGGTTGATTTTGTGGTAGATATATGCATCGATTATCATATCCCTTTGTTACATTTTATCTTTATATAGGTATCAGCATGTGTATGCCATTCCAGTAATTCGGCAGTGGTGTTTCGTTCCACTGTGATAATGACACCACCTCCATGTTCACAGTTACTAGATATAGATAGAGAATAGATCTCTATCTCTTCTAAATATCACATCAGTTTTATTGTCAATTACTTCTCCTTCTTAAATTGATTGGTTTAACCATGATTCACTTACGCATACAATATCACAGTAATGGTTTTGCAGACGAGGTCAGAAAATTATTCAATTTTGTTCTCCAACCCTCTGTTCTGATATTAGATAAGTATTTATGTTTTTCTTGCACTTTTCTCTGGCGTGCGAAACTTTCTTTTGGCTTTTCTTTATCTTTGGTATTCCATTTATATCTAATAGTTTGTCTTCATCTCCATTTTTTTATAATAGATTCAAGTTCAGGCGCTAGAGCTTTAGATGATTTGCTTAGCTTTAGTTAAATTTGGCTTTATTGAAATGTTTGATTCAGTTGGTGGTTTGATTTTCAATAATGTCCTTGCATCAGCTATTGATGGAGTAATGGACGAGTTTTTCCCACTGTTGGTCGGCCAAGTCTGCGAAGTTTAAGATGTGGTACCATTTCTGATATCTCCTGTGGAATAAATGCTGCTATCTTCTCGTAATCATCCTGATGTCGATCATATGGAATAGTTTTTTCTGATTCCGGTACCTTGAAAGCTATCACATCGGTTTCCTGTTTTCTGAGTTCATTTATTTCATACATTATATTATCAGGATTAGTTGGTAATTTCTCAAAAGAGGACAATTTACTCTCTATGATTTTGATTCTATTCTCCAGCTTTGCATTTTGTTCAGTATATTTGTTCAAATCTGATCTTATACCTGCAACACTTTTCTCAATTTTCTCGATTTGTTTTTTGAAAGGAGCCAAATGCTTCACAAATAGTTTTTCCAGTTCAGTCTTGCTGGTAGCTAATGGTGAATTTTCGATGTCTTCCTCATCCCTATTGCCGACCTCTTCATCATCCTCGTCAGATTCGATTATGCTGACCTCAAGGTCACATCTCGAACATTGCCATTTATTTTTACCTTTTTTTTTTTGGATTCAGTAACATTTTTTTAAAATTCTTCATTGCTCAGGTTGCTGCATTTTTTATGGAACCAAAGTTTACAATTACTGCAGCTCAAGCTTCCAGAATTTTCTCGAATTTGCTTGGGGCACATACATATTTATTTCACGCCATCTCAATTGAATTTCAAATTTTATCGTGGGAAAAACTGTTTATCTTTGGTTGGTATTACTGGTTCGGATTGCTACACGGAAATCAGCGGATTGGTCTAAGTCTTATTCTTCTGACGAAGATAGTAATTTTGCTTCTCAATTGTTGGTAGAAGTTTCAAGCAGTGTCGCATATATCGTTATGTCTCGCACTGGTGGAGCTAAGGCACGGGAAGTGGTGCCACGGTCAACCAACCTCGCCGTCGCCGCACTAGAACTCAATGTTATGTCTCGCACTGCTGAAGCATTAGAAATAATGTCACAAATGCTTCCCATCAAATGTTACAACAGGCCACAAAACAATGGGACAATATTAAAACTTTTGCATATTAATTTAAATGTATGAGACAAGTTGTTGTGTAAAAACTAAGAACTACAAGAGATGAACGATGTGGAATAATAACGATAATGCTGATGATGGAGTAAATGGAATATGTATGATACAATCTTTATGGGAAATTATTCTTCTGAATGTTTAAAACAAATGTCTGGAACAAACACTGTTTAGGATATTACAAAATCAATAAGTTCTATTGATGATTAAAGAAAAGGATTATCATGTAAAATTGTGCCAATAAAACTTGCTCCAAAAAGAAGATTAAGAGGTACTAGTTTAGACACACTTCACATGTTGGGGAACAACACATTATTACATCAATCATGTATCTACTTCATGCAATACAACATTTAGCCATTACAACATTTAACCATAAGGTTGAAGTCTTACTTGAAACCCAGGTTATGCATCACATTAATTGTTCTACCAAAAACCATTGAGCATGACAGTTCAAATGGAATGCATAGTGCATTCTTCTGTAAATGCATATTATTAATAAATAGTTAATTCCTTGTTTCTGTTAATAAATGATTAATTGTTGTCATGATTAAACTTTTTAAAATATAAGAAAGATAGTTATAATAGTATTGTACCTATTATCCCTCACTGTCGTTCTCATCCTCTTCTCCAGAAATATTCTCTAAATTTATTAGGATTTCATAGACTTTTATTTATTTATTTATTTATTTATTTTACGTCAAAGAAACAGTTAAAAACTGCGTATGACGTGGACTAAAATACTTTTCTTATTTCATGCCCTCTTTCTTTATATTGGATAATTGCTCATTTATCTAACAAACTTTTCATAAAATTTCATCTTGTCATGGGAATATTGTCTTGTCGGTTAAAAAAATCTGCATTCAATATAATCAAAGGACAAGAGAAACTGTTCCAAATATTTGAAGAAAGAAAAGAAAAAAATTTTAAAATTGAAGTAATTTTGTTGTTGATAAATGTTACATGTAGTACATGAGAAAACAACGTTAAGGGCGTTCAAAATAACAAGGCTCCACACAAAGAGATCAACATACACACTGTATTCTTTACATTTTTAATATACTATCATTAGATACAGAAAACATTATCCTTGAATTGCAGAACTAACTAAATTCACAAAACTTGTACAAGATTTTTCTTTTGCTGTCTACTCACTGTCCAGCACTTCATCCCACCCCTCCCTCTCGCAAATCTCCTAATACTAAATTTCTGATATATTTGACTGGGAAATAGTTCAGGTGAATGGAAAAAGGTTGGAATTCTTTTAGTTTGGGACTTGGAACATGAAGTCCAATTAAATATCATTTGCCTTTTAAACATTTTTCTATTTAAGAAATGTGCTAAAAAAATATGCAAAAGCAGTTTCTGGTTAAAAAACTTACTTGTGGAACATCTTTGATTTCTTTCCTTCAATATTCTTTTATAATTCTTTCAGTATGCTACTCATAATTGTTCCACTTTTATGGGGTGACTTGTGAGGATATGTGTCAAAAAGAATAGTTAGATTATATCGTATTCCATATTACAATTAAAATAAGATAAATATTGAAAATAATAAATTTAATAATAAGCAATATCGGTTACACAAAAGAAAGCAACGAAATACAAAAAGTAATTGTGAAATACCTGCACTCAGATGTGTAAATAATAAATAATTAATATTAATAATAATATTTTTTAATTTATAGCAGTTAACTTCAAAAACTATTATTATTTTTGTTCAAGTCTTTGTACTTAACTGTAATAAAGCCTTATATCAATATCAAGAAGATGCAAATGTTGCCACCTGTGTAATTCTATCAATGCAACTGCCTGGCCTTGAAACAATTACATTTTGTCTCAGATCATTCATGTTCTATGGCATTGAAAAAAGAATGGTATGGAGGAAGGCATAAAGGTTTGTCAACAACATAATTAGAAAGAAGAAAACAATCCATCTCAAACATTTTCTTCATTCAAGATTTGGAAAATGTAATTGATTACTTAAATGTGCATAGTTGCCTGAAGAGAACAACAGTGGCATTATTTGTTGGTCGCCATGCCTTGTTGTAACCACCTCTATAAAAATTTATTGTTAAAATAATTTATATTTCAAATTCAACCTTTAATTTTTAATGGTTGCTTACCACCAAATGATTTTTTTCCACCTTCATGAAATGTTTTCATCTACTACACATGAAGCATTGTCATTTACGATTAGGCAAAGCCCCAAATTTTTAAGTCAGGAGTTATCAGAGCTTGGATCCATTTTTGGAAGTTTGCAAAAATCAATATAAATATTGATTTAAGAACTTTAACTTTGACCACATTGAATATTAATATGCATCTTTCATAATTCTATTCCACTAATTCATATAGCACCGATTAATCTGGCCCATTCATCAAATCCGTTCAAAAATTTATTTCCTGGTCACCTCCTTTCAGAGGTAAATGTCTCTTGCAGTTCTCTTTGGGTGTTATCAGTGCTTCTTGTATTTTGTATTTGTTGATAATTGTTTCAACAAATATCACACCCAGTAAATTTGAAAAAAGAAAATTGGATTTATTACTATTAATTCAGGATTAATGGTAATTAATAGTTAAAGATAATAAACAACTACATTCATCACTATTGTAATTAAGAAAATTACCCTTGTAAATTTTAAGATGATTTAAAAATAAAAAAAAAACATTAATCTTACATGTAATACTTTTGCCTCTCCTAATTTCTAACAAGTGTATGTAACATGGACTACTCCTTGCACTGATTCCTTCCACAAACCTTAACGACAAAATACTTAGTATAGGTGCAGTTGTGGTTTGGCTATCCATTATTTTCTAATTATTAATAAATAGTATTCAGGAAAATTAATAATGGCTATAATAAAATTGGTAAATCAAGAACTTTAAAATTATAAAATTGGTAAATTTTACTACTAAAGCTAATTCAACTAACTTCATTATGATTGCTGATAAAAACAATTGGAAAATAATAAGTAAAAATAAAAAATGCCAAGTACTAAATTAATAAGTTGAACATAACGACCAAATGCAGATTACAAAAAAAGCAAATATAAGCATTTCAAATATCTCACACTGTTAATATGCACATATCTGTCGATCTGTATACATATTGCATTTGTGAGTGGTAGTACTTCAAATGACTTTAAAAGAAGTTTTTCGGAAACTCAATAGAACCTGTGAAAAAGAGCTAATTTCGCATTTACAGTAATGCTTATTCATGCAATTTTCTTAAAACTGGCTTCAAATTTTTCAGTGAAAATTTCTATTAAGGACAAGGCTTTACTGTTCTTTAATATTTTTGAAGTATTATTTCGGTTGTATTATTAGAAAACAAAGAAGATGAGAAAATTTAGAAAAAATGTAATTAGGGTGACGAGATGGCAGCTGGCAAGAGGATGGGGCAAGACCGTAAAACCCAGTCCACCCAGGAAACTTAAAGATCATTACTAAGAGAATGCTTTTGCCATTCTGTAGCACCGCTATTCCCCGTTCACCCTAAGGAAAAAGTGGATTTAAACTATAGCACGTGCTTTGGGATACTTGCCATTGGTTAGTTGACGAGAGACCTCGAACGTATTCATGTGCAGAAGAAAATAGTTTTCGATATAGTGGCTCACGAAACTTATAATCTATAACTCAGACTCGAAAATAAGAAGACCATTGTTTTTTTAAATTTATTTTTACGTCAAAAAAAACAGTTAAAAACTGCGTATGACGTGCTATGGGGAAAAGTGAATTGTGTGCATATTTTCAAAATTCTGTGATCCCTACACTAAGTTATATACTACTTAAATTTTGAATTTTGAAAGGGAGAAAAAAAAACAAAAACTTCCATGTAGTAAAATCTATTTTCAAAAATAAATAAGCAATAAATTTTGAATTTTGAAAGGGAAAACAAAAACAAAAACTCCCATGTAATAAAATCTTTGGGATCATTAACAATAAAATTTTGAATTTTGTTCCCGCCTGCCCTTCCCGGAGAAATATCGATTTCAGTGACAGGTTGTCAGCACCCGCTCTCTACTTGAGTCAAGAGGCAAACTGTACCCACGCGCAGAAGTAACTGGAGCTGTTGATTTCGTAAGAACTGATGATAGACGCAGGTTCGGTCACGCACGATGGAAGGCGGTATACTCATGCGAAGCGAAGCAGATCAGTTTAGAGATTTTAGTCAAGCAGTTCGCAACGTTCGCTTGAAGATGTCGGAGAGCGGTGCAGGACCTTCCGTAGTGAAACACTATGGTGGTAAACTATTACGGAGTGGTTAGAAGCGTGTGGTATCGAACGTTTTGGATTCATTTTTAGCGCTTTTCAGCACTTCTCGAACAAGGTATTTCTAAAGTGACTCTAGAACGCCGGCGGCGCTAGCCGAATGCGTTTACTACGCTCCGTGAAGTCACGAAGGTTAAGCGCATTCGAGACTCGCGGGTTTGTCAGTTGGGTGACCGGCCAGTTGCAGGATCTAACGTCGTCAGTGGCCCTGTGGCCGAGGATAAAAGGCATTGACTGAGCTGCGACGTGACGGACTTGACAATTATTAAAGTAAAAGCACATTAATGGGATTACTCCCAAGTGTAAAGAGCTCAACGCCCCTTAAGGGGCTTGGAGACGCGTTGCGTCAAGATGTGGACGCAACAAATTAAAAAAAACAAAAAAAACGTGATGTAGAGCGTACTATTAAAGAGGAACAGAGGTTGTGGGAGGTAGATGGCTTCAGTGACAGTGTCGTGGACAAGATAGTCATCACCGAAGGTTCTTCTTCCAACACCGAATCGTTTGCTTCAGGCATGGAAGGAATTTAACCTCTTCCTGAAGCAGAGTGATCGTAAGTAAATTGTTTGCATGAGATCAAAGTAAATGTTAATACATTCGAAATAATGTAAATTGGATATTGACATTACGTAGTTTCTGTTAATGTTGGTAAACATGTGTTTGCGGAGCTATTAGAAATGTTAATATTCAACTGGTGATCTGCAGATGTCGGGTTCTCTTTTGGGCTATACCGACACGTGAGCGCGCTTGGCCGAAAGTAGTGCTGCGCAGTCGGCGATTGAGAATCGGAGCAAGACGGGTGAATGCCTCGGGTTTATTTACATCAGCTTTTTTCTGAGGGTGAACGAAGAATAGAGTATGTAATTATTAATAGAATGACACTCTGAAATATAGGTTTCCTTCCAAATATGGGCCATGCGAAAAATCCTCTGAAAACAAAAATAAATCAAAAGGATATGAAAAGTAATTTAGTTTTAATTAAAGTTTCTTATTGAATATTCTAATATTAATTAGATTTTTACTCTATTCTACAATTTGCATTGTCTATGTATTGATTTTTTATTTGTTGCGTCTACTTCCAACAGCGTCTGCAACTACGTTGCAAACGCGTTGCCACGCGTCTCCCCCCCCCCCCAATCGAACAACGCATAAGACAATTTTCTGTAAAAAATATTTGTTAATTTTCGATCGAGTAACGAATGTGCTGTTGGAAATATGAGCAAAATCGTAGTTGAAATTACTTTTGTTCACAGAAATCCGCTCATTCTTGACTCCGAGTACGCAGTAAGCGGGAGGGGGTTGACAAATATGGCGAAGATATGGTGGTCATAGAAGCCCAGCAGCATTACATTTGATCTTTATGAAAGATGATTCCGTAGCATATAATGCAAACGTGCATCTGAAATGTTCCGTTTCGATATATAAACATATTAAAATATAACGAAATATGTAGTAGTAGGTAAAATATGTAAAAACATGTAATTATACCAAAATATGTGAAATAAAAATAGTTTCAATTCATTCAGAATGTCTTGTGAACTCTAAAAATTATTATTGAATGCAAGTATCTAGTTCCTGTAAAAACATGTAAATACATGAAAATCCGTTCCCTAGTAATGATGTTTTGAATGCTGTATTACGATACATATAATGGCCTTTGCTTCTCGATGTTCAGTTTATATGTGAAATTTTCCTTGCTTCCCTGTTTCATCTTTTGGAAATAATATGACAAAGTATGTGCAATTGTATTGCTACTAGTTTTCCATTTCTATGCACTGCAAAAACCAGTCTTTGCTAATCTGCAGCACGCCTAGTTATTATAACCATACTTTTCTTTATAGTAGTAAAAATAGTGAAGAAGGAGATACTGGAGCCATTTGTCCCAGGGGCCAACACAAAAACATTGGGCGTTTCATTTCAAATTCGTAGGAATTTGAGTAGAGCTAGACTCATCGGGGAATATTAATTTTGAAGAAAACAATTTATGTAGTTCTGTGATGTTCAAAAGTGACAGATGATTTTCAAAACCAACACTTGCGATATCACGGACCCCAAAGCGTGTATATCCTCTGGTGTTTGTTAACCCCATAAACTAGGTTAGTGATCAAATTGTACTGTACCAAGGCTAATGATATCCTCCAACCTTTGCATTTGTGTATCTCAGTTCTGAGTGATATAATTTTGTAACGTCTGGCTGTAGGATCCTCTTGCGGAATGCTCTGAAAGTTCTTCTAGTGCAGCAATCAAACCAGAAGTTGCTTCATGCTCCTCAGGTGAGTGGAAAAAACTTTTAAAGTAATCGTAAACGGAGTTGTAAGGGCCTTTAAGTTTAATGTAGTAACAGACAGACTGAGAGGCAGAACGAGAGGCAAACAGGTAGAACGAGAGGCAGACAGGCTAGAACGAGAGGCGGGACAGGCGGAACGAGGGGCGGAGGCGGGACAGGCGAAACGAGGGGCAGGACAGGCGGAACGAGAGGCAGAGAGCCGGAACGAGGGGCCAGACAGGCCGAACGAGAGACGAAACTGATCAAATGAGAGGCGCGACAGGCGGAACGAGGGATGGGCAGGCGGAACGAGAGGCGGGACAAGCGAAACGAGGGGCAGGACAGGCGGAACGAGGCGAGACAGGCGGAACGGGGCAAACGGGCGGGGCAGGGGAGCAGGCAGGCGGGGCAGGGGCAAGCGGGCAGAACGAGAGGCAGACAGGCAGAACGAGAGGCAAACGGGCAGAACGAGAGGCAGACAGGCAGAACGAGAGGCAAACGGGCAGAACGAGAGGCAGACAGGCAGAACGAGAGGCAGAACAGGCAGAACGAGAGGCAGACGGGCAGAACGAGAGGCAGACAGGCAGAACGAGAGGCAGACGGGCAGAACGAGAGGCAAACAGGCAGGGCAGGGGCAGACAGGCGGGGCGAGGCGGACAGGCGGGGCGAGGCAGAGCGGGCAGGGCAGGGGCGGGCGGTGGAGCAGAGGCAGGCAGGCGGGGCGAGAGGCGGGTGGAGCGGGGCAGGAGGCGGGCAGGCCAGAACGAGGGCAGACGGGGCTGGACGGGGGCAAACGGGCAGGGCAGGGGCAGACAGGCGGGGCAGAGGCAGAGCAGAGCGGAGACAGCGAGAGGCAGAGCAGGCAGGGCAGGGGCAGACAGGCGGGAACGAGGAGGCAGGCGCAGGCGGGGCAGGGGAGGCCAGGCGGGCGGGGCGAGGTGGCGGGCGGGACGGGAGGCAGAGCGGGCGGGGGGCAGAGCGGGCGGGGCAGGGGCAGGCAGGCAGAACGAGGGCGAGACGGGCGGAACGAGATGCAGGCAGAACGAGGGGCAGGCAGGCGGAACGGCGAGGGGCAGGCGCGGGCGGCGCGGTGCAAAGAAAGGAGACAAACGGAGCAGGGCAAGGCAGGCAGGCAGGGGGCAGAGGCAAGCAGGCAGAACAGCGAGGCAGGCGGGCGGGGCGAGGCCGGGCAGGCGGGGGCAGGGGCGGGCAGGCGGGGCGAGAGGCAGACAGGCAAGGCAGAGCAGACCCAGGCGGGACGAGAGGCAGACAGGCAGAACGAGAGGCAGACAGGCAGAACGAGAGGCAGACAGGCAGAACGAGAGGCAAACGGGCAGAACAAGAGGCAAACAAACAGACGCAGACAGATGGACGGACAGACAGACGGACGGACCGGCCGACGGACTGACAGATGAACTGACGGACGAAGTGCCTCACAGGCGGACGGATAGTCAGACAGACGTACGTTTTGCAGTTAATCGAATTGTGTGTATTTAGGAATCAACAAAACATGAATTCTGCGTACACCACGTGATTGAGATTTTCTAAATTTAGGAACAGGATTTATTAACTTTTTCGTTACCAGGCCCGGAAAAAACGTTTTTTTCTTCCGAAAATTCACGGGTTTTCTCCGTAGTATAAAATAACTTTCGGAAAATTTCGTAAGTCGCGAAAGTAAAAATTGTATCTTCACAGTTGCAGTTGAAAGACGCCAAAAATGTTTGAAGTTTTCTAAAAAATTTTCCCAAAATCAGTTATTTCAACAACCATGAGATTTGCACCATTCTCCTAATTGCCCTTTACGCTATCTAAATATTAAATTTCATTAAAAAAAATGTGCCGTTTTCAAGAAAAAATGACGTAAAGAAAATAAAATTTGTTATATTTGTCACAGAATGATGCAAAAAGAATTGAAATTTTTGAAAATTTGCACCTCATATTATTTTAAATTTCTTTTTTTTTCTGCGCACATTTCATTAAGAAACAAATATCAATCTTAATGATTGTTGATCCGAAATACTTTTAAATTTATTTTAATTTTCTAAAAATTAGGTATTTCACCGAACGACCTCCGCTATTGCCTTAAACATCCTCCACGCCATCCATTAGGAAAATTAAATCAAAAACGTTGGTGCGATATTTTGAATACCTCCCAGGGCTTCATGTAGAGTGCTTCGTAAAATTAAAATATCGGTTTCAAATTCGAGGCTCCAAATCGATTCATCAGTTAAGGAGAAAACGAGCCAAACGGTTTATCGGCCAGCGTTTTTGACGGAAGGACGCATAGACGTCGATTTTGACATCAAACGATATTTCGGTATCAAGGTCTCTCAGAACATTGCTACTGGTTACTACACCACTTGTTGAAGGATTTTCCCCCATACACTTAACATATGGATTTATCCACCTTTTCGTTGCCAGGTCTGTAAGGAGCGTTTTCCTCCCGAAAATTCGCCGTTTCTCCGCTCAGCATTACATAATTCTCGCTATCATATGGGTCGTGAGAAGCTTACATTATACATGTGTAAGCAGTAGATACACTGACGTTTATGGCCATTTTCTACAAATGGGTGTTTTAAGTCACTTTTAGTCATCTTAACGATAGTTTATCACTAAGCTGTTTCTTAATATGTCAATACCACATTTTGACCTAGTAAGTAAAGAGTGCGTTGTTCTTTGCTTTAGTGTTGATAGTGCTAATGCAAGTGCACTTTGTTGACAGATCCAGAGTTTGGTAGCTTCTTTCTCATCCACGCTAGTGAAAAACTTTTCCAGTGCTCTATCTGCGAAAAGCGCTTCAGTGAAGAAGGGAGCTTGTGTACGCACGTGCGCACGCACACCGGCGAAAATCCTTTTCAGTGTTGCATCTGTGGGAAGAGTTTCAGTCTTGAAAGAAAATTGTATGAGCATTTGCGCATTCACAGCGAAACACATTTTGAGTGTTCCACTTGTGAAAAGAGCTTCAGACATAAAGGAAACTTAGATAGGCACATGCGCATCCACTCTGGGGAAAAACCTTTCCAGTGTTCTCTCTGTGATAAGAACTTCAGTCAGAAAAGAACTTTACATATGCACATTCGCACCCACACTGGTGATAAACCTTTTCAGTGTTCTACCTGTGAAAAGAGCTTCAGTAGCAAAGCAACTTAAAAAATCACATGCTCACCCACTCTGGGGAAAAACCTTACCAATGTTCTCTCTGCGAGATGACCTTTAGGGAAAAAGGAACCTTAGATAGGCACATACGTGCCCACACTGGTGACAAACCTTTTCAGTGTTCTACTTGTGGAAAGAGATTCATTCAGAAAGGACACTTACGAAGGCACATGCGCACCCACTCTAAGGAAAAGCCTTTCCAGTGTTCTCTCTGTAAAAAGAGCTACAGTCATAAAAGATCTTTGCATATGCACAATTGCGCCCACACTTGTGATAATTCTTTTCTACCTGTGGAAAGAGCTTCAGTCAGAAAGCGAGTTTAGATATAAACGTTCGCTCTCACACGGGCGAAAAACCTTTCCAGTGTTCTCTCTGTGAGAAGAGCTTCAGTCTCAAAGGACCCTTACGAAGACACATGCTCACCCACACTGGTGAAAACCTTTCCAGTGTTCTGTCAAAAGAGCTTCAGTGTAAAACAGACCTTAGATATACCAACCTTTACAGTAGTCTGTGAAAAGAGCTTGAGCGATAAACAACCTTAGAAAGTTACTTGCGCTCCTACACATGTGGAAAACCTCTGTATATGAAAAAATTCAGTATAATGGAAACTTACGTAAGAACATGCGCTTTTACATATTTTAATAAAGTTTTGATTGTTTGATCTCCAGAGGCAGTTTCTCGCGCGTACTGGGGAATAGTCTTTCTCCATCTGCGGGAAGAATGTTACAGTTAGCACGAAATCGGTCAAACAAGTGACCATTCACGTAGTTAACATTTATCCCGTTTTCCATTCGCCGCACTGGTGCGCACTCAGGGCAGCTTTCGTGTTCCATTCGACCGCTAGGGCGCAAGTAAGCGCATGCTCCGTTTGCACATTCAGAGGGAAGAGAGCAGCTCGTCAGTGCAGTCTGTTGCATCGGGCCATTTTGAAGTTAGATATGGATGTTATGAATGGTGAAAATACATTTAAAAAATAAAAATACATAAAGAAAATAAAATTTCGAAAACTATTTTTCTACACCAAATTCCTTGAATCTCTCGAGTACACCATTAATTGGAATCGGTAATTTTAGCTTTTATTTCTCATAGGATCGTAATTTCCTATAAATTGGCTTCTTTAATGGTTTTTACACATTTTTTCCTAAACAACGTATTAGGGAATAGTTTTATTTATTTTACATCAAAAATAGTTAAAAACTGTGTGTGACGTGCTACGAAGTTAATTCTGTGCGTTTTCATAATTCCTTGATCCCCACCCGAAGCCATATACTACTTGAATTTTGAATTATATTACATCGGAGAAAATGTATTAAGTTCTTCTTGTTAGCAAGATTCGATACTTGTATTCAGTTACCAACAAAACATACAGGCAGTCATCAGAAAACTATGGTATCCGCATTTCATAGTAGAGCTTTTGAAATTATATCTTGTGTAACCAAGAAATAGTATAATGTTTTAGAGTGGAAAGTTTTGTTTTACGATTGGAAATCACTAAAAAGATTGTTTTGTAATTTTAAGTTGTGTTTGTGTCTATTAATTATATTATGAGAATTTAATGTATTGATGTAGAATAATATGTAATAAATGTTCAGAATTCTTTAAAAAATTGTTTCAATTTTGTTTTATTTTTTCGTATAACTCCCTTCAATAACTATTTGTAAACCTTTACAATAAAACAATATTGCTAGTATTAATGAGGAAATTAGGAATCAAAGTTGAAATCAACCGCCTGCTCTTTGAACTGCTAGCTCTAGATCGGCCTTGACTTCCCTCTCCCCGACACCTCACCGCCATTCTGTGACCCTCTGGGAGGGAGGTCGCAGGAGCTTAGGAAGCAGCGTTACCGACCAGCCAAGCACTTGACTACAAGTGTCTTCTTACTCTCGCTTACGCGTTAGAAAGTTATGTAATGCACGAAAAAACGGCGAGTGTTCGGCAGAACAACTCTTTATTACTGGCCCCTGGCAACGAAAACAATGGATAAATTGAGATTCTAAATTTAGAAGAAAAAACTCGAACACGTGGTGCAGCCAGAATCCATGTTCTGTGGGTCTTTGGTATCGAAAAATCCATTGACGACAAAACGCCTATTTGTCCTTCTCTGAACAACGCCAGCGTCTAAAGCGTTCAGTCGATTTTCTCCAAAATTGACATTTCTCAATCGGTCTGGCATATGTCGCGGCTCCTTGAATTTGAAACCGATATAATATTTTTCCTTAGGGGGGGTACTTTACATGAAGCCCATTGACTTTACAATTACCCAAGACATTGAAAAAAATGGCTCCATCGTTTCTGTTTAAATTAAGTTGTTGGATAATGTGAAAGACGTTTAAGAAATTGGTGCAGGTCTCGATCTCTTACAACTGACTTTTCGAAAATTGAAGAAATACATTTTTTAGCGTCTTTCTACAAGTACAATTGTGATGATGCAATTTTTTTATTAATGAAATTTGGTTTTCAAAAACAGATTTTAAAAGAAAATCGTGTTGAATTTTTTCGTATTTAAGTATTTTTTGAGTAATTTAGTGTCAAACATAGTCGTCCTCTTTGATTTTGCTTTGCTTAATATGTGGCAATGGAGAGTAATGCACGTAAGAATTTTATCGCTTCTGGAAGTTTATGAACTAGGTGAATTTTTATTAAGAAATAAAATTTTCTGTTAACATTTTTAGAGAAAAAGGTGATTTTAATCAATTTATTACTCTATGCATTGAACGGCATCTGCAAGTGAGTTTTTAACTAATTATTACTGTTAAGTTCATATCAGAAGCAAAAAATAAAAGAAATGCCATAATTTAAACAGGAAAAAACATTTTTCCTTGTAAGTAGTTACCATGTAGATATTATAGCTTCATATTTTGAAAATAATATGTTCTACATCCAAACATGAGGGGAAAATGCGTGTCGAATTACATACTCAGGCCGAAAACCCCCCACATACGGTTAGAGCCTTGGAGTTCATTTTCACAAAAAAAAAAGTTTGTGTTTCCGAGAAATTTTATCCGACAATATTTAAAGCATATGTACCCATAAAAACAGAAATGTGAACGACGTTCCGTCAATATAAATGAGAGACAAGACAAAAAATTAGTAAATTTGGAAAAATGAAAGAGTATAGGAAGAATGAAAGAGTATAGGAGTTTATGTCATCTTATAGAGTGAGTTTGCACTATCCCTAACAAAAGTTTAATTCCATAATTCTTCAATTTTATAGTTGTATGAAGACGTCGAAAAAATCAAACTTTAGAGTTAACTCGGAAATTCGAACCTATACCCCCTTTATATGTGTATTTTAATCTATTCTTACAAGAACTTTAAAGAAAAAATTGGCGTCGTTTTGAAAAAAATCTTTGTATTTTTTATTGCAAATATTGTACACCATATTATGAGCAAACTGCTAAAATTTTCAAAAGAATGCCTTAATGAAAGGACTAATTATGGACAACAAATATAATTTGAAGGAAAAATTTCTATATTTAATTTTCTAGTTCTAGGAAGACGCCAAAGAAAATTCGGTGATTGTAATTTTCGAAAATTCAGTTATAAGTTAAAATAGTAGCTATGCCATCTTTATAAGTGTTTTACACTAATCTTGCAATAAATTTAAAGCAAAAATTGGAGTTGTTTTTCAGAAAATGTTCGTTGCCAGGGGCCAGTAATAAAGAGTTGTTCTGCCGAACACTCGCCGTTTTTTCGTGCATTACATAACTTTCTAACGCGTAAGCGAGAGTAAGAAGACACTTGTAGTCAAGTGCTTGGCTGGTCGGTGACGCTGCTTCCTAGGCTCCTGCGACCTCCCTCCCAGAGGGTCACAGAATGGCGGTGAGGTGTCGGGGAGAGGGAAGTCAAGGCCGATCTAGAGCTAGCAGTTCAAAGAGCAGGCGGTTGATTTCAACTTTGATTCCTAATTTCCTCATTAATACTAGCAATATTGTTTTATTGTAAAGGTTTACAAATAGTTATTGAAGGGAGTTATACGAAAAAATAAAACAAAATTGAAACAATTTTTTAAAGAATTCTGAACATTTATTACATATTATTCTACATCAATACATTAAATTCTCATAATATAATTAATAGATACAAACACAACTTAAAATTACAAAACAATCTTTTTAGTGATTTCCAATCGTAAAACAAAACTTTCCACTCTAAAACATTATACTATTTCTTGGTTACACAAGATATAATTTCAAAAGCTCTACTATGAAATGCGGATAACATAGTTTTCTGATGACTGCCTGTATGTTTTGGTGGTAACTGAATACAAGTATCGAATCTTGCTAACAAGAAGAACTTAATACATTTTCTCCGATGTAATATAATTCAAAATTCAAGTAGTATATGGCTTCGGGTGGGGATCAAGGAATTTGAAAACGCACAGAATTAACTTCTCTTCGTAGCACGTCACACACAGTTTTTAACTATTTTTGATGTAAAATAAATAAAACTATTCCCTAATACGTTGTTTAGGAAAAAATGTGTAAAAACCATTAAAGAAGCCAATTTATAGGAAATTACGATCCTATGAGAAATAAAAGCTAAAATTACCGATTCCAATTAATGGTGTACTCTCGAGAGATTCAAGGAATTTGGTGTAGAAAAAATAGTTTACGAAAGTTTATTTTCTTTATGTATTTCTATTTTTTAAATGTATTTTCACCATTCATAACATCCATATCTAACTTCAAAATGGCCCGATGCAACAGACTGCACTGACGAGCTGCTCTCTTCCCTCTGAATGTGCAAACGGAGCATGCGCTTACTTGCGCCCTAGCGGTCGAATGGAACACGAAAGCGGCCCTGAGTGCGCACCAGTGCGGCGAATGGAAAACGGGATAAATGTTAACTACGTGAATGGTCACTTGTTTGACCGATTTCGTGCTAACTGTAACATTCTTCCCGCAGATGGAGAAAGACTATTCCCCAGTACGCGCGAGAAACTGCCTCTGGAGATCAAACAATCAAAACTTTATTAAAATATGTAAAAGCGCATGTTCTTACGTAAGTTTCCATTATACTGAATTTTTTCATATACAGAGGTTTTCCACATGTGTAGGAGCGCAAGTAACTTTCTAAGGTTGTTTATCGCTCAAGCTCTTTTCACAGACTACTGTAAAGGTTGGTATATCTAAGGTCTGTTTTACACTGAAGCTCTTTTGACAGAACACTGGAAAGGTTTTCACCAGAGTGGGTGCGCATGTGCCTTCGAAGTGTCTTTCTGAATAATTTAACACTGAAAGGTTTTCACAGTGTGGACGTATGTGCCTACTAAGGTTCCTTTTTCCCTAAAGGTCATCTCGCAGAGGAACATTGGAAGGTTTTTCCCCAGAGTGGGTGAGCATGTGATTTTTTAAGTTGCCTTTGCTACTGAAGCTCTTTTCACAGGTAGAACACTGAAAAGGTTTATCACCAGTGTGGGTGCGAATGTGCATATGTAAAGTTCTTTTCTCACTGAAGTTCTTATCACAGAGAGAACACTGGAAAGGTTTTTCCCCAGAGTGGATGCGCATGTGTCAATTTCCTTTATGTCTGAAGCTCTTTTCACAAGTGGGACACTAAAAGTTTTCGCTGTGAATGCGCAAATGCTCATACAATTTTCTTTCAAGACTGAAACTCTTCCCACAGATGCAACACTGAAAAGGATTTTCGCCGGTGTGCGTGCGCACGTGCGTACACAAGCTCCCTTCTTCACTGAAGCGCTTTTCGCAGATAGAGCACTGGAAAAGTTTTTCACTAGCGTGGGTGAGAAAGAAGCTACCAAACTCTCGATCTGTCAACAAAGTGCACTTGCATTAGCACTATCAACACTAAAGCAAAGAACAACGCACTTTTTACTTACTAGGTAAAATGTGGTATTGCATATTAAGAAACAGCTTAGTGATAAACTATCGTTAAGATACTAAAAGTGACTTAAAACACCCATTTGTAGAAAATGGCCATAAACGTCAGTGTATCTACTGCTTACACATGTATAATGTAAGCTTCTCACGACCCATATGATAGCGAGAATTATGTAATGCTGAGCGGAGAAACGGCGAATTTTCGGGAGGAAAAAACGCTCCTTACAGGACCTGGCAACGAAAAGGTGGATAAATCCATATGTTAAGTGTATGGGGGGAAAATCCTTCAACAAGTGGTGGTGTAACCAGAATCAATGTTTTGATGGTCCTTGATACCGAAATATCGTTTGATGTCAAAATCGACGTCTATGCGTCCTTCCGTCAAAAACGCTGGCCGATAAACCGTTTGGCTCGTTTTCTCCTTAACTGATGAATCGATTTGGAGCCTCGAATTTGAAACCGATATTTTAATTTTACGAAGTACTCTACATGAAGCCCCTGGGAGGTATTCAAAAATATCGCACCAACGTTTTTGATTTAATTTTCCTAATGGATGGCGTGGAGGATGTTTAAGGCAATAGCGGAGGTCGTTCGGTGAAATACCTAATTTTTAGAAAATTAAAATAAATTTAAAAGTATTTCGGATCAACAATCATTAAGATTGATATTTGTTTCTTAATGAAATGTGCGCAGAAAAAAAAAGAAATTTAAAATAATATGAGGTGCAAATTTTCAAAAATTTCAATTCTTTTTGCATCATTCTGTGACAAATATAACAAATTTTATTTTCTTTACGTCATTTTTTCTAGAAAACGGCACATTTTTTTTAATGAAATTTAATATTTAGATAGCGTAAAGGGCAATTAGGAGAATGGTGCAAATCTCATGGTTGTTGAAATAACTGATTTTGGGAAAATTTTTTAGAAAACTTCAAACATTTTTGGCGTCTTTCAACTGCAACTGTGAAGATACAATTTTTACTTTCGCGACTTACGAAATTTTCCGAAAGTTATTTTATACTACGGAGAAAACCCGTGAATTTTCGGAAGAAAAAACGTTTTTTCCGGGCCTGGTAACGAAAAAGTTAATAAATCCTGTTCCTAAATTTAGAAAAAAAATCTCAATCACGTGGTGTACGCAGAATTCATGTTTTGTTGATTCCTAAATACACACAATTCGATTAACTGCAAAACGTACGTCTGTCTGACTATCCGTCCGCCTGTGAGGCACTTCGTCCGTCAGTTCATCTGTCAGTCCGTCGGCCGGTCCGTCCGTCTGTCTGTCCGTCCATCTGTCGCGTCTGTTTGTTTTTCTGGTCGCCCTCGTCTGGTCTGCCTCTCGTCTGCCGTTTGCCTCTCGTTCTGCCTGTTTGCATCTCGTTCTGCCTGTTTGCCTCTCGTTCTGCCTGTTTGCCTCTCGTTCTGCCCGTTTGCCTCTCGTTCTGCCCGTTTGCCTCTCGTTCTGCCTGTTTGCCTCTCGTTCTGCCTGCTCTGCCTCTCGTCTCTGCCTGTCTTGCTCTCGTTCCCTGCCTGTTTGCCTCTCGTTCGCCTGTCTGCCTCTCGTTCTGCCCGTTTGCCTCTCGTTCAGCCTGTCTGCCTCTCGTTCTGCCTGTTCGCCTCTCGTTCTGCCTGTCTGCCCTCGTTCTGCCTGTTTGCCTCTCGTTCTGCCCCTGTCTGCCTCTCGTTCTGCCTGTCTGCCTCTCGTTCTGCCTGTCTGCCTCTCGTTCTGCCCGTTTGCCTCTCGTTCTGCCTGTCTGCCTCTCGTTCTGCCTGTCTGCCTCTCGTTCTGCCTGTCTGCCTATCGTTCTGCCTGTCTGCCTCTCGTTCTGCCTGTTTGCCTCTCGTTCTGCCTGTCTGCCTCTCGTTCTGCCTGTTTGCCTCTCGTTCTGCCCGTTTGCCTCTCGTTCTGCCCGTTTGCCTCTCGTTCTGTCTGTCTGCCTCTCGTTCTACCTGTTTGCCTCTCGTTCTACCTGTTTGCCTCTCGTTCTGCCTGTTTGCCTCTCAGTCTGTCTGCCTGTGCCTCTCGTTCTGCCCGTTTGCTTCTCGTTCTGCCTGTTTGCCTCTCGTTCTGCCTGTCTGCCTCTCGTTCTGCCCGTTTGCCTCTCGTTCTGCCTGTTTGCCTCTCGTTCTGCCTGTTTGCCTCTCGTTCTGCCCGTCTGCCTCTCGTTCTGCCCGTTTGCCTCTCGTTCTGCCTGTCTGCCTCTCGTTCTGCCCGTTTGCCTCTCGTTCTGCCTGTTCTGCCTCTGTTTGCCTCTCAGTCTGTCTGTTACTACATTAAACTTAAAGGCCCTTTACAACTCCGTTTACGATTACTTTAAAAGTTTTTTCCACTCACCTGAGGAGCATGAAGCAACTTCTGGTTTGATTGCTGCACTAGAAGAACTTTCAGAGCATTCCGCAAGAGGATCCTACAGCCAGACGTTACAAAATTATATCACTCAGAACTGAGATACACAAATGCAAAGGTTGGGAGGATATCATTAGCCTTGGTACAGTGTACAATTTGATCACTAACCTAGTTTATGGGGTTAACAAACACCAGAGGATATACACGCTTTGGGGTCCGTGATATCGCAAGTGTTGGTTTTGAAAATCATCTGTCACTTTTGAACATCACAGAACTACATAAATTGTTTTCTTCAAAATTAATATTCCCCGATGAGTCTAGCTCTACTCAAATTCCTACGAATTTGAAATGAAACGCCCAATGTTTTTGTGTTGGCCCCTGGGACAAATGGCTCCAGTATCTCCTTCTTCACTATTTTTACTACTATAAAGAAAAGTATGGTTATAATAACTAGGCGTGCTGCAGATTAGCAAAGACTGGTTTTTGCAGTGCATAGAAATGGAAAACTAGTAGCAATACAATTGCACATACTTTGTCATATTATTTCCAAAAGATGAAACAGGGAAGCAAGGAAAATTTCACATATAAACTAAACATCGAGAAGCAAAGGCCATTATATGTATCGTATTAGAAAGCATTCAAAACATCATTACTAGGGAACGGATTTTCATGTATTTACATGTTTTTACAGGAACTAGATACTTGCATTCAATAATAATTTTTAGAGTTCACAAGACATTCTGAATGAATTGAAACTATTTTTATTTCACATATTTTGGTATAATTACATGTTTTTACATATTTTACCTACTACTACATACAAGTATTTCGTTATATTTTAATATCTTTATATATCGAAACGGAACATTTCACATGCACGTTTGCATATATGCTACGGAATCATCCTTCATAAAGATCAAATGTAATGCTGCTGGGCTTCTATGACCACCATATCTTCGCCATATTTGTCAACCCCCCTCCCGCTTACTGCGTACTCGGAGTCAAGAATGAGCGGATTTCTGTGAACAAAAGTAATTTCAACTACGATTTTGCTCAAATTTCCAACAGCACATTCGTTACTCGATCGAAAATTAACAAATATTTTTTACAGAAAATTGTCTTATGCGTTGTTCGATTGGGGGGGGGGGAGACGCGTTGCGTGGCAACGCGTTTGCAACGTAGTTGCAGACGCTGTTGGAAGTAGACGCAACAAATAAAAAAATCAATACATAGACAATGCAAATTGTAGAATAGAGTAAAAATCTAATTAATATTAGAATATTCAATAGCAACTTATAATTAAAACTATATTACTTTTCATATCCTTTTGATTTATTTTTGTTTTCAGAGGATTTTTCGCATGGCCCATATTTGGAAGGAAACCTATATTTCAGAGTGTCATTCTATTAATAATTACATACTCTATTCTTCGTTCACCCTCAGAAAAAAGCTGATGTAAATAAACCCGAGGCATTCACCCGTCTTGCTCCGATTCTCAATCGCCGACTGCGCAGCACTACTTTCGGCCAAGCGCGCTCACGTGTCGGTATAGCTCAAAAAGAGAACCCGACATCTGCAGATCACCAGTTGAATATTAACATTTCTAATAGCTCCGCAAACACATGTTTACCAACATTAACAGAAACTACGTAATGTCAATATCCAATTTACATTATTTCGAATGTATTAACATTTACACTTTGATCTCATGCAAACAATTTACTTACGATCACTCTGCTTCAGGAAGAGGTTAAATTCCTTCCTTCCATGCCTGAAGCAAACGATTCGGTGTTGGAAGAAGAACCTTCGGTGATGACTATCTTGTCCACGACACTGTCACTGAAGCCATCTACCTCCCACAACCTCTGTTCCTCTTTAATAGTACGCTCTACATCACGTTTTTTTTTTTTTTTTTTTAATTTGTTGCGTCCACATCTTGACGCAACGCGTCTCCAAGCCCCTTAAGGGGCGTTGAGCTCTTTACACTTGGGAGTAATCCTCCATTAATGTGCTTTTACTTTTTAATAATTGTCAAGTCTCGTCACGTCGCAGTCAGTCAATGCCTTTTATCCCTTCGGCCAGGGGCTCGACGACGTTAGATCCCGGGGTTCCTGGCCGGTCACCCAACCACAAACCCGCGAGTCTCGAATGCGCTTAACCTTCGTGACTTCACGGAGCGTAGTAAACGCATTCGGCTAGCGCCGCCGGCGTTCTAGAGTCACTTTAGAAATACCTTGTTCGAGAAGTGCTGAAAAGCGCTAAAAATGAATCCAAAACGTTCGATACCACACGCTTCTAACCACTCCGTAATAGTTTACCACCATAGTGTTTCACTACGGAAGGTCCTGCACCGCTCTCCGACATCTTCAAGCGAACGTTGCGAACTGCTTGACTAAAATCTCTAAACTGATCTGCTTCGCTTCGCATGAGTATACCGCCTTCCATCGTGCGTGACCGAACCTGCGTCTATCATCAGTTCTTACGAAATCAACAGCTCCAGTTACTTCTGCGCGTGCGTGGGGTACAGTTTGCCTCTTGACTCCCCGCGAGAGCGGGCGCTGGACACAACTGTCACCGAAATCGATATTTCCTCTTCCGGAAGGGCAGGCGTGGGAACAAAATTCAAAATTTATTGCTTATTTATCCTTGAAAATAGATTTTATTACATGGGAGTTTTTTTGTTTTTTTCTCCCTTTCAAAATTCAAAATTTATTGCTTATTTATTTTTGAAAATAGATTTTACTACATGGAAGTTTTTGTTTTTTTTTCTCCCTTTCAAAATTCAAAATTTAAGTAGTATATAACTTAGTGTAGGGATCACAGAATTTTGAAAATATGCACACAATTCACTTTTCCCCATAGCACGTCATACGCAGTTTTTAACTGTTTTTTTTGACGTAAAAATAAATTAAAAAAACAATGGTCTTCTTATTTTCGAGTCTGAGTTATAGATTATAAGTTTCGTGAGCCACTATATCGAAAACTATTTTCTTCTGCACATGAATACGTTCGAGGTCTCTCGTCAACTAACCAATGGCAAGTATCCCAAAGCACGTGCTATAGTTTAAATCCACTTTTTCCTTAGGGTGAACGGGGAATAGCGGTGCTACAGAATGGCAAAAGCATTCTCTTAGTAATGATCTGTAAGTTTCCTGGTGTGGACTGGGTTTACGGTCTTGCCCCATCCTCTTGCCAGCTGCCATCTCGTCACCCTAATTACATTTTTTCTAAATTTTCTCATCTTCTTTGTTTTCTAATAATACAACCGAAATAATACTTCAAAAATATTAAAGAACAGTAAAGCCTTGTCCTTAATAGAAATTTTCACTGAAAAATTTGAAGCCAGTTTTAAGAAAATTGCGATTAAGCATTACTGTAAATGCGAAATTAGCTCTTTTTCACAGGTTCTATTGAGTTTCCGAAAAACTTCTTTTAAAGTCATTTGAAGTACTACCACTCACAAATGCAATATGTATACAGATCGACAGATATGTGCATATTAACAGTGTGAGATATTTGAAATGCTTATATTTGCTGTTTTTGTAATCTGCATTTGGTCGTTATGTTCAACTTATTAATTTAGTACTTGGCATTTTTTATTTTTACTTATTATTTTCCAATTGTTTTTATCAGCAATCATAATGAAGTTAGTTGAATTAGCTTTAGTAGTAAAATTTACCAATTTTATAATTTTAAAGTTCTTGATTTACCAATTTTATTATAGCCATTATTAATTTTCCTGAATACTATTTATTAATAATTAGAAAATAATGGATAGCCAAACCACAACTGCACCTATACTAAGTATTTTGTCGTTAAGGTTTGTGGAAGGAATCAGTGCAAGGAGTAGTCCATGTTACATACACTTGTTAGAAATTAGGAGAGGCAAAAGTATTACATGTAAGATTAATGTTTTTTTTATTTTTAAATCATCTTAAAATTTACAAGGGTAATTTTCTTAATTACAATAGTGATGAATGTAGTTGTTTATTATCTTTAACTATTAATTACCATTAATCCTGAATTAATAGTAATAAATCCAATTTTCTTTTTTCAAATTTACTGGGTGTGATATTTGTTGAAACAATTATCAACAAATACAAAATACAAGAAGCACTGATAACACCCAAAGAGAACTGCAAGAGACATTTACCTCTGAAAGGAGGTGACAGTGAAATAAATTTTTGAACGGATTTGATGAATGGGCCAGGATTAACTTGGTGCTATTATTAGTGAGAATTTTGAAAGACAAGTGCATTATTAATATTCAATGTGGTCAAAGTTAAAGTTCTTAAATCAATATTTATATTGATTTTTGCAAACTTCCAAAAATGGATCCAAGCTCTGATAACTCCTGACTTAAAAAATTTGGGGCTTTGCCTAATCGTAAATGACAATGCTTCATGTGTAGTAGATGAAAACATTTCATGAAGGTGGAAAAAAATCATTTGGTGGTAAGCAACCATTAAAAATTAAAGGTTGAATTTGAAATATAAATTATTTTAACAATAAATTTTTATAGAGGTGGTTACAACAAGGCATGGCCCAACAAATAATGCCACTGTTGTTCTCTTCAGGCAACTATGCACATTTAAGTAATCAATTACATTTTCCAAATCTTGAATGAAGAAAATGTTTGAGATGGATTGTTTTCTTCTTTCTAATTATGTTGTTGACAAACCTTTATGCCTTCCTCCATACCATTCTTTTTTCAATGCCATAGAATATGAATGATCTGAGACAAAATGTAATTGTTTCAAAGCCAGGCAGTTGCATTGATAGAATTACACAGGTGGCAACATTTGCATCTTCTTGATATTGATATAAGCTTTATTACAGTTAAGTACAAAGACTTGAACAAAAATAATAATAGTTTTTGAAGTTAACTGCTATAAATTAAAAAATATTATTATTAATATTAATTATTTATTATTTTTACACATCTGAGTGCAGGTATTTCACAATTTTTCGTTGCTTTCTTTTGGTAACCGATATTGCTTATTATTAAATTTATTATTTTCAATATTTATCTTATTTTAATTGTAATATGGAATACGATATAATCTAATATTCTTTTTGACACATATCCTCACAAGTCACCCCATAAAAGTGGAACAATTATGAGTAGCACACTGAAAGAATTATAAAAGAATATTGAAGGAAAGAAATCAAAGATGTTCCACAAGTAAGTTTTTTAACCAGAAACTGCTTTTGCATATTTTTTTAGCACATTTCTTAAATAGAAAAATGTTTAAAAGGCAAATGATATTTAATTGGACTTCATGTTCCAAGTCCCAAACTAAAAGAATTCCAACCTTTTTCCATTCACCTGAACTATTTCCCAGTCAAATATATCAGAAATTTAGTATTAGGAGATTTGCGAGAGGGAGGGGTGGGATGAAGTGCTGGACAGTGAGTAGACAGCAAAAGAAAAATCTTGTACAAGTTTTGTGAATTTAGTTAGTTCTGCAATTCAAGGATAATGTTTTCTGTATCTAATGATAGTATATTAAAAATGTAAAGAATACAGTGTGTATGTTGATCTCTTTGTGTGGAGCCTTGTTATTTTGAACGCCCTTAACGTTGTTTTCTCATGTACTACATGTAACATTTATCAACAACAAAATTACTTCAATTTTAAAATTTTTTTCTTTTCTTTCTTCAAATATTTGGAACAGTTTCTCTTGTCCTTTGATTATATTGAATGCAGATTTTTTTAACCGACAAGACAATATTCCCATGACAAGATGAAATTTTATGAAAAGTTTGTTAGATAAATGAGCAATTATCCAATATAAAGAAAGAGGGCATGAAATAAGAAAAGTATTTAAACCTAATAAATTTAGAGAATATTTCTGGAGAAGAGGATGAGAACGACAGTGAGGGATAATAGGTACAATACTATTATAACTATCTTTCTTATATTTTAAAAAGTTTAATCATGACAACAATTAATCATTTATTAACAGAAACAAGGAATTAACTATTTATTAATAATATGCATTTACAGAAGAATGCACTATGCATTCCATTTGAACTGTCATGCTCAATGGTTTTTGGTAGAACAATTAATGTGATGCATAACCTGGGTTTCAAGTAAGACTTCAACCTTATGGTTAAATGTTGTAATGGCTAAATGTTGTATTGCATGAAGTAGATACATGATTGATGTAATAATGTGTTGTTCCCCAACATGTGAAATGTGTCTAAACTAGTACCTCTTAATCTTCTTTTTGGAGCAAGTTTTATTGGCACAATTTTACATGATAATCCTTTTCTTTAATCATCAATAGAACGTATTGATTTTGTAATATCCTAAACAGTGTTTGTCCCCAGACATTTGTTTTAAACATTCAGAAGAATAATTTCCCATAAAGATTGTATCATACATATTCCATTTACTCCATCATCAGCATTATCGTTATTATTCCACATCGTTCATCTCTTGTAGTTCTTAGTTTTTACACAACAACTTGTCTCATACATTTAAATTAATATGCAAAAGTTTTAATATTGTCCCATTGTTTTGTGGCCTGTTGTAACATTTGATGGGAAGCATTTGTGACATTATTTCTAATGCTTCAGCAGTGCGAGACATAACATTGAGTTCTAGTGCGGCGACGGCGAGGTTGGTTGACCGTGGCACCACTTCCCGTGCCTTAGCTCCACCAGTGCGAGACATAACGATATATGCGACACTGCTTGAAACTTCTACCAACAATTGAGAAGCAAAATTACTATCTTCGTCAGAAGAATAAGACTTAGACCAATCCGCTGATTTCCGTGTAGCAATCCGAACCAGTAATACCAACCAAAGATAAACAGTTTTTCCCACGATAAAATTTGAAATTCAATTGAGATGGCGTGAAATAAATATGTATGTGCCCCAAGCAAATTCGAGAAAATTCTGGAAGCTTGAGCTGCAGTAATTGTAAACTTTGGTTCCATAAAAAATGCAGCAACCTGAGCGATGAAGAATTTTAAAAAATTGTTACTGAATCCACAAAAAAAAAAAAGGTAAAAATAAATGGCAATGTTCGGGATGTGACCTTGAGGTCAGCATAATCGAATCTGACGAGGATGATGAAGAGGTCGGCAATAGGGATGAGGAAGACATCGAAAATTCACCATTAGCTACCAGCAAGACTGAACTGGAAAAACTATTTGTGAAGCATTTGGCTCCTTTCAAAAAACAAATCGAGAAAATTGAGAAAAGTGTTGCAGGTATAAGATCAGATTTGAACAAATATACTGAACAAAATGCAAAGCTGGAGAATAGAATCAAAATCATAGAGAGTAAATTGTCCTCTTTTGAGAAATTACCAACTAATCCTGATAATATAATGTACGAAATAAATGAACTCAGAAAACAGGAAACCGATGTGATAGCTTTCAAGGTACCGGAATCAGAAAAAACTATTCCATATGATCGACATCAGGATGATTACGAGAAGATAGCAGCATTTATTCCACAGGAGATATCAGAAATGGTACCACATCTTAAACTTCGCAGACTTGGCCGACCAACAGTGGGAAAAACTCTCCATTACTCCATCAATAGCTGATGCAAGGACATTATTGAAAATCAAACCACCAACTGAATCAAACATTTCAATAAAGCCAAATTTAACTAAAGCCAAGCAAAATCATCTTAAAGCTCTACGCTCTGAACTTGAATCTATATAAAAAATGGAAAAAAAAAGGAAAAATTATTTATCTACTATCGAATACCAGAGGTGAGAACAAAATTGAATAATTTCTTGACCTCGTCCGCAAACCATTACTGTGATATTGTATGCGTAAGTGAATCATGGTTAAACCAATCAATTTAAGAAGGAGAAGTAATTGACAATAAAACTGATGTGATATTTAGAAGAGATAGAGATCTATTCTCTATCTATATCTAGTAACTGTGAACATGGAGGTGGTGTCATTATCACAGTGGAACGAAACACCACTGCCGAATTTCTGGAAATTAAAGATAATAATATTGAGCAAGTCTATATAAAGATAAAATGTAACGAAAGGGATATGATAATCGGATGTATATATCTACCACCAAAATCAACCGTGCATACATACATTGACCACATGATTACAATATCATACTTAAAGGAGATATATCCAAATTGTGAATTATTAGTTATGGCCGATTACAACCTTTCAAGCAGCTATCACGAAATGACTGCGTGAATACCTTAAATAATGAAATGAAATTGAATGATTGCCAACAGTACAACGAGATTCGTAACTTTAACATCATATTCTTGATTTGTGTTTTAGAAGCATGGATTTGAAAGTAACTGAAACAGAAGCTATCATCGACGACGATAAACACCATCCAGCCCTGAGCATATGTGTAGATATTAAGGCTAATCTTCAAACCAATAGTACACCCACTTTCAATTTCAGGAATGCAAATTATATCGAGCTTAATAGTTTCTTTTTGAGAACTAATTGGATCGAACTTTACAAACCGGAGTCTCTGGATGACAAAGTAATCTGGTTCTATGAGAAAATCAACAAGGGAATTAAGTAATATGTTCCTGTACACACTGGCAATGAGAGAAATTACCCTTGATGGTTCTCTAGAAAATTAATAAATAAAACTAAATTAAAAAAGAAGGCACATGCAAAATACAAACAAACAAAAACAAATGTTGCTTACAAGTGCTTCCAAAAACTGAGATCGGAATGTAAAGAAATTGCAAAAAAATGTTACACTCTATATATATCAAGAATTGAGGATAAGATGAAGACAGATGTCAAACAATTTTGGAATTTTATAAAAAATAAGAGACGAAGCAGTCTAAATATTCCTTTTTCGATGTTCTGGAACGAGAAACTGACAAAAAATGGAAGTGAGGTGAGCAACTTATTTGCGTCGTACTTTGGAAGTATCTACATAAACGATTCAAACGTTACTACATTAGAGTCTGCTACTCAGTGTGAGGGAAATCCAGTCGACCACAATGTTAATCTATCTGAATTCACCATTCGTTTTGATGAAGTTTTTCAACAACTATGTAAGTTAGATGTAAAAAAAGGTGCTGGACCGGATAGGATACCCATCCAATTTCTTAGACACTGTGCTGCTGGACTCGCTGAGCCCATAACCCACATTTTTACCAAATCACTGGAACTTGGAATTTTTCCAACAGCCTGGAAAATTGCATTTATTACTCCAATACATAAATCGGGATCCAAATCCACTATAATCAACTACAGACCAATATGCATTCGGTCATCCATAGCCAAAATGTTTGAAAAGATTATTTTGCCACAAATAACTTTCTCTTTTAAAAACATCATCTCAACAAAACAACATGGATTTGTGAAAGGGAGATCTACAGCTACCAACCTCTTCATATACGATAACCATGTGCTTGAAGATATAAATGAAGGTCAAGACGTTCATGCAGTTTACACAGATTTCAGTAAAGCCTTTGACATGGTAAATCACGATATACTATGTATTATGGCCGGTCCAGACACTCCGTTTTGCACAACGTTTTAAATCCGCGCAGTTTTAAGACGGAATGAAACCGTTGCAACTTTGAGCGTCCAGACGGTACAGTCTTGACGGTGCAGTCTTGTATTTTCCGCTCAGTTTTGTGTGATATCGCCATGGAGGTTCTCCTGTGGTCAATTTTCGCCTGCTGTATTGTAAAAAAAAAAAAAAGATTGGAACACATCAGAGGAACCGTTCGTTCAAAATGGTCACGGAAATGGCTTTTAAAAAGGCGGGACTTTTCCCATATAAGATTATTGCGTGAATTACGTGCGAACCTAATGATTGGCGAAACTACTTGAGAATGGACATGGACACGTATATTTACTTATTGGAATTAGTGACACAGCATATCAAGAAAGAAAATACTTGTATGAGAGCAGCAATACCACCACATGAAAGGCTAACAGCAACTTTAAGATTTTTGGCAACCGCAGAAGTTACAAAGACCTGGAGTTCACAACAATTATATCAAAACAATCGCTAAGTGAAATCATTCCCAAACATGTGAAGCTATCTACAAGGTGCTGAAGAAGGATTACTTGAAGGTAAGAAATATTGTTATTTTCCATAACGATTTATTATTTAATTGAACATTATAAACTTCATTATTGTAGAAAAGTTATTATGGTAAGCAATGAAATGCACGCAAGTATACTTCAGTTTGGTTGAAATGATGACAAGTAGGTTCCAACGGAGAGTGGGCAGGGGCTTGGTGGCGCGTGTCTGTACATCTTGTTCACCTTGCTGTGGGATGATGCATGAAACTGCCGGAATTTTCCCAATTGTTTCATACTCCTGAGTGTGAGGTATTTGTTCTGGGGCGTAGTTATGTGGCATAGGCTGCGGCTGCTGCGAGAAGGAGTGGTATTGTCCAACTTGTGAAGAAAGATTTTGTTGCATTCTGATTTGATGTGGCGTATTCTGTTGAGGCCAATAATTCGTGGCATTCATTGAACAAAATCATCTTGTCGCTGGCTTTTCATGTCAACAATTCGAAAATTTCTGGTAGCGATCCAACTCAGCTTCAATAAAACGTCGGAAATTAGTTTCTGAGCAATTATGTTTTGTGAATTCGGACTTCTGAGTTTATTAGCCACATGTTTTCCGAATACCTGAAATGCATCATCTGCCTGTAGCGATTCCAGTTTCTTCCTATCACCTGCAGGACTTCAGTTGTGCCATCATCATTCCCAACAGCCTTCCTCTTGTTACGAGTTAACTTGCGAGGTATTGACAGAATGGGAAGTACTCGTAGATGCTTCGAAGCAGGAGTAGCAGGGGTAGTAGCAGCTTCACTGGGCCCACTGTCAATAACAGTTTCTTGCACATCGTCTTCCACCTGAAAATATTAAACAATAAATGTATTATTGATCTCAATATTTTTATTATTTTTACAAATTTTCAATGAGGATGAAACTCTTGCAATATTTCTTCTTTTTGTTTTGTTTCAGTTTCCCAAGACTGAAGAGGAGTGGATGGAAGTTGCAGGGAGTTTGAAAGAATGTGGCAGTTCCCTCATTGTTTAGGTCAATTGACGGAAAACATATTAGAATTGTGCCACCTAAAGGAAGTGGGTCCTATTATTTCAATTACAAAAACCACAGTGTTATTCTTATGGCAATAGCCAATGCCAATTGCAGTTTTGTATTGTGATATAGGAACAAACGGTCGGATCTCAGATGGAGGAGTCATAAATAACACTCAATTTTATGAAAACTCGTAACAACGAGTTAAAATTCCAAAACCCCGATCCATTGGAAGTTCAAACAGAGTTTTAAGATATGTTTTGTTGGGGATGAAGCCTTCGCTATGCGCCCAGACCTTCTCAAACCATATCGACGAGAAACATTAACAAGGGACCGAAGAATTTTAATTACCGCCTATCTAGGGCGAGGCGTGTTGTTGAAAACACATTCGCATTTTGGCTTCCCGATTTCGTATTTTCCACACAAGTATTAATTTAAAGATGCACAACGTCGATACTGTAGTTCTTGCGTGTTGCGCTTACACAACTTTTGCAAGAAAGTCCCCAAAACTACACCCTCCAGAAAGTATGGATCAGGAAAATATTTCTGAATGTACTGTTCAATTAGGTGAAAGATGTAACCCAGAATTAGTGCACGACCCACAGCGTGGACCAAGAGGCCACATGTTGAACAATGCTAACGGGTCAGAGATCATTTCAAGGAGTACTTTAACAATGAGGGTCTGTTCTTGGCAAGATAGATTTATAACTTTAAACAATTAATGGCGTACATAAATAATTATTTGGTACTTGTAATTTTTAGTAGACACTTGTAATAAACATTGTAAAGCTGATTGTACCTATTAAATAAAAGAATATGTTTCAGTTAATAAGCGATTAGGTAATAATAGGAAATTTTGTTGTTTTTTCTACCAGTTCTGATGATCTGTCGCAGTTTACAGACTCTTCACTTTCGTCCATGGTATTCCTCGACGGCCTTGGTGTCTCCTGATCATTGAGAAAATGCAGCAAATCGAAATACCACAGAGATGGCTTGTAAATTTCGTCTTCTCCTGCCCCAGATCGAATCGATTTGTTTACCTTTGCCAATTCTTTGCGATAAACGCTTCTCAAAGAATTGATTTTCTTCACCACTGTCTCCCTGCTCGCGTTGACATCTATTTCTTTGAACTTTTCAACCAATCTCTCGTACGCTTCCCCCTTTTTGTCCCTGTCACTGTACTCTTGGATTTAACTCGCCAAGGCACGGAAACTTTCATAATGTGAAATAAAATCCGTCAAAACTCGCGAGAACATTGCCGCAGATCTGCCATGGTCGGATGATTAGAGAAAACTGAGGAACAAAACGGATTGGAAAACGGAGCAAGTGTCCACACGCAACGACATGTCTGAGCAGGTCACGGTTTTCAGAGCTCACGAGATCAGTTATCGCTGCAACTGTGCAGTCCTCCCGACGAACTCAAAACTGCGCAGTTTTCCGGTCCACACGCAACGTTTTGTCTGCAACGTCTTGAACTGCGGAGACAAAACGTTGTGCAAAACGGAGTGTCTGGACCGGCCATTAAACTAAGTCGATTTGGTATACAAGGTAGTGCATCGTAATGCACTACCTTGGTTGGAAACCACCCGTGGTTTCATTCATATCTGACAGATAGATATCTGGTGTGTCACAAGGCTCACACCAAGGACCAATACTTTTCATCATTTTTATAAATGATATTGGAGATAAATTAAAATCACAATACTTACTATACACTGATGATTTGAAAATCTTTAGAAAAATAGTTCGTGAGGACGATGTTCACATTCTTCAACAAGACATCAATGAACTTAATAAATGGTGCGAGGAAAACAAGCCTATATTAAATACTAATAAATGTGTGGTAATATCCCTCTCTCGCTCATTACAGCGAAAATCAACTGAATTTTTCGAAACCTGTGGACAAGACATCAGAGGCATATAGGATCCTTGGATTCATACTCAGATCAGGAAGATAATTCAATGATGTGCACACACTTATCCAACTATATTCGACCATAGTTCGTCTGAAACTTTAATACTACACAGTCATTTGATCACCACATACACATTTTTTAGCGAATCAAGTCGAAAAAATACAGAGAAAATTTTGCAAATATATTGTACATTTTATGAACACCAGAGGATACAGTATGAACAAGAGTCTACATAAATTTGATATTGATAGTTTTTCAAGTCAAAAAAATTAATTTTTTTATCAATGGGAAATCGATTGTCCAGAGATATTAGAATTATTTGAATTTATATGCCCTAGGCCAGGTTTGAGGTCTGGTAGATTGTTAAACATGGTTAAATCTACTAAAAACCATGTACTTCATGGACCAAAGAACAGAATAGCTAACCTTGTAAATGAACATTGCTCTGACATCAACTTTTTCAAAAATGTACTTGCTAACTGAATGAAAATGTTAATTTCAGTGCTCGATACACTTATGTTACTATAAATAATTTATATTGTTTTTACATTATATTCACATTTGTATTTTTATAATAATGTTACTTATTTAAATGTATAAAGCCGATTGGCATAAATAAATAAATAAATACTGGTTTTGGGCAAGTGGCAGCAAGTTTCTCTCCTTAAATCCCACATGCATTTTGAAATTCTTTAACACAATACACTAATTTTGATGCTGAAAATAACCATTGTCTAAACCTTGAATATTTTCATAATTCCTATAAGCACAGCAAGAGTGTGTTTTTAACTGGTGTAATAAGTATATTAATCTTGTACTGCTTGGCTGCCTATTGGAAATTATTTGGCAAGCATTTGTAATGGAAACTGGTGTAAGGAATAATTTTCATTTGATTTATTTAACAAGTGAATGAGGGGGCTAACTGGTGTAATTACTGCATCTTTAAGTAGTAGTTTATACTAGTAATGTAGTTACAATATCAAAGAAAAATGAATATTATTGTACAACTATATATTTACTGTGCCATTTATATTGAGTGTTATATTCCTGTTTCAATAAAGAACTTAAAAAAATCAAAAAGTTATATTTATTACCATAAATTTCCCAATCTTGTGCATCACACCCTGTTGAAATGGAGAAGAAATATGTATAAAGAGGAAGACTGTCTCTGGTTACAACAAGTTACTGAAGGTTTAGTTAAATTAATGACGATTTTCTAATTTATTTTTAAAAAATTTACTTTTAAAAGCTAATGAATAATTGAAAATAGTTTAAATGGATGCATTTACATTAATTTTGACATCACTGGACTGATAGAAACAATTCATTAGGTCACTTAAAAATTGCCATTTATACAATTTTAATTAACTTAAATATTTATGGCATTTATTTATGTTCCGTATAAACCATTAACAGTTGAAACTATTAAGGAATTGATAATTATTAAAGAACAAAGGTTCTCCTTGGAGGGCATTCATTATTAAAAAAATATTTAAGAAAATGTTTATTTACTATCAAGAATTGATAGTAGTACAATCTCAAAAGCATTATGAACAAGAAATTTGACTACATAACTTTCCAGGTTGTATTTTTCATTTGCACTTGACACCTTCTAATGTCTCTTTTCCTTGCAGTAATTTATTATGGTAACTCTTAACTAACTATATTGTTCATTTAGTTAATATTTGTTTACAGATAATTTTTTTAATACTAAAGAAAAACGAGTCATACATTATTGGACAGTGAACTGTCTCACAAACGCATGAGGAGAGAGGTTAACAAACAAAACAAAAGCGAAGGAGTTGATCAGAGTAATAAGTAAGTTGGCTATTCATACACGAAATTGTTTATGTTGTAGTACTGAGAATCTAGTGTGGACTCGACTAAGGGAACCTTGGACTCAACCCTTACCAAAAATTTAAAGAAAAATTTATAAAATGTCCAGAGTTTGTTTGTCCATCTCTCTGAATACTACTAGTGCTTAAACCATGCACTAGTAGTATTCAGAGAGATGAACAAACAAACTCTCTGGACATTTTATAAATTTTTCTTTTGTTATTTAAAATTGTACCCCAATTTTAACAAATCTTTTCAAAGCATCAACTAAAGGCAGATGGGCAGGGGATTTTTGAAAAAATTCCTATACATTGTTTAAGCACCAGTAGTATTCAGAGAGATGGACAAACAGATGGCCGTTTTGGAAAAAAATAAAATAAAATTGGTATCGGTATCAGGGGACCCCTACAAGTGTATTTCCATTAAAATCTTGAAATCCACAGCATTACAGAACTTTCTCTATACTACGTATATTACTCTCTATATACATATGTATACTAGAAAGTAAAAACAGTAACAACTTGATGGGATATGAGAAAAACTACCTCGTTAAGAAACAAAAGCTAAATACTTTCACCAGCAAATAATAACTTGTTTTCAGAAATAAAGTTTTGCACTGTCATAAATGGATTTTTATTTTGCAATTTTTAATCTTATTTTTCCTTATTAAATTATACAATTTTAATTATTTGGGATGTTATTCTTCTTGTATTTGATTGATTGATTTTTTGTGTTTCCGGGGTATCAACTGCTTTGGTCATTAGTCCCGTTAGTGTAGTGCGTGTGTTTTCTTGGGAGATGGCAGTGATGTTTCCCTGCTGAATGGTCAGATCCGGTGCCGACCTAGCGTGGGCTAGTGGGGGTTTCACCCAGCCAAGACTCTTCCACCAGCAGGGCATTGCCCCACTCAGGACAAGCTCTAAGCTCCAAACTCGTCTCCCTGTTATTCTTCTTGTAATGGAACATTAAATAACAAAATAGGAACTAGCTTACTTTTTGAAATCATATTGTGGCAGCACAGAGATTCTGCTAACCAAGACAGAGCTATTTAATCTCCACGACGGAGTATATTGTTTTCGCGCCTTGGTGTGTTTTTCTAACTTGCCCCAGCCCCCTTTCGCGCTCCAAGTGAGAGCACGAACCTTTCAACTACTTGGGATCTGCCCCACCCTGAGCCGTGCCGGTCATAAATAGTCTTAGCACACACACCCTCCTGCTGCACCGTCCCCAGACCAACCTACCTCAGTCCACCCTAGGTGAGCAGGCTTTAAATCCGATTGCTCTTGGTCGCATCAGCATTTCCTTCAGACACCAACAAATTAAATGTAATCATTGCAGCTGCGAGATGAAACTACGAGTTTTCTTAGTTTGTGCAAACAAGAAAAAGCACAAATGGAAAATTCCACTTCTGGAACCTTCCACAAGCGAAATGTGAGTGGTGGTGAATTATTTAAAACGCAATCGGCTTGAGTCAACCAGAGCTCAAAATGAAAAGTCAAAGAGAGAGATACAAAGCTTCAACAAGATGAGCTTAAGGGAGGAAGAGACACACTATATGCAGGGATGTGCTTCCCAGTAGGTCACCAGGCTGCTGTGTAGCGACCAGGCGTATGTCGCACTTGCTGACAGACTTGTTTGGCACAGGACACTGGGCACAGTAATGCCCTGTGTGACTTTTGCTGAATTTCTTCTGTGATTCACTTTAGCGTAGGTTGCCGACTTGTGTCAAAAGTTCTGCCACACGAGTTCAAGATCAGAAAGGTTTCAGGAACTATCGTACACTGTGACACTCGTGAAAGACTGGCACATGACAATGATGTAATTTGGCGAAAGAAGTGGGCACATTGAATAATCTGCTGCCTATGACCTGTGAAGGACGTCTATGAAAGATGTTCCACAAACCAGGTCATTCAGCGAAGTGAGTGTACCTTCTGGTTCGCGCTCCCACACGAAACCACAAGTCTGACATGCAAAGTATGCCCCTTTCCAAACAGCTGGGTGACGTCTGTTTAAACAGAGCAATAATTATTTATTTTTTGGCGAATAAAGAATAGAATCAAAAGAAAGACATTTACTTCTTTCCTAAGACGACAATTCTATGATTGCCAAATGTATCATTTGTATGCCTGCACTTATGCCATTTCATATTTTAGTGTAAGGGGCCAATAAATTTATCATTAATTTCATAAATGTGTATGTGTTCTTTGTTGATAAAAGCATTTCCATCACAGTACAATGACAGGAATCCCATTCTCCCTGAAGTAGGAAATTCTTAAATTAATACTGCATGGGCAAATGCAAGTAATATATTTACCATTCAATTTAAAGAAAAATATAACTTTTAAATAAAAAATAATTTACTTTTGATCAGAAGAATTAGTCAAGGGTTGGCTGACTAGAAGCTACTTTTGGCTAGCGCAATTTCCGCTCCCACATGCCACCAAAGGCATCCGCAAAGGAAAGCAAAAATACAGAGAGAACTAAATTCACTGAAAAAAAGCCATAAACACCATTTTCAGTGTGTGTTTTTGTTGTTGTTTTTTCTTAAATGTATTTTTCTCAAATATTACTCAAAACCTTATTATTCACATAACTGGCATTTTAAATACATCATTGTATTTGTGAGCACTTACACTTCTAATGATTTCTGATGAAGTTTCTCACAAAATAAAAACTTCTCTCTAAAAATTACCTCCAAATTGCGTATTCTTACAATCTTACATTCTTCAAGCTTACAAGCTCACATTCTTACAAACCAACATTTTCTGTAGGACAGTTCCAAACTTTAAAATTAGAATTTGCATAGAGAACAGTGTTTTACTCTTCAATAATATTCTTGAACTCATAATTCAATTCTACTATTATGAAGCCTAAAAATTAAGAAAATGTGAAAAAATTACTTTAAATGTAGACTGTGAGCAACTGCGAAGAAGGTGGGACAATACCAAAACACTTGCCTTGATATTAGAAAGTGATTTAATGTAAGAAAGTCAGTGCCACCACGAGTTTCCTAATAAAATATCTTCTTCACAACTAGGAATTAAATAAAGTTATCTACACCCCCCCCCCCCCGAGCAGTTTTGAATGAAATATCAGATATGTTTAAAATGAGGTTTTAATTTAACATTTTAATTAAAACAATAAAAAAAAAGAATCCAATTGTTTCATCATATTGTACAGAAAATAAGTACAAAAATGGTGCAAGTTAGATTTTGTAGAATTTTAAAAAATACAAGTTATAAAACACACAACAACTGGTTTAGTATTAACTTTTTTAAAACATGATTAGATAAAGTGGCTAAAAAACTGAAGTGAAGTTAGCAAAAGGGATGTTCTCTTTCCTGCTTACAAATAGAAAGGATTATTCTAACTTTCTAAGAATTGAACAAAAAACAGAGACTAAGAGCCAAGTCAAATGTTGCTGTGATTCCATAAATTATTTGGGTTTGTTTCAATTCTTTAAGAATTAAATCTGCCTGTGGAACATTAAATTACAAACACTCCCAGTAATAATGCCCCTGAAAACCCTCAACATGCCTGACACTTGAACTATTTACTTTACCCAGCACCCTGTTACCATTATCAGTTCACTGGAAGAAGTTCAAAATGATCCTCACATGGTCGATCATACATCTTTATCCCCACTGTCTGGTTAATGTGCAACTTAACCGGGTTCTCTTAACATTAAGTAAATTTTGATCTTGCATTATGTTGCCGTGCATGCAACATTTTCCATTGTTTCAAAGAATTGTTAACATAACTAAGAATTACCATCTATTTAAAATAAAGACATTTACAGAGGGTTTTAACATGTCACTACCAAAGGCTTCCTTGTATTAAAATATTATCAAGTAAATGTATATAACAGTCTTACCTTTGTTTCTTCAATACAGGCTCCTTCTTGCTTCTCCATTGGCTGAACAAACACGGCAACTGGAGGCTCCAACTCCTGCACAGTAAAAAAAAAAGTACAGCAACCGAACTAATGGTGCTATACAAGCATACTGTATTTTCTCATTTAACTGATATGAGGTAAGAAATATTGTAACATTGCCCATGCCATCCTAATACGAATGTACTTCCCGCTATTCCAGCTATCAAAAAAATATAACAACCCTTCTGTCCATTTCACAACATTGACCTTTCCTTTTCACAAAGATATATCATTCTGGCAATTCCTTCTTCAGTGACAGATCAATCATCATCAGCATTTATCACTAGTTATGCATGATAAGTCAGAGTGTAGCAGCACTCTTCTAATAAGGGGGTAATAATTTTAAATTTTTACATTTATACACAACATGTCATATTCATTACATAACTCACATCGTAGGATTGAGGATGAGAGAATAAATAAAAATGCTTTATGACCACATTTGAATTTTAACGACTCTTTCTATTGTTCAATTTAAATTGTATTATTCCCTCAGTTGTATAATGAATTAATATCATTTCAATTACAAAAGGATTTGCTTGTCCTAATTATGTTAAAAATTATTTTATTGTTATAAGACAAGATGAATGACTGTACTCACGTCATCTTTATCATCTTCTTCTTTTATTGAATGCAGCAAAGCACTGGGTACATCTTTGGCCTAAAAGAAAAAGAAAGAGCTCATGGCTCCCCATAGAGAAGCATCTAAAAACAACTCAAGTTGAGTTGTAATAAAAATGTAACCAAGACTTGCTTTGAATAACAAACAAAAATAAAACTTTTTTTCTTGTGTATTTGCTGCGTCTTAATCATCTTAATTATTCATTATCGACACAGCACATCTCTTGGCCCTTGGTCGAGTGTTGACAGCAAGAGTAATTCTCCATTAATATCTGTACAGATCTTCAGCAGTTCTGGAGAAGATTTATTGATATTATTTATAGGTGAACTTCTGACTACTTTTTTTCACTTACATTCTAAAAAATACTTTTTTCAATTACATTATTAAAAATTTAAGTTAAATCAAAAGATTCTCCATTGTTTGCTTGATTTGTTTAAATATTCATCATAGCCCAATGATTTATTACAATCCAGAGTAGAGATTTATTATGAAAAGTCAAAAAATACAAAAACTCCCACTTCTAGTATACCAATGTGGGGATGGTGTTTGTGAGCGTGAAGTCTTACGAATTGCAATTCAAGAACAGACACGAACACATTTTCATAACAAATATTAATATAGCCAGCTCACATCAAACAAAACAAAGATGATTCACACCAATAATTAATATTTTTTCTCTGATCTACATAAACCAATATCCACAAATTTGAAATAGCATGAAGCATTACAATTTTTGGGTGATTATCTCAAAACCCACTAATTTTGATTACATGAGTTAATAACACTACTATAAAACTAACTCACAATAGAATTCCAGCAACAGTCTTCTTTCTTGTCCACGGGCTCTTCTTTTATCTACAGATAACAAAACAAGAAAGCAGTCAATCATATGTTCAACATGATCATAACTGAGAAACCCCTCACATCAGAGCAAGATTTTTCAGGAACAAAAAAATGAATTGTCAGTCATAAAATGTTACAAACTGATATTTCGGCATTTCGAGTCCATAAAATATAATAAGCAAAATAAACAAGAACTTTAAATTTCAAAATAAACTGTCTTGATAACCACTGACATGTAGAGATTTTCAAATGGGATATAAAGTAAAAAGAAAAACAGAAAGATAGTTGTTCCATTTTAAAAACATTGTATGGAAAATACCTTTTTCGTATGTGAGAAAGAAATTATTATTAAATGGTTTCAAATTTTGGAAATAGAGAATAGTTGCTGAAATAATTTTTTTTTTTTTTTTTTTGGATTAAAATTACAGCACCAACATATCAAACACACAAAAGCGGCATACCTCTTCTATTTTAATAACGCTTTCCGCTACAAGATCTATTTCTTCCATCGCGGTCAGCACCACAATTTTCTCTTATTCACACAGTATTTGCAGAGTATGTAACGTATCGTCTTGAGGATACATCCAAAGAGTATATGGTACATATACTGCATGTGCATACTACACATATACTGCGGTTTTTACCAGAGAGTATACTAATAGAGACGGCACTCAATGTTAATCCCAAGGCTCTTATTCCAATTTCTAATTTTCATGGAGGGGGGAAGCCGCCATCTGGGCCCCCGATTGAGCTAATAGCGTCGAAGGGCGTTCTACCAATGGAGGTGGCGCGTATTGACGACCGGGACATTTAAAATGAAGTTGTTTTCAAAATGGCGTCAAATGAATACATTATTTTTATGTAAAATACGCTAGGCAATTAAGAAGACTAAAATATTAGGATTTGGAATCCTAAATCACTGAATGGAATTATTGTCCAGGTAGTGCAAAATAAAAAGTTATTTTATAAACACAATATTTATTTCTAAATTATGTAAATAGTCATACACAATATAAACAATAATACAATTTTTTACAAAATAAATGTGAGCAAGTAATCAGACATAAAGATTATTTTACTTTGCCATTGACTAAATATTGAAACCATGAATTTTGACAATTGTCCAAATATAACTAGTGACCATTACTTCTTTAATATTGCACATTATTAAAATGACATTCCAGCTATCAACACCTGTCAAATTTCAGGCTATTATCAAAATTGCTACTAAGGTACAAAAAAAATGTTTTCCTCCTACCTAGTACAAGTGATGAACAAAAAAAATTAAATTATTCAACTTCATTAATCTCAAAGCAGAGTTTTAGGACTTGGTAGGTTTCACTAATATTCCGATATCACAGGCTACATATTTGTCCAAAAGCATGGCTAGTTGTTCAATGGATCGTGGATGAAAATCCAAAGGTCGATAATATATCAGAATTACTCAACATTTGATACAGGTATTAAACAGTTTTTCAATTACTAAAAAAATATTTTCATGTCTTTCCCAATCATGTTATGTGACTAACGCACACAATTTCTGCAAAACAATATAACTAAATAAAAGCACTTATCATACTCAGGAGATTATACCCAACAGACATCTCAAGAACCATCAGAAATATGTTTAGAAAATAGCTAATGCTTCCTGGTAAAAATGCCAAACTGTTACACAAAGACTTATACATAGTTCACAAGACAGATAGTGGGCCCAAAAAAACCTGAGATTAAAATTTACTGCAACAGAAACACCAAATGATTATCACTCAAAAATACAATTTGTTATTTATTAAATTGAATCCCAAAAAACTTCAATTTGGTACATGTCTACAAGCAAGTGGTCATGCAGTTTGGATTTACTAAATTACATATAGTAACAGGAAGTGCTACAGAATAGCACAGCCTTTCTCGAAGTTAAGTTTTCTAATTTCCTTTGGAGTGGACCGGCTCTATGGTCTTCCTCATCCTCTTGCCAGCTGGCATCTATCACCGCTCAAAATACATTTTTGCCATTTTCTCAACTCTTCGATTACCAAATAGTAGAACCGAAATATTATTTTAAGAGTATTAAAGAAGGCTAAAACCTTGTCTTAAATAGCAATTTCATTGAAAAATTTGAAGCCATTTAAAAAAAGGCGTTAAGCGTTACTGTAAATGCAAAATTGAAGCTCTTTTTCTCTGGAATCTATTTGAGTTTTCGAAAAACTTCATTTGAAGTAATTTGAAGAACTTCCACTCACAAATTCAATAATATATCCATTGAAATGTGCATATTACTGGCATGAGATATTGAAAGAAATAAAAACATTTGTGCAATTTTTGGGAAAACAAAAGAATACGCAAAAATGAACATTACATTATATTATATTAAACAGTACCATTACCACTATTCGTTGAAATAGTTTAAAGAAAGAAATTGAAGCCACCTTTGAGAAAATGGTGTTTAAGCTATTCTGAAAACGAGTAATTTTGAGCTCATTTGAATAAAAAAGTGTTGAGTTTTCGAGAAAATTTACTTGACATTATTTAAAGCGCATGTACTCATAAATATAATACTGTTCAGAAAAAAAAGGGAGCCGTTTTCGAGAAAATCATCTTTTTGTCATTTTTAAAAAAAAAAAAGGGAGCCGTTTTCGAGAAATAGTTCACCCACAATTGCACAAAAACTACTAATATTTACAAAACAATCTTCACACTTAAATGAAGAACTATTTATGCACATCAAATTTAATTCGAAGGAAAAGTCTCTAACTTCAATATTGTAATTGTAAGAGTTGATGATAAAATGCACACTTTTAAAATTTCTGAAAATTCAGAGTTAATCTTGAAAATTGGACCTTTGCCACCTTTATAAGTATTTTACTCTGTTCTTACAAGAAATTAAAACAAAAAATTTGGTGCCATTTTTTGAGAAAATTCTGAATCATTTCTTACGGCTTCATATAAAGTTCCCAAAAACTAAGGAAGGTTTTAAAAATTTCTAACCTTCTACTAGATACATATTGACAGGGGTTTCTTCAATTTGAAAAAAATTCTACGCATGGTTTAGGCGCTATGTTTGTTCACATACTACAGACGTTTCGCTTCCAGTTGGTTTTTCGGCATCAAGATCCCACAAAACCGAGATTCTGACTACACCACGTGTTGCAGGATTTTTTCTCTTCATTTCGCAACCGAGAACTCAGGAGAAATGTTGTCCACTACATGCCGAGCAGATCCTGCAAATGAAATAAGGATGTTTAATTAAATTAAAAACGAAAAAAGTTTTCTTATTACACCTTCTAGTTGCTAATAATAATAATAATAATAATAATAATAATAATAATAATAATAGAAACGTACACCTTTGTTGTGGTAAGCCTTCTATAAATGACCTGAGTGCACCCTCTGGAAACTCAGGACGCACATCAGCAAAATTATGGGCTCCGCATTATGTGCTAGTCTGCCTGCTGCAGTGAATATTTCCAGCATGAAGTGCTCCATACATACATATCTCAACCTTATGAGAATTTCCCAAAGGCTAGATGCCAAAGTCAGGTCCCCAATTGCCTTTAACCATTTCATACACCTGTAATAAAATTAGTAATGTATTATTGAGCTATTATAGTTATATCAAAATCACCTTAATGTTAATATAGCTATTATAACTTATCAATTACATGATTATTAAATCAACCAGTGCTTTCATGACTTCAATACATTGGATGTTCTAATTTTTTAATTTTAAATAGTACATGAAAAAATTGTTATAGAACCATGCTAAGCATTTCATATCGCTTACCTTTCAGGATCTCTTGGAAACTTAAAGAATTGCTGTTCACTCCTTCTATTTTGGTTGTATCGGCAATTGGGTACCCAACAACGCCTAAATTGGGGCATTTCGAGAAACACAAACGGAGAAACACACAAACGCTAAAACACACAAAAGCTCTGGCAAAAACGTTCAGATGAAACCGTTTCGTTTACACACAAAGCATGTTAATGATTGCCGGTTCTGTCCTGTAGATTTCGCGCGCCGCGCCTTTGCGCCCTTCGACGCTATTGGCCCACGGAGGGCCCCACATGGCGGAATTCGAATTCGAATTCAAAATTTTGAATTCAATTTAAAATTCAAATATAATTCAAATAAGAACAGGCCCCGGCCTATCTACTGGCAGAGGACTGGTTTTTACAGAGCTGCACCTTAAGGTCACCGAAGGCCCGTCCTGGCCCGTCCAAAGCGGTCCAAAGCCAGTCACTACTAGCATGGTTTAGGTATACTCTCTAGGCAGAGTTGTAGGTGTCTTTTGCAGTAATGCCGCTAGGTGTCGCATGATCGCGACCGTATCAAGCAGTGCCGTAGATGAAGCGACACTAGCGGTCACGTCTGAGAAAGACGCAAAATACCGTGCCTAAATGCTACCGTGGTACGGGTGTTTAGTAATCTTGAGGTTTAGTTCTGTAAAAACCAGTGTAAGTATAATAACACAAACCCGTAGCACTGTATCATTTTTCCCTATGCTGAAAATGGTCCCTACTGACAGATGTGGCATCACTAGCACTCCAAGTCTAGGTAAGCTGGCCACTACCTCGCACCACCGCTTATGTATGATAGATCAAGAATTTAAGGTCGTATTTTTATTTTGAAAACCTAATTCACATTGTAGTCCGATTTATCATTTGCTGTTATTAATAAAAGTTTCAAAATATAAAGACCGAAGAACAGTATCTAATAAAAACTAAACTAAAAAATAAATATTCGTCCGGTTTAGATGAATTCCCGGATTCTTTGTTAAAGACCTGTGCGTATGCCATTATACATCCGTTAACTCACATATTTAATTCATCGTTATGCACCGGAACGTTTCCAGATATTTTCAAAACAGCTAAAATTAAGCCGCTCTTCAAATAAGGCAACAATAATGAAATTTAAAATTATCGGCCCATTTCTCTTCTATCAGTTTTTTCAAAACTATTAGAGAGACTTTTTTTACGTACGAATGGAAACCATTCTCAGTAAACACGACGCGCTTTCAGATTGCCAACATGGATTTAAAAATCAAAATCCACTTTCTTTCTTCTTTTCTTTAAGGTGTCGCCTCATCATTGGATCAAAACGAGGCACCTATTGGATTATTTTTAGATCTCTTAAAACCTTTTGACGTCATTGATCATGACATTTTACTTTCCAAATTACCTTCATATGGAATCCGTGGTATTGCTCTAGATTGGTTATGTTCGTACCTTAAACAACGATCTCAGAGAGTTGAAATACCTTACTGGAATGATGGAACATTACGTACGCACCTTTCCAACTCTTTGCCCATTGCACGTGGAGTTCCTCAAGGATCGATTTTAGGCCCTATTCTGTTCCTACTTTACGTAAACGATATGCCCTCGACGATTCGAAACGGAAAAACGGTTCTCTTTGCAGATGATACGAACATCCTTTGCAATAAAGAAACCGTAAATAGTACAATATAAAATGTTTTAAATTGGTTCCGAAATAACAAATTAATAGTAAACGAAAAGAAAACGATTTTGATGCAGTTTTCCATTTCAAATAAACAATTCTGTGCTCCATTGAAAATGAACGGTGTACCATTAACTGTTGTTGAGACAAAAAAATTTTAGGTCTCTCAATTCAGCCAAACCTTAAATGGAACGTCCATTTAAATAAATTGAACACAAAATTAAGTTCATTATGCTACGCGTTCAGAATTCTTGCAAATTCAGTCAGCCTTCAATTGTTCGTTGTGTATATTTCGCGAATGTTCATTCCCGCCTGAGATATGGCATAATATTCTGGGGAAATACATCTTATAGTTCCCAGACTTTTAGATTACAAAAACGAATTGTACGAATAATAACCAAATCCCACCCACGTGATTCATGTAAGCCTCTCTTCATTAATCTAGGAATTCTACCATTACCGTGTCTTTTTATTTACGAATCAGTGGTTTTTGTAAAAATGACTTGCTCAACGGCGGGAATATATTTTCAGAAAATGCCGAAGTCTATTACTATAACACTCGACGTAGAAATCATATTCATCAGGTGACAGTATCAACAGCTCATTACAAAAAATTCACATACAATACATGTACATTATTTTACAACAATTTGCCAGATGACATTAAACGATTAAATTCAATAGAAAAGTTTAAATCCCAAGTGAAATCGTTTCTGCTGCATAACTGTTTCTATACAATTAGAGACTATACTGTGCATCACAAAAAACTAACATTAATTTTAACAATGATACATAATGCATTATTTACCATTTGAACTGTGTAAATGAGTATAAACAACCTGTAACAACTATTGTACTACAGCTTCCGGGTCAATGACCCCATCTCGATCTGGTTTTCGTCCAGTTTCCCTGATCCATTGAGCAAATGCTGAGATGGCCCCTTGTTTTGCTTCTGGACATAAATGTAACTTCATTTTCTGTGCACGTCTTCTAGAATTCAGTGGGAAATACAATTATTCAAATTATTGTTTCCAATGTGTCGCGGCAGGAAGTATTATTCTGAAGGACAACATGGATAAGAGCCAAAATTTATTGCCTTTTTATCCTTGAAAATAGATTTTATTACATGGGAGTTTTTTTCTTCAAACTTTAAGTAGTATATGACTTAGTGTAGAGATCACAGAATTTTGAAAATGTGCACACAATTCACTTTTCCCCATAGCACATCATACGCAGTTTTAACTGTTTTTTAACGTAAAATAAATAAATAAATAAATAAATAAATAAATAAATACAATGAACAAACCTATTGACTGCTGAACAACACGAATGTCAAATGATCAATAGTAAATTACTGTTGAAGTGATTTTCGCAAATGTAATCTCTATTGTTGTTTTTTGTTGTTGTAAGTTCAAATCATGTTTTGAAGTGGAAATCCTCATTCTTTGGAAATTAAAATATATAGTTGGAAATATGCATGGCTCTCGCTTTTTAACACAACACAATTAAAAGAAATTAACACCTGTCAGACATCACAATGCGTCTTAAAGGACTCCAATATAGTTACTGTAGCGTCTCCCCGATTTTGTGTGTCCGGTGACCAATATTCTTTTCTTGCAATGAAAACACGAAAAAATACTAAATTCGCGAGACATCATAAGTGCCCAAATCACGGCTGACTCGGCCATGCCCAAACCGATCGTGATTTCACTTTCTGTTGTTGCGTGGTGTTCCGTTGCGTCAGGTAGTTCTCTTTTCCTGTGATGGATTCAACAGAAGTTGAAAAGAATGCGAAGAGAGCGGCCAATTTCTCTCCAGGGGAAAGGGAATTACTTGTGTCTATTATTAGCAAATACAATAAAGTTTAATGGCCGTTCCTACAATTCGTCCAGGTTTTCCAAAAATAAAATGTGGGAACAAGTGTACACAGAATTTAATGCCGAAACAAGTAGATGCTCGAGAAGCTTAAAATGTTTACAGGTCTTCTAAAAAAAACAATAAAGAGGAGGAAAGATGTGGAAGGTGAAATAAGGCGCCAAAGATATGTTACAGGTAGTAAGTAATTTTCTTTTTGGAAACCAATGTGTGTATATTTAGTTTATGTTGAATGTAAGAAAAATTGTCTAACGTAAGAGCCTTTAGACAGGAAAGTATAAATAAGTTCAACAGATCTGATTTATTAACATACTCTCACCACAAATGTGATATGTCCATAAACTTACGTCCACATTGCAGGAGGAGGGCTGTCGGTATCAATTCCTATAGATAGGATACATGAACGTGTTAAAGAATTTATGGGTCCAGCTGCAGAGAGAATGGAAAATCCCTTCGAATCGAAAAATCAGACCCACCCCTCCACAGTCAACTCCGCAGCCAACCGTACCACAACCACACCTGCCAGTTACCTCCACAACCATGCTGCCACAGCAACACCTGAAAAAAAACCTCCGCAACCACACGTGCCACAGTCACCTCCGTAGCCACATTGCCAGTCATCTTCGAAATCACACATGCCAAGTCATTTCCGCAGTCACCGTTCCAAAGCCAAACCTGCCAGTTACCTCCGCAACCACACGTGCCACAGCAACACTTCAAAGTAACATCCGCAGCCACACCCCCTGCGTGCCAACCGTTCCACAGCCACAGCTGAAAGGCACCACCGCCACCAACCGTACCACATCCCTCCCTTCCTCACCCCACAACCACACAAACTAGAGTCACACTGCACGCCCTGTTCCAAAGTGAAACCTGCCAGTCACCTCCGCAGCCACCCATTCAACCGCCACACTTCCAGTCAACTCCGCAGAAACCAGTCCCTCGCCATACCTGCCAGTCACCACCACAACTACCCGTGCCACATTCTCCTCCGCAGCCACCCGTTCCTCAGCTACACTCCCAGTCAACTACAGCAACCAGTTCACAGCCATACCTGCCAGTCACCACCGCAACCACACTTCCAGTCAACTCCGCAGCAACCAGTCCACAGCCACCCGTCACCTCCGCAGCCGCTGACATCCCTTCTGCCAGTTAGTGCTCCAGGAGGCGTCCCCGGAAGAAACAGACTGTTGAGGATGCTAGGGTGAAAACCCTCCTGGCAATGGAGCAGTTTTACAATGATGAAAATAAAAGAAAGCAAGAATGTCATTATAAAGATAAGTAACTACAAGAGTACAAAGTATTTGCAATTCGAGAAGAAAATAGGCGGCAGAAGCAGATACGCATGCTGTGAAGATGATTATGTTGAAAAGAAATATGGAGAAATAAATATCTTTTTAAGAAATTGTTTATTTCTTAAACTTCTTCTAACATTTCATATGAAATAAGTTCATTAATGTAAATGTTGCGTTATCGTGTACAAATTTAAAATAAGAAATTTTAGCACTTATGGTTTTTACTGTCTTGTTCCAACACCCCCAAAATAGTTGCAAACAAGTCTATTTCTATACCTACATTGTTCATTGAATCTCTTGCTCGCAGAGAGTATTTCCGATATATCTTCTTCAGTCAACAAGGTGTCCCATAGCAGATTAAAGTCAGGATCGTTAGGTGGCAAATCTTCTGCTCTCTATAAAATGTGCAGGACTGCCGTAGCTACAATTACTGCCAAACTATTCCTTAATGTCTAAGACCCATTGCCGGTACAAGAAACGATAGTGGGAAACGAGCAAAGTCGAAACACACCGGTATAGGGTGTGGGATTGCCGCGGCAGTTACGTGCTGGCCACAATTGCGAGAACAGAAGCGCGAGATTATATTTTTTACATTTCAAAACCTTAACGCAACCAATCGGACGCCCAAGCGCTGCGCAGGGCATGTGGGTCAGCATCGTGTACTTGCGTTTGAGAGGCGTGTAAGAGAGTTATGAAAGCGTTCTGGTGAGGACACGAAATGCAAAGTGAACATAAATACAATATAATATGCATAAAATATATCGTACTAAACGATTAATAACATATTTCATAGATATCACTCAGCCGAATCATAAATGGTTAACGTTAATGGTTATTTGGACAGCAGAATTCGTACAACTCTAAAATTCTTCCCACAGATGGAGAAAGACCAGTACTTGCGAGAAACTTTCTCCCAAGATCCAAGAAGAAACAGTTTATTAAAATATGTAAAACCACATGCTCTTAGGCAAGTTTGCTTCATACTGAAGCATTTTCACTTACAGAGGCTTGTTTATTTATTTATTTATTCAAAAACAGTAAAAAAAACTGTGTGACGTATGGGGGAGAAAATCATCTGCGCACGCTTTCTTCAGTTTCAGAATCCCTTCCCAACAATTTAACTATTAATAGTTAAAAGATGAAATAATAATAATAATAATAATAATAATAATAATAATAATAATAATAATAAATGCCAGTCCGGATTGTCGAGACCGCTAAGGCAGTAGTGCCGTGGCGATCTCAGAGGGAAGGATCGCGGGTTCGAGTCCCGCCTCGGGCATGGGTGTGTTTGTGTATGTCTGTTTGTGTGTGCCGTCCATTCATCCTTCATTATCATCATTTCATCTTCCATCCCCCAGGACCCTGGGGGTATAAAAATCGGATTCAGCCTAATGCTGATCCCCCTAATTAGTTTCATGCAAGACTTGCAACGTTATAAAATGATACTGAGCCCATGCAAGTGCATGTCCTGCGTAGTCCAAGATGGCCTATTCGCGAACCAAAATAATAATAATAATAATAATAATAATAATAATAATAATAATAATAATAATAATTTTAAAATATCCAGAAATTAACATCTCAAAAACTAAATATTTTCGTTTCCGACTTATAGAGAACTTATTTGTAACGGTAAACAAACTTCAGATTTGATTTTTCTGTATTGCTAACAAAATAGAAACTCGCCCTAACCTCTACTACCACTACAAGCAAAAGCTGACCTCAACAAAACATGCGCATAATGAAGCTACATTTACGTCCAGAGGCCATCTCAGCATTTGCACAATGGATTTTTTTTCTTTTTGTTGCGTGTACAACTTGAGGCAACGCGTCTTTAAGCCCCTTGAGGGGCGTTGAGCGCTTTGCGCTTGGGAGTAATCCTCCATTAATCCTCCTTTTTGATTGATTTTTTTTGTTACGGGCGCGTCAACTGCTTCGGTCATTAGTCCCGTTAGTGTAGTGCATGTTTTGTTCTCGGGAGATGGCGGTGATCTTCCCCCGCTGGATGGCGAGATCCGGCACCGACATACCGTCGCACGGTGTGACCAGATGGTGAAAACGGGGCCAAAACCTCAAATGGGTTCGAATTCATTTACTAAGCTGTACATGGGGGTTTTCGAGGTCGCTGACTTCATATCTGTTATCAAAATTACACAAAACCATGGGGCGGATCCAATATGGTGACCGAAAATGTTATTAAGACATACATAAGAAACATCATATACAAAACATAGGAAATTAATAATAAAACCTCAAACCTCAGATATTTGCAATACGTGTTTGCTTTATTTATAACTTATTCAATTAATATATTCGTTTATGTGAGTTATGAACGGTTATTTGCATTTTTTATTAGTACAATATCCTTTGGACAGAACTGTTTTCATATTTCACTATGACTGTTCCGGGTCGAGATGCACACGCACGTAAGAAATTAGTCATAAAACCTCAAACCGCAGATATTTACAATAAACATTTCCTTTACTTATAACTTATTGAATTAGTCTATTCGTTTATATGATTTATAGATTGTAATATGCATTTCTTACTAGTACAAAACCCCACGAACTTCGTATATTTCACTACGATACTGTTCCGGGTCGAGATGCACACGCTAATAAGAAATTAGTCAAAAAAACCTCAAACCGCAGATATTTGCAATATAGGTTTCCTTTATTTATAACTTATTGAATTACTCTATTCGTTTATATGAGTTATTCGTATTTCGTATTAGTACAAAACCCCATGAACTCTTCGTATATTTCACTATGACTCTGTTCCGCGCCGAGATGCACACGCACTTAAGAAATTAGTCATAAAACCTAAAACTGCAGAAATTTGCAATAAGTGTTTGCTTCATTCATGACTTATTTAATTACTCTATTCGGTGAATAAAGTTATAAATCTTTATGCGCACTCATTATATTTGAAAAAATTCGTGAACTCTCGAATCGAAAGAAAAATCGTAATTCTCGATGAATTTTACTAATCAGGCTACCGCGGGGTACCTTCAAGGAAAATTGAAACATTCTATACGATCACAGAATGAAAATATCGTTTATTAATTCACGAGTTTTCGGAAGAATTAGTTAATTATCTATACAAACATATTTCGACGAACTGATAACATTCCATGCGAAATTATTTTACCAGTGCCACGACCCATTCATTCTTTACTAACTATTCAGTAAACATTATTTGGCAGCATCCGCGCGATAAATGCATTTTTAGAAAGATGATCAAGTAATCTTATAGCTGAATGCAATTTAAATGATTTATTTAACTTTTCTTTCGCTTTTATTTTAAACTTTATCTAACGCAGCGTGTCGCAGAGATGCGTGTGCTCAGAAAAACAATAGTTTATAAAACTTAAATATGCGTTTATACTCGGCCAATCCTTATTAACATTATATGTAATGTAATATTCTCATGACTAATATTCATAATCACAAGCAATTCACAATATTTGCTGGTACAGAACTTGAGAATGGAATGATTGTTAGTTTCAAGTCCCCGCTCAGTAATGCAGGTTGCAGCTACGAGATATACACTGCGATAGAAAATATTTCATAAAACACGAATCTGCAGCGAGACGCAGCCAAATTTTCTTTTAACTGAATGATTAATATACAAGCTAAATTGTCATTAAAATGTGCAGGTGTTATATTGCGTTATATATTACTTTTAGGCTTGTTATATTTTATATCACATTGCATCCAATATAAATAATCGTAATCCATAGTAAATTAACATAATTTTTGTTTTACTTACCACCAACAGGGACATTAATAATTGCAAAACACAATAAAAATAATTTTGTAGCACGTTTGTATAATTATTGGAAAGCACAGCTTACTATCGCCTCTGACGCTAGAAGAGCACTGACCATGTACTCCAACTTCAAACTTCCATTGCGCGCAGCAGGTACAGGGATTATCCTTCATACTTCCTCAATAGATGTGCCAAACATTCCTCTTTCAAGTGGAATGGTCGGAAACTCCCAAAATAAATTTTAATTTTTGAGGTTTCGGCCACGTTTTCGCCTTCTGGTCACACCGTGCGTCGGCTAGTGGGGTTTTTCCCTAATCAGGACTCTCCCACCAGCGGGGCACCGCCCCAGCCGGGACAAGCTCTAAGCACCCGACCGGTCTCCCGGAATATGTGGTAGTAGTGTATGTTAGTGTAAGTGTGTGTCACGGGCGTGCGGTGACCAATTTCACTGGGTAAGCTCTGTAAATAGCAAATCCTCCCCATACACGCCCACAATTTTCACTGAACCAAAAGTCAGTTATTAACCTCTGCCTTTTGAACGCTTCACACGTCGTAAATACTCGTAAGTTATCTTTCGGAACGTAATAAACGCTGCATCCCGTATAAGAGAAACTGTTATTCGTGCTTATGTGGCAACACTCACGACTCTTAAGAAGCTTCCTTCACACTGCCCTCTCCCCCACAACATAGCATCTGATCAATGACTACATTTTAGCTAGATTTATCTATATTACCTATATTTATATTTCATCTAAAACAATTACAACATGCTGGACCATGGAAATGTTTTCTTTAATAGATCTACTCAAGAAATTACTAATTGCAAAAATCAAATCATTCTGAATTCTGTTAGAAGTGCCTTTAAATGTTTTGGCAAATTTTAAGTATTGTGTTAAGATCGTAACATACTTAACAAATTTAGAAGTTCGATCAACGTAGCCTTTGCTAACCAACTCATTTTTACGATGCCTTCTGAAACGTAATTTCTGGATTGAAAAAAAAAATTCGGCATCTTAATGGGCATTTTAATGTAACTCTATTCGTTCCGAGTAATTATGTTGCGTTTCATCTGATAGATCAATTTAAGTTTCAATGCTGACACTTTAAAACTGGCCAGCTCAATAAGTGGACACAAATCACTCAGTTATTGTTCATTTTTGTGATTGTTTTTGAGGGATTGTGTAAATTGTTATAGCGCTCTTTATTCCTCACATTACGAACATGGGAAAACACTGATCATGGCCCAGGAAAATAAATTATTAGTTTCCTGTTTCCTATGAACCAATTGGTGTTTTCATATTTTGAGGGGTTAAAGTAGCGAACATGCTCCCTTCCCTTTTCTTTGCGCAAACACATGAAGACATGTTCTGTAACAGACCTTCCTATACGAATAATTTCCTTTTTCCACAAAAGTACAACTGAATATATATATTTTTTATATCCTCAATTATAAATGTATTTTCTGCCATAGCACAGTATCTTATCGTTATGTAGCACAAAAAGACAGTGCACACAAAAATAATATGCACAGTGTGAATAACTCGCACAGATCAAATAAATCCACAAGAGAAAGACCGTGGCATTACGTGGCAGGCGGCGCTTATACCAGTGTGTCGGTTCGTACGCATGCGAACACATCTGCAAGCTCAATTCAGAGCCAGCCTGGGCGGCGTGCCGTGGCAGGGGGCCCGGGTGGCGGCGCTTACCAGCGTCTGCATACAACCAAATGGAGCTTCCAGAAAGTCAAGAGCGCATGCGCGAACTGCCTAATGTATTTAGATGGAGAACCGCGTCATGCTCACTTCGGGCCGGGTTGCGGCGCCTACTACCTCCGTCTCTTTCAACCGCTTTCGTCTTCGTCAGCAACAGCGGTGTATGCTCAATGAAGGGCCGCGCGCCTACGCGAGCCAGTGTACTCGGCAGAATTTTAAAAATCAAGCTTGGTTCTCTATGGCGAGAGTGGTGATTTCAAAATATAATAATTACATTTATCTATCTTTTCTCCTGGGTAGGCGCAGCATACCTAGCTTACCTGGAATGCACGCCACTGGTGTGTGTAAGGGGGAGAGGATAGGACAAGGAAGAGGAAGGACAGATCGCGCGCGGTCCGTGGCCCGTTTGGTAGGGTACTGCTCCGGCATTCGCCTGGTGTTGATCGGAGATACAACGGAAAACTACGGATCAGAGCAGCCGGCCGCTAGAATTCTCCTCCAGACAGCGACTGAATTCGACCTAGCTGAAAAGCTAGTGTCGAAAATCCTGCCGCCTTGGGGAGTGGGAACCTAGGACCTCCCGCTCAGAGGCGCTGCAGTGACATCAGTTGATGCACTGAGCTACCGCTACCGGTTTTTCTTTTTGAGGATCAGTATAGTCTCTAATTGTGTAGAAACAGTTATGGAGCAGAAAAGATTTTACTTTTAACTTAAATCTGTGTACCGATTTTAATTGTTTAATTTTATCTGGCAATACGTTGTAAAGTAACGTACATGTATAATATGTGGATTTCATGTAGTGAGCTGTTGATACTGACGCTTGATGAACATGATTTCTACGTCGTGTCCTTTATTTATATTATAAATAAATGTATTACATAAAAATGTTCTCACTGTTAAGTCACTTTTGACTAATGCTACAGATTCGTAAATAGTTAGTCACGGCGATGGTAAGAATTCAAGCTCGTTGAAAAGAGGTTTGCAGGGATTTCGTGGATGGCATTTTTTCATAATTCGGATTAATTTTCTTTTGCAATCTAAATGTCTACGCACTAAAGGATGAGCTTCCCAGAACATTATGCCATATCTCAGGCGGGAATGTACATTTGCAAAATACACGCTACGAAAGAAGAGAAAAAGAGACAGTCGCATGTGGATAAGGGAATACTTTAAGTTAAGAAAACACACTATTAAACGTGATTGCCTAAAGGCAATGAATTAGACTTTGATGAAAACTATTGCATTTAATTGTTTCAGTTATATAACTTATTAAATATATTTCGAAAATTGACACTATCGTAAAAATAAAAAACAAATTAGGGAAAACTAAATATTCTTCTTCTGTCACAGCAACATACCGCACTAGAAATGGAAATAAAAGTTTTTTTTTACTAGTTTCAACTACGAAGGAAATACATATGTATTGAAAATTGATATTACCTTGAATATACAGGACTGGGCAAAATACTTTAAATTTAGTACGTAATAATAGTAAAATTAGCCAAAATACTTTGCAAATAAGTATTTAAATACTTACTCAAAATACATTAGGTTTTAATTTGCTATTAATAATAATAATACTTTATTGAGTCACATATACAATTACAATCATGTGTGATAGTCAAATGTGATATATATGGAGGGAGTACAATTGCACACATCTTCTTGAGTGCAGAGAAGTTACCTTATTGTCCAGAAGCAAAACAAGGGGCCATCGGTGCATTTGCTCAAAGGTCCAGGGAAACTGAAAAAAAAAAAGTTGAGATGGCCATTAGCCTAGGAATTATACTACAATACTTATTAGATAGATTAAAATATTACACAGTAAGATATTATTTAGTGGCAAAATAGTTTAACATAATTTAATTTAAAATAATTTAACATTTCAGGATTTGTACTGTTTTTTTTAAAATAAATTTACTTGGTCTAGTGACTTTACTGCTACTTATTTATTTATTTATTTTTCGTCAAAAAACAGTTAAAAACTGCGTATGACGTGCTATGGGGAAAAGTGAATTGTGTGCACATTTTCAAAATTCTGTGATCCCTACACCAAGTCATATACTACTTAAATTTTGAATTTTCAAAGGGAGAAAAAAACAAAAACTCCCATGTAGTAAAATCTATTTTCAAAAATAAATAAGCAATAAAATTTTGAATTTTGAAAGGGAGAAAAAAACAAAAAAACTCCCATGTAATAAAATCTATTTTCAAGGATAAATAAGCAATAAATTTTGGCTCTTATTACTTCCTGCCGCGACAACATGGAAACGATAATTTGAATAATTGTATTTCCCACTGAATTCTAGAAGACGTGCACATAAAATGAAGTTACATTTATGTCCAGAAGCAAAACAAGGGGCCATCTCAGCATTTGCTCAATGGATCAGGGAAACGGGACGAAAAACCTGATCGAGATGGGCTTTAAATGCTTCGACATGCTTTATAAACCTCTCTCACTTTTAAGAGAATTTATTTTGAAGGGAATACTCACATTTAAGAGAATTCCTTTTAAAGGGTGTAGTAAATAGATAGACAAAAAGTAACTCGCCTATTGATCGCATTATATATTTTTGCGATGTATTGTAGGAATTGTTCATCTCGGTAGACAATACAAACCAATTTAAAAGACTTACAGGGCGAAAAAACACAAATTGCACAGGAAAAAACGCAATTTCACGCCGACACAATGAAAAAAATGTATCACGAAACTTTTAATTTGTTTATGAAACAATTGAGTAATTGTAATTTCTTATTACGAAGAGCCAATATGAATTTCCTACAACTTTCTGAGAAATTCAAAACGGAGAAAAAGGCAACAGATTTCTTCAAGAAAAATTAGTATTACATAATTTATTATAATATTACATACTTTGATTTATTTTCGTCATTTTTCTATGCTTGTATGGTGAATTATTTTAGTTGAAGTTGTGTTGTTTGCTGAATTTAGTGTACTATCAAATGTTAGGTGAAAGGTGGTATTGCGTGTTTTTTTCTTATTCTGTACTGTAAGTCTTTTAAATGGGTGTGTATTGTCTACCGAGATGAACAATTTCTACAACACATTGTAAAAATATATGTGAAGCATATGTGAGTTAATTTTCTAAATGTCTCTTTATTTATTTATAGGAAATCCTTAAAAGTGAGTGTTCCCTTCAAAATAAATTCTCTTTAAAGTGGAATGCTATGTAAAATTAATGTTTAAATGTACCGTATAAATGTTCACATATGTCACAATGTGTATATCACACAATCACAAATCAAAATTTTCTGAAAAACGACTCCAATTTTTGCTTTAAATTTATTGCAAGACTAGTGTAAAACATACTTATAAAGATGGCATAGCTACTATCTTCACTGATAACTCTGAATTTTCGAAAATTGCAAAACTCCGAATTTTCTTCGGCGTCTTCCTACAACCAGAAAATTAAAGATGAAGATTTTTCCTTCAAATTATATTTGTTGTCCATAATTAGTCCTTTCATAAGGTCATGTACATTCTTTTGAAAATTTTAGTAGTTTGCTCACAATATGGTGTGCAATATTTGCAATTTAAAAAATACAGAAAAGATTTTCTCAAAAACGGCGCCAATTTTTTCTTTAAAGTTCTTGTAAGAATAGGTTAAAATACACTTATAAAGGGGGTATAGGTTTGAGTTTCAGAGTTAATTCTGAATTTTTGAAAATTGCAGAAGTTTGATTTTTACGTCTTCATAAAACTATAAAATTGAAGAATTATGGAATTGAACGTTTGTTAGGGATAGTGCAAATTCACTCTATAAGATGACATAAACGCCATATTCCTATATTCTTTCATTTTTCAAACTTTACTAATTTTTTTGGCTTATCTCTCGCATTTATACTAGCCGGCGCTTGTTCACATTACTGTATTTATGGATATATATGCTTTAAATAATGTCAGGTAAAATTTCTCGAAATCTCAAAAGGTTTTTGTGAAAATGAACTCAAAGGCTCTAACCAGATAAGGGGGAAGTTCGGCCTGAGTTTGCAATTCCACTCACATTTTCCACATATGCTTGAAAGCAAAAAATATTATTTTCAAAATATCTACATGGTAAGTACTTACAACGAAAAAACAGTTTTTTCGTGTTTAACTTAAGAAAATCATTTTATGGCATTTCTTTTATTTCTTTGCTTCTAGTATCAACTTTGCAGTAATAATTAGTTAATAACCTGACTTGCAGATGCCTTTCAATTTATAGAGTATTTAATTGAATAAAATCACATTTTTCTCTAAAAACGCTACTAAAAATTTCATTTCTTAATAAAAATTCACCTAGATCATAAACTTCCAGAAGGGTTAAGGTTTTTACGAGCATTACTCCCCATTGCCACATATTAAGCAAGGCAAAATCGGAGCGGACGACTAGGTTTGACACAAAATTACTCAAAAAATACTGAAATGTGAAAAATATTTTAAGATCTGTTTTTGATGAACAAATTTCATTAAAAAAATTGCATTATCACAATTGTACTTATAGGAAGACCAAAAAATAATAATTTTTTCAATTTTCGAAAAATCAGTTTTCAACGAAAATGATACCTGCACCAATTTCTTAAACGTCCTTCACATTATCAAACAACATAATTTGATCAGAAACAATTGAGCCATTTCTTTCACGTCTCAGGGGCTACCTGTAAAGTACCCCCCCCCAAAAAAAATTAAAATATCGGTTTCAAATTCAAGGTGCCGCGACATTCGCCAGATCGATTGCGAAATATCAATTATGGAGAAAATCGACTGAACGCTTTAACTGCTAGCGTTATTCAGAGATGGACAGATAGACGTTTTGTCGTCAGTGGATTTTTCGATACCAAAGACCCACAGAACATGGATTCTCGCTGCATCACGTATAAGAAGTATATTTTGTACTTTTAGAATCTGAATTTATCAATGTTTTCGTTGCCAGGGGCCAGTAATAAAGAGTTATTCTGCCGAACACTCGCCGTTTTTCGTGCATCACATAACTTTCTACCGCGTAAGCGAGAGTAAGAAGACACTTGTAGTCAAGTGCTTGGCTGTTCGGTGACGCTGCTTCCTAGGCTCCTGTGACCTCCCTCCCAGAGGGTCACAGAATGGCGGCTGAAACGTTGGCACCTGTGCCTACAGCCTTAGCAGCCGTCGTTTTTCGTACGATCCCCACCATGCCTCCAACTCTCGAGTTGCGTCTCCTCCTCAGTCTTCGTGGCCATGATTTAAGGTTTTTAAGGCTCCGGTTCTCCTACGCCGTGAGTAGGTCGCAGGTGAGGGATTGGGCGAGCGTCGGGGCAAGGGAAGTCAAGGGCGACATAGAGGGGGCAGCTCAAAGGGCAGGCGGTTGATTTATACTTTGATTCCGAATCCCCTCATATTAATATTAGCAATATTTTTTATTTGTAAAAGTTTACAATTCGAAATGGAAGGCAGTTTAAACGAAGAAACAAAACAAAATTGAAACAATTCTTTAAAGAATTCTGGATATTTATTACACATAATTCAATACCATTACATGGTTACATTCAATTCTCATAATATAATTCATGCACACAAATAGATAACTGAAAATTACTAAACAACCTCTTTTGTGATTACCAATCGTAAAACTAAAATTACTACGATAAACCACTATACCATTTCTTGGTTACACAAAATATAATTTGCAAAGCTTTACTATCAAATGCAGATACCATAGTTTCCACGAAATCAAATAATGGTCCAGTTAAATGGTAAAATAAAGGAATGTTTGGTGTAATTTCGAAATTTGGTTCCAGTATGTTTTGTTGGTAACCGATTACAATTATTGAAACATGCCAACTAGAAGAAATTTGTTTCTGGACATAAATGTAACTTCATTATCTGCGAACGTCTTCCAGAATTCGGTGGGGAATATAGTCATTCATATTACAGTTCTCCAAGTTGCCGCGGCAGGAAGTATTATTCCTTCACGACGGACAAGATAAGGGATTAGAGCACAAATTTACTGCTGATTTACCCTTGAAAATAAATTATATTACATTGGTGCCAATGTTTCGTTAACAATCTTTGCAACAAAAGCTAATTTTCTTTCTGTTTTGTAAATTCAAGTAGTATATGGCTTAGGGTGCGGATCAGAGAATTATGAAAACGTGCACAGAATTCACTTCTAACCGTAGCACGTCACAAACAGTTTTTAACTATTTTTGACCTAAAATAAATAAAACTATTCCTTAACATGTTGTTCAGGGAAAAAGTGTAAAAGACTCTCAAAAGCGGTTCAATTTATCGGAAATTACGATCCTATAAGAATTAAAAGCTAAAACCACCAATTCCAATAACATTTTTTTAAATTAATGGTGTACCCTCGAGAGAACCAAGGAATTTGGTGACGTAAGGAAACAAAACCCCAATTTATTTCAATATAACAAAAACTATTCGTTTTTCGTACACGTTGATCTAATATAAAATAAGTATAAAAATGTTAAATTTTTATTTCGGAATATTTTATGAAAATTTTGGTAGCCAAAATAGTTTTCGAAATATTTATTTTCTTTACGTATTTTTATTTTTTTAAATGTATTTTCACCATTCATAACATCCATACCTAACTTCAAAATGGCCCGATGCAACAGACTGCACTGACGAGCTGCTCTCTTCCCTCTGAATGTGCAAACGGAGCATGCGCTTACTTGCGCCCTAGCGGTCGAATGGAACACGAAAGCTGCCCTGAGTGCGCACCAGTGCGGCGAATGGAAAACGGGATTTGGGGTTTTTTTTAAAAACAAGTGAATGGTCACTTGTTCGGCAGATTTCATACTAACTGTAACATTCTTCCCCCAGATGGAGAAAGACTATTCCCCAGTACGCGCGAGAAACTGCCTCTGGAGATCAAACAATCAAAACTTTATTAAAATATGTAAAAGCACATGTTCTTACGTAAGTTTCCATTATACTGAATTTTTTCATATACAGAGGTTTTCCACATGTGTGGGAAGACGGAAGACCTTTCTAAGATTTGTTTTTCGCTAAAGCTCATTTCACAGACTACTGTAAAGGTTATTCCAGGGAGTGGGTACACATGCGTATATCTAAGGTCTGTTTTACACTGAAGCTCTTTTCACAGATAGAACAATGGAATAGAGATGTGCTCTTAACAGCTAAACTGTTATTTCTTAACAGTTAACGTTTCGTAACTGCTATGGAAAATAAGTTATTTCGTTTATCCTGTTATTGGCTGTTATCGGTTGAAAAGCATAGAACTGCAATCTACTGGGCCTAATCCGAACTATTACAAGATTTTATGGCAACCATTTTGTACGATAACGCTTCACTGCAGCTAACCAATCATGATTTGCCAGTGTTCAAATTATATTCATTACCCCAATATTTTTATATTTTATTGCATGCACTACAACAAAAGATTGTCCTGTAAATTAAGTCCGTCCAATATGTTAGTAAACTTATTTCTGTCCTATTGCTGCTTATGTGAGATCAACTAATATTTTCCTAGGTCCGATAAAATAAGATGAGTTGCGGTCAAATAACTCGCTTTAAAATAATTCATATTCAACAGTCATTACCACTTTAGCTGTAGATAAGCAAATAGTTTCTCATTATTTTTGGCACTCGTCACTTCACTATGCACAAGTCGCATATTTGAAAGAATATTTGCAATCTGCGAATCACTTTTATTTTAGTAATATTCTATACACATTTGCTATACATAATATGAATTACTATTCTTCCTTGGCAGTTCACTTAGTCTCGTTCATATCACCTACTTCTCTGTCCAAACGTGTTTGGTAAACTAATGCAAGCAAGCGTCGTAAGGTAGCTGCACAAGGTTTACGATACTATCAACGTTATTCGTTTTGCGTGGTTTAACACTTAGCAATCGCCACAACTGATTCAACTCTTAGCACTCGGCAGTCAGTCAGGTTGCTTGTCATGGGCCTGTTTCTACAATTGTTATTGAATAAAAGCTGTTAAGCCCATCCCTACACTGGAAAAGTTTTTACCAGTGCGGTTGTGCATGTGTCTTCGTAAGGGTCCTTTGAGACTGAAGCTCTTCTCACAGAGAGAACACTGGAAAGGTTTTTCGCCCGTGTGAGAGCGAACGTTTATATCTAAACTCGCTTTCTGACTGAAGCTCTTTCCACAGGTAGAAAAGAATTATCACAAGTGTGGGCGCAATTGTGCATATGAAAGATCTTTTATGACTGTAGCTCTTTTTACAGAGAGAACACTGGAAAGGTTTTCCTTGGTGGGCGAGTCCTTCCAAGTCTTTTCTGAATGAATCTTTTTCCACAGGTAGAACACTGGAAAGGTTTATCATCAGTGTGGATACGTATGTGCCTAACTAAGGTTCCTTTTTCCCTAAAGGTCATCTCCAGAGAGAACATTGGTAAGGTTTTTCCCCAGAGTGGGTGAGCATGTGATTTTTTAAGTTGTTTTTGCTACTGAAGCTCTTTTCACAAGTAGAACACTGAAAAGGTTTATCACCAGTGTGGTGATGTGCTATAAGTTTTTTTCTAAGTTTTCCACAGAGAGAACACTGGAAAGGTTTTTCCCCAGAGTGGATGTGCATGTGCCTATTTAAGTTGTGTTTACGTCTGAAGCTCTTTTCACAGGTGGAACACTGGAAAGGTTTTTCGCTGTGAATGCGCAAATGCTCATACAATTTTCTTTCAAGACTGAAACTCTTCCCACAGATGAAAAAACCGGTGTGCGTCGCACGTGCGTACACAAGCTCCCTTCTTCACTGAAGCGCTTTTCGCAGATAGAGCACTGGAAAAGTTTTTCACTAGGGTAGATGAGCAAGAAGCTACCAAACTCTGGATCTGTCAACAAAGTGCACTTGCATTAGCACTATCAACACTAAAGCAAAGAACAACGCACTCTTTACTTACTAGGTCAAAATGTGGTATTGACATATTAAGAAACAGCTTAGTGATAAACTATCGTTAAGATGACTAAGTGACTTAAAACACCCATTTGTAGAAAATTGCCATAAACGTCAGTGTATCTACTGCTTACACATGTATAATGTAAGCTTCTCACGACCCGTATGATAGCGAGAATTATGTAATGCTGAGCGGAGAAACGGCGAATTTTCGAAAAAAAAAACGCTCCTTACAGAACCTGGCAACGAAAAGGTGGATAAATCCATATGATAAGTGTATGGGGGAAAATCCTTCAACAAGTGGTGTAGTAACCAGTAGCAATGCTCTGAGAGACCTTGATACCGAAATATCGTTTGATGTCAAAATCGACGTCTATGCGTCCTTCCGCCAAAAATGCTGGCCGATAAACCGTTTGGCTCGTTTTCTCCTTAACTGATGAATCGATTTGGAGCCTCGAATTTGAAACCGATATTTTAATTTTACGAAGTACTCTACATGAAGCCCCTGGGAGGTATTCAAAAATATCGCACCAACGTTTTTGATTTAATTTTCCTAATGGATGGCGTGAAGAACGTTTAAGGCAATGGCGCAGGTCTCATGTTTGTGAAAAATCTGATTTTTCGAAAATGAAAAATTCCAAATTTCTTCGGCGTCTTCCTAAAACCACAATTATTATGATAAACATTTTTTGTTAACGAGATGTGTGCATGAAAAAAAATCTTAAAAATAATGTGAGATTCAATTTTTCAAAACTTTCAATTCATTTGCAAAATTCTATGAATTAACAATTTTATTTTCTTTACACCATTTTTTCTTGAAAACGGCACTTTTTTAATGAAATTTAATACTTCGCGTAAAGGACAATAAAGAGAATGGCGCGAGTCTCGTGGTTATTGAAATGACTGATTTAGAGAAAAAAATTTAGGAAACCTAAAACATTTTTGGCCTCTTCCAACTACAATTGTGAAGATACATTTTTACTTTCTCGACTTATGAAATTTTCCGGAAGAAAAAGTAATTTAATCCTGCGGCGAAAAATCGTGAATTTTTGGCAGAAAAAAACTTTTTTCACAGCTCTGGGAACGCAAAAGTGAATAAATCCTGTTCCTAAATTTAGGGGGAAATTCCATATCACGCGGTGTGCATAGGATCCATGTTTTGTTGATTCCTAATACCTAAAAATCGACTAACGGCAAAACGTCAGTCTGTTTGACTATCCGTCCGTCAATCCGTCTGTTTGCCTTTCAGTCTGTCTGTCAGTCTCTCTGTTTGCCTGTCTGTTAAATTTAAAACCTGGACTAAACTTGTACCTCAACAATTTTCAGCCGAGAAGCCATCTCATCCATCACTGGAAGAGCTAACTATTGTAAAACCTAGATGTAAGGCTTAGTTCTTAAATTTAATCTCAAGTACCTCATGTAATTTATTTTTTAAGAGGTTATAAATCAAGATCTGGTGGTTAAAGGCCAAATGTAATTCTATGGCCATAAAAGTGCTGAAATTGCTATGTGATGGTACAAAAAGCTGTAAACAGCAATAGTTTGGTGACAAATCAAAATTTATAATTAATGACACAAAATTCGGGTATTTAAAAACAGGTTTATGCTCAATGTAAAGAAACCAGCCATAGAAATGGCTTCTACTAACAAAATCCCAAATTTAGAGCATTTTTGGGATTGATTGGTATCTTGGACTGCCTTCAAAAAGATTGAAAAAAATGTTTTTAAGGCAAAAGAAAAACTATTTCCATGTACATGCAAAGTTTCCACTGGTGCCCGCTAGAGTGCACTGAACAATAGGTGCTCTGGTTGTAAACGCCTGTGTATAGGCAACCTGCCAGGTGTACATGTTCGACATTTTGTCGAGCAATAAGGCGCTATAGGTTACACTTTAAACGAAAATTAGCATACAACCCTCCGGTAATCGATCAGTACTGCGTCACGGCTCAGTGACGTCTGCTATCGCCCCCCCTCCATAGGGGAACCTATATAAGGGCTCTCCGCGCCCTGTATTATGGTGCCACCTTCTGCCGTGTTAGCCACATCTTGCCTGCGTCAGGTGTGCCTCGGCCTTGCGCCGATAGGGTTTGTTATGTGTTTTTTACAGGTTTTTTCTTTTGAAACTCCATTGTAAGATTGAATTTTTGTAAGTGGCCTAATACGCCACCTCGTGATGCAAGTGGATTGGTTAATTTTCGTATGATATGTTAATGTTTAAGTATGTTGTGATTTAATTTCGCCTTCTCTTGGTGTCATTTTTTGCTATGTATGTAAATGGTGCAGATGCACGTAATGTAGGAACTCGCGTCGAGCCTGACAAGTGGTGTTTTCCACATCGAGCTGCGTAGGGCGTAATGGCGGCGCAGTCTCATACGTTTATGTAAATGTTCTGCATGTTCTAATGTATGTTTGATTGAATGTTGCAGTGCATAGCTTCAAGTCTTGAGTAAGACGATTTTGCACATTGGACCTCTGAAGCATTGACAGGACGAAAGAAGGGCCTATACGGCAGTAGGAAGCCGTGGCTCAATTGAGTACTTCGTATTCTGGCCCCGTGATCGGCGGAACAAGGTCGCTCGGGTATCAAGCCGCAGTTGACACTTTTCAGGTGTTCAAACGGCTTGCGCAAAAGGTGACACTGTAAATGGTATTTATGGTAGAAGGCGTAAATCTTAATTACGTAATCAATCCAATTCCATCATCTACGTTATATGTTGTGGAGTTCTCATTTAAGTATTAATGTTTGCTAAAAGTTTTAATATGTAAAAGGTTGGCAAAATTTTGTTCCTCGCAGCTTACAATTCGAGTTTGTGTATTATTTTGTAAGGAAAGGCTTCCGAACTCGGAGATTTTGTCATATTGTCAATTTACGTCAGCCGTTTGCGGTCCTAAAGTGGATCGATTTGCAAAACCAGCTTCGGACGTAGTAGTTCCGCGTAATCTATGTACAGGTATTTCTAAAGGCATTTGTTTGCCTGTCATTTTCTCCACTAAATTCTTGTTAATATTATTTGTAATTGTAATTCTGCGTTGTTCCTCTTTACAGCCGTTTTTGTGCAGCAAGAGGAATTTATTATTGAGAAAATTGTGTTTTTTGTAATTTTTCATATGTTTTGCAATAAATGAACATGTTATCAAGTGGTTCGATTGCATATCTACTGCTTAGATCCCATAGTTGAAATTCACTTGAATTCCCGAATATGTGCCTTTTCCCTTTAAAATAGCACCTTCTAAAGTTAGATGCCTGGAAGTTTTGTGTTAATTCCGCCCCATCCATTAGGATCACACACAGTCATAACTTCCTTCATAAATTTTGATTCGCTGTTCAGTACAGTTGGGGACCGTAATAAATTTGGTATTTTTCAAGTACCATTTTTCTTTTGTTTAAAATACTGTTTGTCTGTTTGCCTGTCAGTGTGTCGGTTTACCTGTCTGCCAGTCAGTCTCTTTCCATGACATCCTGAGGAGTCAGTTGATACTGTCTTCCCACAATAGTAGTAAACTAGATTAAACTTACGTTTTTTTTCAACTTTGGTTACAAAATTACTTAAAATCTTTTTTTTCCCACTCACCTGAGGAACATGAAGCAACTTCTGGTGTGATTGTTGCACTAGAAGAACTTTCACAGCATTCCGCAAGAGGATCCTAGCCAGACGTTACAAAATTACATCACTCAGAACTGAGATACACAAAAGCAAAGGTTGAGAGGATATCTTTAACCTTGGTACTCCATGATTTGATCACTAATACCTGGAAAATCCAGTTCACGTGGTTCACAAACACCAGAGGATATACAGGCTAACGGAAACACACGTTTTGGGGCCTATGATATTGCAAGTGTTGGTTTTTTAAAATCATCTGTCACTTCTGAACATCAAAGAACTACATAAATTGTTTTCTTCATAATGAATATTCCCCCAATGAGTCTAGCTCTACTCAAATTGCTATAAATTTGAAATAAAACTCCCAATGTTTTTGTGTTCTTTGCATCTGGCCTCATGGACAATTAGAAATTTTCTCCAAATGGCTCCAAAATCTCCTTCTTCACCATTTTTGCTACTGTAATATATGGTTATAATAACTAAGTGTGCAGAGAATAACAGAGACTGGTTTTTGCAGTGCATAGAAATGGAAAACTAGTAGCGACACAACTGAACATACTTTGTCATAGTATATCCAAAGATCAAACATGGAAGCAAGGAAAATTTTACATATAAATTGAACATCCAAAAGCAATGGCCATTATATCTATTGTATTAGGAAAGCTTTCAAAATTACGATATTACCTTATCCGTATCTGTAAATACATTCTTCCCGAATTTAATAAAGATGAATAATATTGAAAGAAAAAAACATTGTAACACTGAAGTTAAGTAAAAAAACGCCGTATCTTATTATTCCCATTGTATTGCCGTTCAACAATGCACTTCTCATATTTTCACTGTTGCATTGCTGCCAATGGCACAATTCAGTTGTAATATAAAATTAAATTAATAAACGTTTGTACAAAATTATGGTACTATATTATTAAGAGGGTAAACATAATTGGGCTAACTTCAATTAAGGTTTCAGGATAGCTTGGCAGAAAATACAACAATACATTGACAATGCAAATTGTAGAATAGAGTAAAAATCTAATTACTTTTAATATCCTTTTGATTTCTGTTTTCAGAGGATTTTCCTCGTGGCCCATTATTGGAAGGAGGCCTATATTTCTGAGTGACATTCTATTAAAAAACTACTTAAACTTGGGGTGCTACAGAATGGCACAAACATTCTCGTAGTAAAGATCTCCAATTTTCTTAGTGTGGACTGGGTTTACGGTCTTGCCTTATCCCCTTACCAGCTGCCATCTATTGTCACCCAAAATACATTTTTTGACATTTTCTCAACTTTTTCCCAATAATATATGTAAGTATAGTACAGTAAATGAGCGTGAGAGATATTTTAAATAATTACATTTGCTGTTTTTTGTAAATCTGCATTTAGTCGTTTTGTTCAACTTTTTTTATTTTCCAATTGTTTTCATTGGAAATCATTGTGTTGTAATAGTTTTAATAGTAAAATTAACTAAGTTCTGATTTACCAATTTTATTATAGTCATTATTAATTTTCATGAATACTATTTATTAATAATTAGAAAATAATGGATAGCTCAACCACAACTGCCCATATACTTAGTATTTACATACGCTACGAAGGGTTTTTTCAAAAAAGATTTCCAAAAACTTTTTTTAATTTTTCTCATAGTTCCGGAAAGAAATTAAAAAATGTGGCTTATAACGCGATGACGACGTGCTTCCTGAATCCAACGCCGTGTCAATCATGCAAATCAGATGAATAGCAGCGCGTAAAGTGAAATTTGGAAAACGCCTCTCCCCTCCCCCTTCGGCACATGCCGTTGCGTCACCCGACCCTTAAGGGCCCTCCCTCGACGCGGCCGAACGGCCAAACCCGGTGGCCTGCGGCGCGAGAGGAGGCCGAACCTTTAGGCAGGCAAGTCGGTATATGCTTTCGTCCCTTTCAATCTCAATATATTTTTCTCCACATATCAAACTAATGATGTTTTAACACAACCAAACGGTCTCGTATCATCTGTAATAGTCATATAAAACTATATATTCTAACACACCCACCTACTAGCGAGCTTAAAATTCTCAAGAAGCAGGATCTTTTGGATATGAGAAAGGTCTGATCCCTTGATACAATGAATCAGATAAAATACGAATGAAATGAGCATATATTCAAAAAAAAAAATAGGCGTCACCTCGACTGCTGAACACACTTTCACCAACTACAATTTACAATTTGCTCATTCCTCTTTCTGAATTTTCATCTCCAAATTATTTTACTCTTTTTAGCATCTAGTTTTTCCGTGCACGGCTTTTAAAATGAATTTTACACTTGTTTTAAGGAATCCCGTTCACAGGTGCTAGCCTTGGGCTTCGCACTCACTATAACACTGAACTTTAAAGAGAAAAAACAATAAAACGGGGTTACTTAAATCTGACCCCTTTACATATAACAGAAAGCAATTACTTTTAACACACGACAATAAACTGTGACTTTTCCAGAAAACATCAACTGTACATGTGAAAATCATGAATTATTTACGTAAAGTTGTACAAGGTATGGCCTCTTTCAATGAATTTAATGACACGTGCAGTGAATGAACTTGAAACTGCCACTCACGTCGTTTGGGATAGTTCTCCCACCTATTCTGGACTTTTCACTCACTTTTAACACGAATTGTCGTGTATTTACGGCTATTCTCTTTCCCAACTGATGACCGCATAAAAGTTGCCAGTTCTTTAACCTCAACAGCTCCGCATCACTCCTGTAGGTAACCTTGGGGATTTTCTGCCGCTCGCAGCCCCGCGCCGCCACTCTTCTACGCTTGCTGTCCCACGACGTTACTAGGTTCCTTCTCTCGAACTCCGGACTCTGCTACGCCTCCAATTTCCACACCCTTCTCCCGTTCTCCAGACTCGTTCGATTCTCGTTCCAGTCCAAATCTTTCTCACCTACGCTTCGCTCTTCCTGGGGTTGTCTTTCTTCTGCCGCGCCTCGTACAAGTTTGTTCGCGCTTCCAGCCTCGAATAATTAATGTTGCTGAAGTTATGCTTTAAATGCTCGGTCTACCTACCACACTTTGGGCGTGTGTGGTCTCAGCGTGCAATATGAGATGCTGGATTTAGTTAATGTCCTTCTGCGCGAATTTAACAAATTTGAAATTACTTCGAAATCATACAGTCACTTCACTAGCTCTCTCAAATATTGTGAATGCGAAAATGTTTGTGTACTCCGTTATCGGGTTGTCTAATCCCGTGACATCACAATATCTTGTTCACATATTTCCGTCTTCCTTCGAATACCATAAACAAATTATTTGAGGCACAACTCAAAAAATTGATTCCGATTTGGAAACTAATTTCAAAAAGAAAATTGAACTAATTGTGTAGACATCACCAATATTCCATGTCCTAATATCTTATTTTAAATTCATTTTACTTCTAAGATCTTCCGTTATCATTCCACTACCAGAAAGAATGATCCGAGATTACGCACGAGCTGTTTTATCCTGCGACTCGTTTTTTGATCTCAAAACAGCGTTTGTCATCTTGATAGATTTCACCAAGTAAAATCGCCGAAGCTGATTTTAAAACTGTTTTCGTATTTTCGGACAAATTCGAAAACGTGGTAAAATAGCACGCAGGCGAGATGCATCCTGAATCCAAGGCTGTAACAAACAGTGAAATCTAATATTAAGAATCATGACATGTCTCAGCTTACTTGGTAAGTTATATTGATATAAAATGAATCTGTTATATTTATATAAACTTGAAGATGGGAATAATTCCTGGTGCGTAATTTTGGTACAAACTACGTAAATGATATATTAAAAGATGTAGTATAATCATTGTATTGTGACACATTTATGTATTTTTAATGCATTAAATTGTCATGAAAGCAATAAAACTTTAACCCTTAAAACACCACACTAGAAGAGGAATAGGTTTATGAGGCGGATAAATTATGTTTTGTTATACAGTTATTAATTCGGCAACTTTTACATTTCTACATTGAGATACAATTTTTCTTAACATCGTACACGCTCTTCAGTAACATTTAATCGGGTAGCAATTCAATTTACATACTACTAGTAAAACGTGGTTTACAAGTCTCACTGATAAACCTCCTATTAGGGAATGTGAGTCAGAATGCAAAAGTATTAAATCGGCGATCCTCATTTAGGTGCCGAGAATAGGGATGCAACATTGATGTTGATATTTTCAAAACAGAATTTTGTATAGACACTGAACATATTTCGTAAAAATGAAATATTTATGAAACCCGATGTTTATTATCGATGTTTTAAGCTTGATGAGTTGTTTGTGAATGAAAAGAATCGATAATCACAATTTTATAGGAGTTATAATATGAAATAATATTGCATTATACCACTGTCAGTTCATGTGTTCGAATAAAGGGAACGCTGATTGTAACATCCTCATCCAGTAAGCAATCTTCGGCCCAAGAGATTTTCCTGGCATTTCCTACATATGTCCTGCCGTACCCGGAGAGGCGGCCAATGCAAGCACTCTACGTGTAAGGCCTCTCGCCCACCTTCCTGTACCCATTTGAGGAAGTTGTGACTCCATGAGATGACCCTGAAGCTAGTTTTCAGGCTTAGTTTCGCTTTTTTTCTTTTTCCTATCATCTGCCATTTTGTCTAAATCGTAATTGTAAATTAACAATCACGGCCACTGTCAAAACAAATTATCTTCCACGAACTCGTTCGAGGTTACGAAACCAGGTTTTTGAGAATTGTTTTAATTTTGAACATTGATGTTTGCAATTGCATTATTTGAGCATGAAGCCTTCGCTTTTCTTGCTATCTGGGAGAGGACGCGCCGATAATTCGGAGAGTTCTTCCCTAATAATGGCAGAATGAACACATGAAGGACTGCGGGTATCAAACATACTGATCAGTGCGATGATGTCTCTTTGTCGGCTCCAGTCCCGGCCAAGCAGCGGTTGTGGGAATCTCTCCTTTCTGCAAGCCCCAATTCTTCGCGGCGTGTGGACGCGCAGAGAAATAGTACAAGAACATGATTGCAAGCCATCCCTCGTTAGCCTATCTAGATATACACAGCAATTGGATTCCCGCATATTTGTTCATTGGTCACTCAGACTCAAACTGCCTTTTCCTTTTGTCTGTGATCTTGTGAACTAGTTTTCTCGACTGGTTTCTGTCTTCAACACACTTGTCTGGTCATGTGTGGTTGGTAGCTTTGATTATTTCATTGCGCCACCTACATCGTTTTCTTCCGCTCTTTCCACTTTATTCTACCATTCCAAGCATAATATCCTTTTCTAGAGATTTTGTTCGACACATAGTATGTCCAAAATATTTTATTTTCTATATTTTGTCTTTTAGAGAAAGTTCTGTTCTCTTTTCAAAATTTCGGCATGTCTTTTTTTCCTGCCCATATTTTTCAATATTTTCTTCCGTGCCCATACTTCAAAAGAATCCTCCTTTTTTCGGCCTTTCTGATGTTCAGCTTTTAAACCCACACAACAGGATTAGAAATACCATTTTCTCGATTATTTGGATTTTGGTCTTATGGGTTTGATTTCATACGGAACATGACGGAACGGCGTTTCTTTACCTCGGTGATAATTATTAAATTATATTATAAATATATAACTATTTCTATTAAATTAATACATAATTTGGAGCGTGTTTCGAGACCTAAAATTTTACAAATTAAGCACAGGTCTTACGTGATATGCATGCATATTTTAAGAATTTGTGTAATTTTATTTCTTTCTCTGGATGCAATTGTTTTATTTGCATAGTCACGGCTGTCGCCTTTCTTGGGTAATGGAATAAACATTGTGTGTTTCCAATCTGTTGATCACTTCTTTTTCAGATCAAATTGCATAATTGTATTAGTTTCGCCATGATTTCTTCCCCTGTGTCTTTGAGTAGTTCGATTAGGATATTATTTACACACGGGGACTTCCCATTTTTCAGTTGTTTTGTCGCCCAATGCATTTTCTCTACAAAAATCTCTGGTTCATCTTCGTAATCATCAATGTTTATCCACTCCTGTACTTGAAAGTCCTTCTCATGTAACTACTTCGTGTATTCTTCCCATCTTTTCATGTGTCTTCTTTTTTTGTAATTATTTTGCCGTTCTCATCCTATTCCCAGGGACCGAGTAGCGAAATAGTAGCGGTAAAGTATTTTTATACCTGTATAAAAATACCTTTACCTCTATTATACCTTTATTCAAAATACCTTTAAAAATACCGGTGTAAGACGTCAAATACCGGTACTTTTAGAGGTATTTTACTTTTATCCGATGACTATACCGGTAAAATACTTTTATTTAAAGGTATTATATCGGTATTCTCTCATCAAAATACCGGCATTTTCACAAGAAAATGCCGGTATTTCAGTAGAATCATACAGGTTGGGGGAAATTCATTGTGTTTTTCTTTCGCTGAAATGACTCAGAGGAACAACTATTGACACGGCAGAGTTTCTGACCGAGAGGTCCTAGGGTTCGAGTTCCCAGGGTGGCGGATTCTCGACATTAGGCATATTCTAGCAAGGTCAAATTTCGCCGTTGACTGGGAAGGAATTCCAGTGGTCGGGTTTCCTCAACGGTAGTTTTCTATGGTTTCTCCGATCATTACCTTGACGTAGAGAGTAGTTTTGGGTAACTGGGTTCCTCACTCCTATGCAAAGCGCCCAGTACTTGAAAACTTTCCTCTTTCGCTCTAAAACACTCCCGCCGCAGGGTTAGAACAGCTGCGCTGGCGGGCCCGCTACATAAAGCGTAACTCCCTTCGCCAAATACTTAAGGAATGCGGTTGCATCCGCTCGGCCCCCGCGCCGAGGAGAGGAAGGGCCACGCCGTCTCGTAACGGCATTCCGCAGGTAATGCTGGCTTTACACTAGCAATAGGTTTCCGCAATATCTTTCAGCAATGTGTTGCTGTTTCTTGCTGTCATCTTTACATTAGCAAGAGCAAGACAGGGCAATTTGTTGCCAGAAAGATCTGAGCAACATATTTCCGGCAAGATATTGCCGATCGTTTTACACTAGGACTTTCCGTTGTTATGTCTGGTGACGTCACGATGTAAATGCGCGCGAAGTGAGGTTAGAGCTCACTTTCCGATCCGGCATGGCGAGCAGAAGGCAAAAGATGCGAGTCGCAGCCGCACTCATTATCCTAAATGAACAGAAGAAACGCCGACGATCTTTGTGGGCGCGTGAGTGGATACTTAGAAGGAAGGAAAAGGGTGCTTTTGCGACTTTGATCCAGGAATTGATTGCAGAAGACCCACCGGGTTTCCAAAATTGTCGTCTCAGTGTCACAGAATGCGAGACATTATTGAATTTAATTGGCCCACAGATCACAAAAAACAACACAAAATTCAGGGACGCTATATCGGCTAAAGAACGTTTAATTGTCACTCTTCGTTTTTTGGCAACAGGTAAGCATTTTTAAAATAATATATTTTCATTTGTGTACCGTCGACCGGGGCTACTTTGGGCCACTTTTTCACGTTTCTACTAACATTTCTTTTGATAAAAAATATAACATACAGATTTCCAGCATCCAACTTAAATTTTAACCAATTAACATGACATAAGAAAGAAAATGGCATTGTTTTAAAAACATATTTTTATTTTTTTATTTTTTTTTCAATTTTTAAGTTTTGGACCAAAGTAGCCTGCTTGGGGCTTCTTTGGTCCATTCACTATTTCATACATATTGAATCGATTTTGAGATGCAACCGCTGTAATTCCTTGCTTAAGGATCTGCTAATAAATTGACACTGCAAATTAGCAAAAAATATTTTTATTATCTCATTGAAATACAATAAACAAGATATTGATAAACACATACAATGTCTCAAAAACTGTCCCTTGTACTTAAGTATTTTGTCAAATGTAGACTTTTCATTCTAATTCATAATACTTATCTATCTCAGCAACACAGAAGTGTCCTCTTTTCATAGCTTTGGGAGGGTTTATTTTTTTCTTGATGTCTGCCCATTCATATACAAAAATGTCCTTTTTCTCAGGCCATATCCAGGATTTTTTGGTCTTGGTCATGCATTCTATTGTGGGGCCTGTCTCTTCTTCACTGGGCAGTTTTATTATTAAGCCAGGATAGTGCTTGCCTGCATACTTTACAATGACAAAGTCACCTATTTGGAAATTATTTTTCACATATTCTTGTTCTTGTATATCTTTTCTAGGACCACTGGAACCAACGTCTTCCTCAAAATCCTCAGGCTCGCTTTCAGAAAAGTTGGAGCCATCGTTAGAATTACTGCTGTCATGACTGTACAAACTGGAGTATTCAGGTTCTGGTGTCTCATTTCTACACGAGTATCTTCTTTTAGGCTTAGGTGTGGATGTTGATGCTTCTGCGCTAGACTCATCAATGTCATCTGCGCTAGACTCCTAGAATAATTTTGCAGAGACACTTTTGCCAGGTAGCACATTCAATTTCTTTCTTTCTTTTGCTGGGCCCTGTTTTAGTCCAATCCTGTCGTTTTTCTGACAGTTTTAACAAGAAACTTTCTCCTATCAGGTTTTTTACAGGGGTGGTTATATTCTTTTGAGTCAAGCACTCCAGAACTTTGGTTCTGTCTAGGGGTATGATTCCTGTTTTTTGAAACCCAGAAATCAGTTTTTTTTTCTTCTCTGCATAAAGATAATCCACCAGCTGTTTTAGGAGTTTAGGAAACTGATCCTTGGGCAAGTTTGTCATTGACTTGTTTTGTTGTTTCACAAAGTTCTCATGACGATTGTCGCACAAACTGGAACAAAACAACTAAATTAACGTGCACGATCGTAACACTTGAAAAACTGTTAATAAAACCTGGTTTTAAAAGATTTGTTGGTAAAAGAAATAGTTGGGGCTACTTTGGTCCTGGCACAAAGTAACCCCGAAAAACTAGTATTTAGGTTATATTTAGGAAATCGTTAAAATTTACTGTCAAAACAAGAAAATAAAGAACAAACTATTATCACACATTTGTTGCAGGTTACTTAAGATAATATTTTGGCACTTACCTAATATTTAACTATTTTCCAAATTGTTCCAGAAGAGAAAGTTTGGAGAGAAATAATTTTCACGTATAAACAGAGCGTTTGCAAAACCTCCAATGTTGCCAATAACAAAAAAATAAATTTACTCCAAAGTACGAAATTACTTTAAAAAACAGTACAAACTATTTTTCAAGACCAAATAATTCCATTTATCTTGTAGTGTCCGTTCAGTACAAAAATTAAAAACTTTTTTTTCGCGTTGGACCAAAGTTACCCCGCAAGGACCAAAGTAGCCCCGGTCGACGGTACCTAATAAGCAATAACTTAAAAGTACAAAATTTCAAAAAGACTTGCCAGTCTTTTCACATTTCGTCTTGCTAAATAAAAGTTTCTGTGTTGTTTCTTTATAAAAGCATGATAATTCCACACTTCCTATTCTATACATCCACTGATCGTTTATTCATAGTTATATTCGTAGTTCAATCATATGCATTTGCTGTATGTGGATGCTTTTTATTTAAGGGCTAGTACTTTTCTAAATCGTGCAGGTTTTTTTTTTTTTTTTTTTTTTTTTTTTCCTTTCCAGGAGACAGTGACAGATCCCTGATGTACGAATTTAGAATTGCAGACAGTACTCTGTCATTTTTGATTCCGGAAGTGTGCAAAGCTATTGCTGGACTGAGGAATCAATTCATAAAGGTAATAACTTCAGGAAGCTACTCCTTTAATAGCATCTTGTAACTATGCTGTGGCAATTAAGTGTGGATACAATGCATACATTGACACATAGATATACATTTGTGCATTGTAGGCTGGCATCCCTTCACATTTCATTTACTTATGACATTAAACCCTCATCTTTCCTAATCACCTGTAGTGGATAGCACTTAATGTATTAAAATTTGGAAGGTAATGGTAACTGGAATGGAAATGTTCTTGCCATCAAGGAATTTTGTTGAAATAAATGCAATAATACTTCATTTTAATAATTTATAAGAAAATAATTTATTCGTCTGACAACATTGCCAAGATCTCCTGGTCAGGTTCAATTTATACTTCAGACAACGTGGAGGAACCTGAAATATAAACATGAGTTATTATGGTATTGAAAATAATCACTATGCATTTCAAATCATAACTAGATGTAGACCTTGAAACAAATTTTACCATGTTGAATCCTTTTTGTTGTTCTTGAACCTCTAATAAATTTAGAGAACCTCCGCTTCAGTTCAGTTCGTGTTTTTCTTCCAATTTCCTCAACTCCATGGCAATGTAATCACCAAAAATTTGGCATTCATCATTGCCTGAGTTTAATATTGCCTGGGCCTTCTCAATCATTTCTTGAGTTGGCCTCTCTTCTTTAACAGTGGGTGTAGTGGTTTGGGTTTGGAGTTGGATTATCCGACACTTCTGCAACATCAGCAGTTGATTGTCCTGTAATGAAAAACACAAAAATATGTAATTAGCTGCAAACATGTATGTGTGCATGGTTAAAAATTACTTCTTTCATTTTCAGCTACCAGCTACACCTGAAGAATGGAAGATTGTAGCTGATGATTTCAGCAAACTATGGAATTTTCCCATTGCATAGGTGCTTTAGATGGCAAGCATATAGTTATGCAAGCCCTTCCAACAGCGTGAAGTTTCTACTTCAATTATAAACATACACACAGCATAGTGCTGATGGCACTTGTAGATGCAAAATACAGAGTCATATATGCCGATGTGGTGCCAATGGAAGAATTTCAGATGGAGGAATCTTTAGACAGTGTTCACTTCATGAACAGATACAACGAAGTTTGAATCTACAAGGGCTTCACCACTAGCAGGGCGACAGAAGAAACACCATTTGTTATGATTGCAGATGATGCGTTTGCATTAAGTGAAACACTAATGAAGCCCTATCCAGCAACTGGCGTGTCTGTGCCCAAGAATTTTAATTATAGAATTTGCAGAGCTCGGGTGTGAAAATTTCTTTGGGCACATAGCCTAAAGATTTAGGGTTTTAAGAAACCTTTGATGGTGGGACCACACACTGCAGACTACGTAGTCACTGCAATCTGTGTTCTCCACAACTTTTGCGGAAAGAAGTTCATGCAATGATTTTGACACAAGATAGTGATACGCATGAATTAAGAGGTGGTTCATGGAGTAGAGGGCTATTGAAGGACGTTTTCCTCTTCAGAGGGACTAAATAATAATAGTGCCAGAACTCCAAGAGATCAGGCGAAGTTCAGAGAATATTTTATTTCTAGTGAAGGGAAGTCCCTTGGCAGTACAAGTTCATATGAGAAGCTAATTTTACTCAAATATTTGTATTTTTGTGTAAGCTTTTGTGATTAATATAATAACAATCATTTTGTGAATAGTTATTTTTCACATTACCATGTCCTCTGTGTTCCTTAGCACCTATGCATGTACTTTTTTTCATATCCACATAGCAATGTCAATGTTTGATACATCATTGCAATAGATGTGAAAGAAAATTAAAAACAAAAAGATACGATAAAATCTGAACTTACAGTTGTGTTCAAGGATGGCCTCTTCATAATGGACCTTCCATAAATTTCTATGGCTCAAAATAGGCCCATTTACTTTACAATAGCCTGAACCACTTGGTCAGGCTTCTGCATTCTTTTCAGCTCATGGCTGAATTGAGTTCTTAAGTTCTTCAACTTTCTTGCTGCTTCTGATGGAGTTACAAGAAATTTTGAAGCTACACTATTCCATGAATTTCCTTTCATTAATTTATTTTTATAGTCTGGAATTGACGTCCACAGACATCTGTAGCCCTCCACTTCTGCTATAAACTGCAGAATCTTTCTACACTCCAGTTCTCCATCTGTAAAGGTATTCATGAAGTGAAATTATTATGTTCACTTTCCTAAATCAAATTCAAAAAAGTTCCTAATTTCCTAAATCAAATAAACAATATCGATTTACATATATTCAATCACTTTTCATATGTATTTATTATCAAATTATTTACACATTAACATCCTCAACTAATTCAAAAAGAACATAGCATGGTGACTATTACCAATAGGATAAATTATCCTTCATGAAATTTACAAAGGAACATAAAATGCATTTTCAATTTAGTTTAAGAACAAATATGAATTATCAATTTTGTGGTAGTTCATTAACTATTTCAATATCATTTCCATATCAGCACTTACAGTACACTGTATAATCAATTAGTACATACTGTAAAAGGTAGGCATATTATGTTCATTATATTAAACATTTATATTTACAAAAAGTATGACATAGTATTACAGAACAATGTTTCACAGACTGCTGAGTCTGCTTCTTCAGGTACATTAGTCTAAAATACATATATTATATATATATATATATATATATATATATATATATATATATATATATATATATATATATACATATATTATATATATATATATATATATATATATATATATATATATATATATATATATATATATATATATATATATATATATATACTGCAAAATCTTGTTAATTAGTCAACCAAAAAGACATTTAAAACAGATTCTCGAGCATATGGACATTAAGAAAGACACGTGTAAACTCAATATAAAGGTAGAATACAATTTTCTCACATAGTTTCTCAATAGTTTTATTGTTACTATTTTTTTTAACTGATATACCTGAAGAAGCAGACACATTGATCTGAAATGTTGTTCCTCATAATACTTTTTGTGAATACAGGTGCATAATGTAATAAACAATTTCCAATTTCAATAATATAACAAACAAAATTTTCTACTACATCTATTATTACACATTGATCTGAAATGTTGTTCCTCATAATACTTTTTGTGAATACAGGTGCATCATTTTAAATAATGTGTATTACCTACTTTAACCTTACCTTTGTACTGCCCGCGCGTGGAGTATCCATATTCATTCGCTTCTTCCAGCAATATCTTGCTCGGACTTCAATTCGATTCTATCTCAGCAACACCCGCAATATATTTCCCAAGACGAACACACGAGTTTACACTACGCCGCAAAAATCTAGCAAGAAGTATTGCCAACATCAGAAATATTTATTGCCGCAGTGCTTACATTGGCAACTTTCCTTGCGAAATAATATTGCTCGCCATTTTCTTGCAAGTGTAAAGCCAGCTTAAAAGCCCGATAAGTAATTCTTATTCCTTGTGAACGGTCAGTACTTGGTTGTGTGTTTAGCGATTTTTTTCACGTGGTATTCCAAGGAAAATATGGGAAGAAAACTACAAATATTGTTTATAAATATTTTGAGTATGATCCTTCAAGGAACACCTCGCAGTGCTTGTTGCTCAATTGTATTCATGTTGTGAAGGTAAGAACAAACTGTTCTTTTATATACGCGTACATGTGAAATTCAGTGTGAGATCAGCCAAACATTTGCACTCTCTATTCTGACTCCCTCCACTTCCTCCATAACTGTAGTGAAGTTATCTTATAGAATCGTTTGACTTAAATATATTTATAAACTACACGTGACATTCAACAATCCTTTTCTTTATGATTTTGTTATTTACCATGTTTGAAGCAAATGAGTCATTTACCGTTTATTTAGAGGGAAAGGTACATACACTTCATTTCTATTATTAAAAAAGTTGTATAAAAAGAAAAGCACTTCCAAACCTTAGGTTTTAGAAAGCATGGGCTCTGACTTCCTGAGTCCCTGATGTCCCGATGGCCTCTGAGTCCCGATGAATTGGGGTTCCTTGGGCCTGCGGATTTTTCCTGGCTGCTCGAGAGAAACAATGAGCAGCTTTTCCAGGTATTTTGTCTAATCCTCACTTGCAATATTTAAAGCAGTAACGGTTCAATTATATGAAATTTTTACAACTTCATAGTATAAAGAATCAGTCAGTTAGCTACTGACCATGAAATAGACATGAAATTGTTCTTTCTGTATGTGAAACATTTTGTTTTAATATCGCTATTTACTGTTCAGTTAGAGGAACATATTATCCTACATCAAATAATTCTGAGCCGTGGAAATGGAGGTGTCTGTTAGCGACATTACTGAGCGTTCGAGAAAACGAAAAGAAAGAAAAAAATAACATAATGAAAAAAAGTCATGAAACATAAATCGTTCAAACCGTAAGGTAAGGAAGCCTGACATATTTTTTAAAGATATGTCAAATATTTTTTTTAATAAAAGGAGGAAAAATGAAGGCGCTCTTTTTTTGCCAACCGTGTCCATGGATTTGTATAAAATTCTTTAAGTTGGGATATTCTTACTTTAATAATAAATAAATTATAAACTTTTTTAATAAAATTTGCAATAATGGATTTGTGGAAAAAGCTGCACAAATACAAAAAAGATGCAAGAAAATGAATGTTAATTTTCCCAATATATTTTTATGAATTTCAATAAAAAGAATTTATTTTCCATTCAAATCAAAACATGTCCAGCTGTCATTCACTCAAAGCATGCAATGTCCTTCACATTCATTCAAAACAAGACATATCCGACACAAAACTTGCTCCAAAATTCTACCAAACGAGAATATTTAAATTTTATATTAATAATATATCAAGCTATCCTTATTTCATAATCAAGAATTGAGCATAATTAAGAATTGAATATGCAAATAAAATATTTGCATATTTTTGATGCTATAACATTTTTGCGTTTTGCTCGAAAAGGAGTACAGTGAACATGTCACGTTTTGAATGTTCGCTCCTCATTTCGCGCTCCTTTCTTTCCAAACCCATCGCCGCCAGGGCACGCGCTCAAGTGTACAGTCACCATTCTGATCTGGAAGCAGGGTCGCACCTCTGACACTGCTGTTCTGATAGCGTGACTTTCCTGACCTCTGCACAAACGCGTTCTTCGTGGGCTGCGTGCTACACTAGGGCAATTCGATATGCCCAAGCATAGGAAGAGGGCGGTGAGTAGTTTGGGTGAGAACATTGTGCAATGACGAAGTGGAGATTATATTAACTCTAGAAGAATTAGTCGAATCATTCGCGTTTCCTTAATTATTAGCAACCGTGTGTATGTGTGAATGTATATATATAAACAAAATTATAAATTAAACAATTAATAACAATTATGAAAGTATATTTGATTAATAAAAATTTTGTGAGATATTATTAACTAAAGTAACTTATTTTGTCAACATATATAACTATTGTTTTTTATTGAAAATACCAGTATAACCTTTATGAACGTTCATATCGGTATAGTTCTCATACAGAGGTATTTTCCCGGTATAAAAGAATAAAGGTATTTGAAAAATGTATGAAAAAATACCGGTATTTTTACCAGTATTCAATATCTTTTCGGTCCCTGTTCACTAGCAGAATCAAAAGAAAAGAAAAACAATATCCTTGTCATCTTCTCTTTCATTTGTATTTACAGTATTTGAAGTATTTCTTTTTTAAATACATCTATTATATGTATTTAAATATATCTCCAAAATACATTTTCAAAAAACTCAAAAATACAGTTTTTTAAATACAAAAATACATATTTCAAATACAAATTTTAAAATATTGCTCAACCCTGTCTATAAAATAAGTGCGACCAGCAATGTACTAATCTCAGTTCCCAGCTTGAGCGTGGTATTAATACTTTTGCCATGAGTAAGACCAGAAACTTTTGTAGAATGATTTTGTGGCATAATGTAAACTACCTTCAAAAATAATAATAATAATAATAATAATAAATTTTAAAAAACGGTTTGAAACTCCCAAAGGCTCAAGTTCTTTCAGGTAGATTCGGGAATATCAATTTTTTGGAGGAAATCGGCAGAATGGTTTAGGCACTAGAATTGACCACAAACGGACAGACATGTTTTGGCGTCAACCAATTTTTAGGTATCGAAGACCCATAAAAAATGTATTTTCACTACACCACTAGTAGAAGAAGTAATTTATTATATACCAACAGGATTTATCCACTTTTATGTTACCAGGACCCGGCAATAAGAGTTTTCCGGTGCACGATTACATAGCTTTCTCTTCATAGATTGGCAAGAGAATTGAGAAGAGGAAGAAAGTAAAATGTTTATAATTTGAAATTCCATTAACAAACTATGCATTAAATGGTGTGAAAGTGTTTAAAAATAAACACTTTCTCTACCTACTGTTTGTGTAAGAGAATGTATTTAACACTGTCAGTAATGACTACAATAGTACACACGTAGAAAACTCAAGGACGAGCAGAGAATCTTTCAAGCAATCTTTACTTGGAGACATTTCTGAATTAGTATAAGAAACTATGGTTATTGCTAGAAAAATCACAACAAATTTAAAAAAAAAACTTCTTTCAAAATTAACCAAATATGTTTTCAGAAAGAATTTCAAGAAAATTGGTAATTTGTAAAAAAATTGTAAAATCGGCAAAATGTGTAAAATACTTAATACTGTACAAAATATGTGACGAAAAATTTAGATATTTGTTAAGATTTCAACTACTCGCCGAGGTCACAAATTTCAGAACAGTACATAGAAACATATTTAATTACATTAGAACCAGGATACTAGCCATGAGATCGTTGAGCAGTGCCGCGAAACAGGATTTTTGACATTACTGAAGATTTTCTGTTTTCTACATTTGGCTATAGAATTATATTTATCCTATTTCAGTGTATGATATGGTGTTGGATTCTGGAGACATCTCGCCTGCGTGCTATTTTACCACTTTTTCAAAATTATCCAAAAGTACAAAAACAGTTTTAAAATTAGCTTCGGCGATTTTACTTGGGAAAACAGATTCATCAGGTGAAATCTATCAAATGCCGTTTTGAGATCAAAAATCAAGTCACAGGATAAAAGTGCTTGTGCGTAATTTTGGGTCATTCTTTTGGTAGTGGAATGAAAACGGAAGATCTAAGAAGTAAAATGTATGTAAAATAAGATGTTAGGACATGGAATATTGGTGTTATCTACACAATTAGTTCAATTTTCTTTTTGGAATCAGTTTCCAAATCAGAAACGATATTTTAAGTCATGTCTCAAATAATTTTTTGATGGTATTCGAAAGAAGATGGAAATATGTGAATGAGATATAGACCTACAAAATACGACTATTACAGATAATACGAAACCATTTGGTTGTGTTACAGCATCACTAGCTTGATAAGTGGAGAAAAATATACTGAGATTGAAAAGGACGAAAGCATAAACCGACTGCATGGCTTGCATACCTAAAAGTTCGGTCTCCTTTTGCGCCGCAAGCCGCCAGGTTTGGCCATTAGGCTGCTAGAGGGAGGACCCACAAGGGTCGGGTGACGCAACGGTGTCGAGTGGTGATTTGGGGGGTGTTCTTCAAATTTCACTTTACGCCGCTCCTATTCATCCGATTTGCATGATTGACACGGCGTTGGATTCAGGAAGCACGTCGTCATCGCGCTATAAGCCCACATTTTTAAATTTCTCCCTAAAATTATGAGAATTTTTTTAAAAATAATTTGGAAATCTTTTTAGAAACACGGCTTTGTTGCGTAAATTCTATTTTTAAAAGGAGTCCAATGCCTTTACAGATCGAAAATCGGAGCATATCTTCAGACGTTATCGGTCTAGTAAATTCCCTGTGATAGTGCTGCGATCTATTGATTTTTCCTATAAGTATTTTTCGATACATTTAGCCTTAAAATAAAGGTATTTACAGAGGGTTTTAACATGTGACTGCCCAATGCTTCCTTGCATGCAAATGTCATCCTGTAAATGTATATAACAATCATACCTTTGTTTCTTCAATACAGGCTCCTTCTTGCTTCTCCACTGGCTGAACAAACACAGTAAATGGAGGCTCCAACTCCTGCATAGTAAAAAAAAAAAAAAAATGTACCGCAACTGAACTAATGATGCTATAGAAGCACACTATTTTCTCGTTTACTTGATATGGGGTAAGAAATATTGTAACATTGCCCATTCCATCATACAAATGTACTTCCTGCTGCTCCAGTTGGCAGAAAAATATAACAATCCTTCAGTTTATTTCACAACATTGACCTTTGCTTTTCACAAAGATATATATTATTCTGGCAATTCCTTCTTTAGGGACTGGCCAATTATCACCAGCATATCTCACTACTTATGCATAATAAGCCATTCTGTAGCAGCACTCTTCTAAGAAGGGAGCAATTGTTTTAAATTTTTACATGGATCCACAACATGTCATATTCATTACAAAATTCACAATGTAGGATTGACGATGAGAGAAGAAATAACAATACCTTATGAACACGTTTGAATTTTAACAACTATCCTTTGTTTTGTTCAATTTTAATTGTATTGTTCCCTCAGTTGTATAACGAATTTCTATTATTTCTATTACAAAAGAATTTGTTTGCCCTAATGTGTTAAAAATTATTTTATTGTTTTAAGACAGATTAATGACTGTACTCACATCATCTTTATCAACTTCCTCTTTTATTGAATGCAGCAAAGCACTGGGTTCATCTTTGACCTAAAAGAAAAAAACACAGCACATTAAAATCATGGCCGCCCATAGAGAAGCACCTACAAACAAGTCAAATTGAGTTGTAATAAAAATGTAACCAAGACTTGCTTCAAATAACAAACAAAAATAAAACTTTTTTTCTTTTGTATTTGCTGCGTCTTAATCATCTTAATTATTCATTATCGACACAGCATCTCTTAGCCCTTGGTCAAGTGTTGTGGAAGAGTAATTCTCCATTAATATCAGTATAGATCTTCAGCAGTTCTGCAGAAGATTTATTGATGTTGAATAGGTGAACTTCTCACCACTTTTCTTCACCTACATTATAATTAATACTCTTTTCACTTGCATTATTAAAAATTTAATTTAAATCATAAGCTTCTTCATTGTCTGCTTGATTTGTTTGGGTATTCATTATAGCCCAATGATTTATTACAATCCAGAGTAGAGATTTATTATGAAAAATCAAAAAATACAAAAACTCCCACTTCTAGTATACCAATGTGGGGATGGTGTTTGTGAGCGTGAAGTCTTATGGTGCAATTCAAGAACAGGCACGAACATATTTTCATAACAAATATTAATATAGCCAGCTCGCATGCAAACAAAACATGATGATGATTTACACCAATCATTATTTTCTCTCCAATTGTTTCTACATAGATCAATACACTAAAATTTGAAATAGTATGAAACATTACAATTTTAGGTGATTATCTCAAATCCACTAATTTCAATAACGTTGAGTTATCGCTACTATAAAATTAACTCACAATAGAATTCCAGCAACAGTCTTCTTTGTTGTCCATGCGCTCTTCTTTTATCTACAGATCACAAACAAGAAAGCAGTCAATCATATGTTCAACATGATTATAACTGAAAAACTCCTCACATCAGAGCAAGATGATGTTTCAGGAAGGACAAAAGCTTAATTTGCAGAGACATAAGATGTAGCAAACTGATATTTTGACATTTCAAGTCCATAAAACATAATAATAAAATGCTAAATAAATATAATAAGCAAAATAAAGAAGAACTTTAAATTTCAAAATAAACTGGGTTGATAACCACTAACATGTAGAGATTTTCAAATGGATTATAAAATAAAAAGAAGAACAGAAACTTAGTTGTACTATTTTAAAAACATTGTATAGAAAATACCTTTTTTACATGTGAGAGACATTATATTAAAGTTTTCAAATTCTTACAATCTCACTCTAAATATGAAAAATATTATTTTTGGACTGTTCTAGATCTTTAATGACTAATATAAAGGATTTGGAAAGATTCCTGCCTTCTAGTTCCTTTTAAAAAAGATTATTTCACGTTGTATAAATATAATTCATTACAAGTTACATAAGAATGTCCTCTATTTGGAAACAGTATTAGTTTACAAACCTCCCAGCTCTATTGACTTGAAAACCTTATAATCCAGAATTTCAAATTTTTTCATGCATACATGCTGATGTATTATTTCATAGTAATTAGCTCTCACAATCAATTGAAAAGAATGGGTAAAAAAGGCTTCTGCCTGTCACCTCAGATTACATTAATTTGTTCGGGTTTTTCAATTTTGAAATAAAAATAATTGCTGAAATAAAATGTTTTGGATTAAAATTACAGCACCATCTGTATTGTTCTCAGGTTGCTAAGAAAAATAGTTGGTAATCACAAACACCATTAGTCACATTGTTTCCAGTTTTATAAAAATTTTAAAAATACTGGAACTTAAAAATATAGAAACCAGCTTTTGTTTAAATTAGTAACCATTATATTTGCCACACAAGTTCAAGTCATGGGGAACCTATCAAATACACAAAACGGATTACCTCTTCTATTTCAATAACGCTTTCCACTACAAGATCTATTTCTTCCATCGCCGTGCTTACAATTTGCTTTTATTCAACAGTAATCATAGCGTAGTCCAACCAAGCCGCGTGTTAGGTCACTGCACTAGATTGGCAATCGCAGCATAAACAATATCTTGTCGGAATAGCCAACTCATGGTGGCCAACTTATGAAAATGAACCTGAAGGCCCGTTTTCACGGTAGCATATATTTTAACGGCGTTTTGCGCGTTTCTCAGTCGTGCCGCTAGGTGTCGTATGATCGCGGCATTTTATCAAGCTCTGCTTGATTCTAGCGCGGCATTTTGTGGTAGCAGAGACACCTCGCGGTAGAATTTGTAAGCAGTCTGCTAGCGTTCACGGTAGGTAGTGATGCGTCTTGGTCTTGGTTCTTGCAGAAAATGCAAGAGCCAGCCCAAAGACTAAACAATGCTAGGCCAAGACCAAGATTAACTTGCAGAAAAAGATAGAACCAAGACTATGTTTGCAAGAACAAGACCAAACACAAGACATCACTATCACAGTTGTCGAAAATAATGAAAAATACTTTGTACGCTACATATACACCAATTTGCAAAATATACAAAAATAAAGGTTTCTAAACTAATAATAAACTATTTAGAAAATAATTTTGTTCTATATTTAGATTTAGAAATAGGCAGGTCCGGGAACTTATTCTTACAGAGTTTTTGATTGATTGATTATTTTGTGTTTAGGGCGCTTCAACTGCCAAGGTCATTGGCGCCCATGTCAAAGTATTTAAAGGTAGATTCAGTAAGTTTGCAAAAGCAACTTACCAGCTAATTAAAAGCATGAACATTACTTAAAAGGGCATGAATCCGCAATAGTGTACGACTAAATAAGGCAGAAGGAAAATATAACAGACTCGTAAAATTTATCATAAATGTAAAATTGGCTAAAGGGCCACAAAACAAACTACATAAGATATTGTCCATGCCACCCCAAATAAAATTAGTATTCCACTTTCTCTCAAAAACAAAAGAGTTTTGAGGTGCAGAATCGTCGTCCCCAAGCACCTCCATGCGAGTTGCCCAAGGCTATGCCTTCGTCGGCTGTCATCAATTTTGTGCAATGCAGCAGGACGTGTTCCACAGAAAGAACCGTCCGGCATGTATCACAGATGGGAGGACTTTCCCCTCGAAGGAGGAAACTATGGGAAAAGTGGCGGTGTCAATACGAAGGCGGGTTAAATACTTCCTCGCGCCTACAGAAGCGGGATGAGAAGCCCCAAGGTTTACGGAATTCTTAATCGCGCTAAGTTTAAAAGTAGTATTGTGCCACTGTTGCCACGCTCTAAGTACGGATCGTTTCAACGAAACCTAACATCCGACAATGGTACAGCAGGGATGTCAATGTGTATCCTCGGGTCGCTGATTTCGCCGCTCGTTGGGCCAGCTCGTTCCTGTGATGTTCACGGCCTGGAACCCAACTAAGGACCAGGTCTAGTGGCAAGACCGAAGACGATGAATGAGGTTCTGAACTGATTTTATCAGGTAGTCTGACGACGGGCGTGAGACTGCTTGAAGGAGCTGAGAGAGTCAGAACGAGAACAACACGTTGCAGCCTCGCTGACTCGATGTATTTCAGGGCCTCAGAATTGCATACATCTAGCAGTAAATACACTGCACTGGGAATGTAGTCGATATGATTTGGTGGTCTTGATACAATAAAACTACATGCCACTGCATCGTTGCATGATGAACCATCTGTAATACGAATAGATGGTCAGGATAGACTTCCCTCATAGCCTGAAACTGCATCTGGTAAACCAGAGGACTAGCGATATGTTTGGAAGATTGGAGAGTCTGAGGTCAATATTGGGGCAGAAGCTTCCAGAGGGATCAGGTCGCTTGGGGCTTTACAGGAGTGGGAAGTTCGACATTAAGTCCCGCAAAGATTTCTTAATCGTATGCCTGGGGCTGGGGTAGTGATGTTCGAAGTATGTACGAGATTCATATTTTGGGTGGATAATAATTCGGCGACACGGATGGCTATGGAGACCCGACACTTTAGCTCCATAGGACGATAATAAAATGCTCGCCTTTTTTCCCAGGGATGGCTCCCCAGCGTCAGTTAGAATGCACTCAATTCGGCTGGTGCGGTATGCACCTGTTGCAAGGCGGATACCAGCGTGGTGAATGGTGTTAATGGGCCGAAGAGTGGAAGGGCTGCCGAACCATACACTTCACTACCGTAATCCAAAACTGAGCGGATGGTGATTATATAACCGCAATAGGGTAGTGCGGTCGGCTCCCCAAGACGTACCACTCAGCAATCGAAGAAGATTGGGGAGACGCATCTCGATTTTAGTGTGCGGATGTGAGGCACGCCACGTTAGGGACTTGTCGACGTAAGTCCCAAGAACCTGGCAGAGTCGGCGAATGAAAGCGGATTCCCTCCAGGTAGAGAGCTGGATCGCTGTGCAAGTGATATATTCGGCAAGTGTACACCAGTAGATTTACTAGGCGAGAATTTAAAACCTGTTGACAAGCTCCATTCATGGAGCTTGTTTTAGCACTCAGTTGAGTTGCCTCTGGATAACACTGATGCTACTGGACGAACAATAGATGGCAAAATCGTCCACAAACAGCGATGCCTTTACTGGTTCTGCGACCGACGCTATACTGTTTATGGCAATGGCAAACAGAGTGACACTAGCACCGACCCTTGGGAATGCCGTTTTCGAGAGGTGGCTGCTAGACGAGTTTGTCCCAATGCGAACTCGGAATGATCTGTTCGATAAAAAATTTTGGAGGAATAAGGAGCTTCCCCTTAATCCCCACGAGTGCAGGAGTTCGCAAAAAGCCATACCTCCCGGTGGTGGCGTAGGCCTTCTCTATGTCAAATAGTACGGCCAGAAGGTGTTGTCTCAGGACGAAAGAGGTTGATATTTCGGTTGCCAAAGTGACAAGATGGTCCAAGGTTGACCGGTGTTTCCTGAAGCCGCACTGGATTGGTGTGAGCAGGTTTCTGCGCTCCAGGTCCAGACCAAGCGCTGGCTACCATCCGTTCCCAAAACTTTGCACAGGCGCTGGTGAGGCGAGGGTCGTAGCTCGATGGCAGCGACCGATCTTTCCGTCCTTCAAAGCTGGAATGACTATGGCTTCTCGCCATTGAACAGAATGGTGTGCTCTTCCCAGATACGATTAAACAAGAGGAGAAGGAATTGTATTGCCTCATCAGGAAGATGTTGTAGCATTGATTATGTATCCCATCAGGACCTGGGGCAGTTCTTTTCGCCAATGCAAGAGCGCAGCGCAATTCCGACATGGAAAAGGGATGTTGTAATCGGCAGTTTTCTGGAGGAGAATTCCAGCGGACGACACTCCATCCTCTCTTTGATCAAGAGAAAATCAGGAGCGTAGTTCGCCGAGCTTGACATCTGTTCATAGTACGTGGCAAGTTCCTCTACAATCTCATCTGGAGAAGTGATCATTCCACCAGTTTTGAGAAGACATGGCACCGTGTTTGGAGAAGAGTGTCCTTTTATCTGGCGGATTCTTCTCCGTACCAGGCGTGGTGGCGTGTGGCAGTTCAGGGAGGAGACGTATGCTCTCCACGATTCCTTTTTTCTCTCTACAATTATTCTCCTTGCCCTCGCCCTACATCTTTTGTATTCGATAAGGTTGTCCACAGTTGGATAATGTCTAAGACGTGCATGTGCCTTTTTTCGGGCGCTGACCGCTCTAGAGCAGTCCTTATTCCACCAAGGCACAGGGATGTGTCGTGGACGCACCAGACTTCAGGATTGCAATGGTGGCTGCGCGAAGAACGGCGTCAGTGAATTGGGCGACTAAGGCATCAACGTTACTTGAACGGTTCTCTGGAATGTTTATTTCCTCGCTAAATGTATTCCAGTCAGCTCGATGGATTACCCAGCGAGGTGAACGGGTAGCGTCTAAACTAGGAATATTAAAGCGTACCATGGTAGGAAAGTGGTCACTCCCATGTAAGTCATCAGAACAGTCCACTCTAAGATGGTAGATAGAGATGGACTGCAGAGTGCCAGATCTATTGACGAGAAAGTGTTTGACGCTGTGGAAAAATTTGTATTTTCCCCAGAGTTCAGAAAATTAGGTTCTGCTGGTCAATAATATTTTCCGATAATAGTACCTCTGGGGCATGACCTCGTGCTACCCAGGCAGGATTGTGGCATTAAAGTCACCACAATAAGAAAAGGGGCAGGCAGCTGAAACAACTTCAAGTTCCTCTTGTGACACGGCTTGGCCAGGAGGAATGTATATATTGCACACCGTCAATGAAAAGGACGGCAGATATATCGGACGCATACAGTTTGAAGCTCAGTTCGAACGATATGTTCTTCAGAAACAGATGGTCTCGGATAAGAACCGCGACACCTCCGTGAGCACGAAGTCAGCATCTTGGTCAAACCGAGAGGTTTGGAATCCCGCAGGCAGAGGGTGGTTAGGAAGAAGATGAGTTTCCTGGAGACATACTATAAATGGTCTGTGGCGGGAGAGTATGAGCTTCAATTCTTCTAAATGTATGCGAAAACCGTTCAAGTTCCATGAGAGAGACATTCAAGGAAATTATTATTTCTTTGGTGCCTTCTTTTTTCTTTCTCACCTTCGAAAAAGAAGAGCTCCTGAGTGCTCCTCATCCACAGCAGAGTCGTCCTGACTGCTGCTGGATAAGTCGCCTGTGTCAGGGTGTCAGTGTTTTGACACAGGTGACCGAGATCTAGAAGGGGTTGGAAGATCTTCCAGTGTGAGTCTCGGCAGTGGGAGGACGAGACTTCGGCGACGGATTTTGAGTTGGTGTCGATTTCTGATTGGAATCAGTTTCAATAGGGAGCTCAGTAGTTTTCGGTGGCTGGAGTTTTTTGCTGTTTATTTTGTATTTGAAAAACTTTTCCCCCTTGGATACAGGCCGTATCTTCAGGGAAGTCTATAGGAGCAACCTGGCAGGAGAAATGCGCTGCTGGGGCTGGAGTGAATTGGGTTTGGCTGCTCACGGTTACCACAGGGCCTGGCTCAAAGTGCTCGAAAGGATCGTGACATGTCTACGGATTCCTTGCTTGGAATCGACGCTTCGCCTCAGGGAAAGAAACTTTTTCTGTCACTCGTATCTTTTGGATTTCCCTTTCACGGAGATAGATTGGACACTGGTTGAAATTGGCTGCATGGTTGCCTTCACAGTTAAGACAGTGCGGTGGTCTGTCGCAGGGTTGTGGGTCGTGCGCTGGTGTTCCGCACTTCCCGCATACTGCGCTAACCGACATGCAGCGTTGCTGAGTATGACCAAACCTTTGGCAGTTGAAACAGCGCAAAGGGTTCGGAACATATTGTCGCACACGGAGGGTTTTAAAAACCAGTACTTATTTTTCCGGAAGGACGGACGGTCAAATGTAGGATCAGGGTCGAAGTGGGATTAATTTCCCTGCTCCTTCCGTCTGATCCCATACACTTCAGTGACTCAAAACTCTCAAAGAAATTCGACAGATCTTCATCACTTTCAGAAGCAAAGTCCTCGTGGTTTACCCCGCCTTTCACAAGTTCAAAATCAGGTGATTCGTGACTACCACATGGATGCCGGCAATCTGCTTGGTTTTGAATTTTTCAATTTGTTCGTGGTGCGTGCTTCAAATAGAATGGTACCATTTCTTTGTCGCCGACCGCTGAACTTACCCAAAATCGTCTTCAATGGCTCGCGCCAGACGACAGCACTTATGCTTTTAAAAATTTTTCCCCTTTCCCCGGCGCATGCCATGAGGAGAACGGAGCTTCTTCGGTTGATCATCTTTTGAGAAAAAACTATTCAAATCGATAGCTCTATCAAAATATCTCCTCTTCCTTGCGGAGGAGGGCGGGAGTTTATTTTCTGCTCCATAGAGTGAAGGCGGTTCATCTCCGTGCTCCCCACCACCATAGAGTCAACAGGGACACCCACTGGGGTGCCAGGGTTGGCACAGAGATATAGTAGGAGATGTCACAGCGCTGCCTGCATAGGATCCCCGCTCACCCTGGAGTTCAGTACAAGACCTAGTCAAGCCGGTTGATCGGGAGTGGGTTAGCTCCCGACCGCCCGTCTAGAAGAGTCCGTAGCCAAAACAAGTGTATTGAGACCTACAGGAATGTTCCCAAAAAATACGTAGAGCACGTATCCTAGATACCAAGAAAAGTAGCACGAGGAGATGTGGAAACAGACAGGACCCTCAACCTCCAGGACATACATTCCCTCCGACACGGGTCGCCATGCACGGCAAACACATGGATGGGCGTTCAGCATACAGAGGGCCAGTGAAATAGAAGAGGAGAAGAAAAAGAAGGATGTAATAAAGGAACGAGAATGATATGGGGAGAAGAAAAATGTCTGGTGAAAGAAAAGAATACTTGAGAGCCCTCTCTGTCAGGACGTGGACCAACCCACCTCGACGGGTACAGAGTTTTTCATGCGGTTCGAATACGTAGAATAATTCAGTAAATCACTTACTAAGCCCATCCCGGGCGACGATGACGGACCCCACGCCTACGCAAACCTCGCAGATCATTGCGGATACAATCCGCGCGCTTCTGTCTACCGCCAACCAGCAGACAGAAGATTCAAAATTTGATCTCGAGTCGGCATGGGTACGTCCAAGATCACTTACTTAGTACACTTTTTCGAACGATTTATAGTCTCCATATCTTCTCGGCATCATATTAAGAGTCACGTTACCTTAGTTGTTATTAAATTACTAATATGATTTCATGTTATGTTGTTTTATTTTACAAATGAAAACATTTCGGTTTTTTTTCGTGACCCTTTTCAAGCCTGCTAACAAATTATTGCTGTGTGAAATTGCGGTTATAAATAATAATAAAATAATAATAATAATAATAATAATGAGAGATATATTATAGAAAATTAGAATTTCAATCTTTTAAATATTATAAATATATAATTAATATTAAATAGAATCATCTCCGGTTTTTAAGAACAGTTTTTTGTGATATTCCTTGTTTAGTTAAACTGTTATTACAAAAACAGTTCGTTGTTTTTCCGTTTAACTAACATCATGGATCCATTTTTATTGCTCTTTATTTTAGCGACGATGCAAAGGTGCAGTCCTAGTCAAAGGAAAATTGTGAGGGTACAAGTGAAAGTATATTCTCCTTTATTCCTGGGCTTCATGTTCCTTTGATTTAGTATTTGTCTTTTATAATATGCGTGTACATAAATTAGATCAACATCTCTAATAGCACAAAATATTTTCAGAATGTCCTAAAAATAAACTCTCAAACTGAGTCAATGTCCTGACATTATTTTAAAAAAATGTAAATGTCCGAGGAAGAAATGTTCTGAAAAAATAAAAACATTTTTCGGATATACTAGGGATATTTCTGAGATGTTTTGAAAATCGAAATTTGTCCAAGTTTTTTAACACTTTCTAGATTGTTATACATTTAATTTTAAAAGTGTTAAAAAACTTAGAAAAATTTCGATTTTCAAAACGTTCCCGAAGAATGCCTAGTATATCCCAAAAATGTTTTTTTGTTATTAGGGATGATTTAAAAAACTGCCAGTCAAGTGTTCTTAAAATAAATAATTATTAGCGATCAGATTTTAAGTACATTTATGAAATAATAAGATTTGATTGATACTGAAGGGTTTACACATTATTTTGAACTACTTCTTTACTTCATTGTTCTAATTAATACAAAATTAATAGCGAAAGAAAACTGTTATTGTAAACCTCTCCTCAAACTTCTCCGCCCTACTCCCCGCCATGCTCTGCTAGGCCACGCCACGATAGCTGTCTTCTCTTGACCTCCATTTGGAAATTTCCGGATTACCTCGCTCACTTTTCAGGGTGACCACAAGTTACCCAAATCTATTTTCCCTGTATTTTCCCTGAGTTCTAGAATTTTTCCCCGTGTTAATTTTCATAACAATTATTCCCATTATTATTATTTTCATATTCTAATTAAGAAATAACCAGCGTTTACAATACTTCCTTATAAATCATTGTATTTATTGCAGAACGTCATATAATAAGTACGAAATAGTAACAATCTAGCATCACATTTGACAATTACATTTGACAATCTTAGCAAAATAAAACAACTACATTGTTCGTCTATCACATTTAACAATCATAGCACATCTTTCTATGTACAGTTATTTCTTCTTCAGTTTCTTAATTTGCAGGTCAGACGACTTTGCTGATGCGCAATTCCTCCTTCTCTTTAGTTAACGCCATCAACTCCTCAGCCTTCCTCTTCTTCTGCTCTCTCTCTCCGACTCAACTGCTTCAACTCGTTTCCGTCGCTTTCGTTGTTCAGTAGCATTATCTCTTAGCTCTGGCCTTCACGAGCATAGCGAAGCATGTCTTGATCGACGACTGGCATGCTCGCCACCTGCATCTTGAATCCCATCCCAAGCTCTCCTCAACGCTATTAAAGTTTCCTCGTGCAAGTTCTCCACAACATGTCCTTGTTGATCGAAAATCCCCTTCTACGAAGGCGTTACCGTGCGAAATATCAAGATGATCTTGACAACCTGCCACACATCTTTATATTCCGCCAAGCCATTCAGTTGTTTCGCATAAAATGGTCCAGCTGACATGCCGAGTCGATCGTACCGTTTCAGCTCAGTCTTGTCGACGGACGAGACAAAGCGGCTAAATTGAATGATTGCTCGATCAGACAAGGCTCGTAACATGATGGCTAGTTAGCAGCATCCCAACGCAGGTCTCGAAGTCAGTTTGACCTTTCAGCCTTGCAGCTATCTTTTTGGGATCAAGACAAGTGCGGCCTTCACGAACTATATTTCAGGGGCTTTTCTCGACCAGTTTTCCAACCATTTGCACCAGGCAGTTCTTTGCCTCCAGTCTATACTTGTCCATGTCCACCTCCTTTACACGAGCTTCTTCCAGCGAATGTTTGGCAGCTGGACCAATCTTCACTTGTCGAAGTTTCACGGCGTTGTCAACGTTTTTGGTGTCGATGTTCAGCAACTTGTACGCAGTATTGGCGTCCTCCAGCACGCTGCGTTTTATGAACCGTTCCAGTAGCCCCCGAGTTAGGTCCTCTAGAGCCGAGTGCAGGAACGGGAACATCGGCTTCGGCGTCTGGAACTCCTTCAGGAACGGCTCAAAAGCACAAGCCATCGTCAGGAAAAAGTTCATCTTGGCGAGCAACAGGTGGTCCTGAAGATTCTCTGCTGACTTCTTCACGGAGTATGTGTCTGGTAACTTCACGTTCTTGCTCGTAAAGTTCAACTTCAGATGAGGCAAAATCTTGATTACTCTCTCGCTGGTGGATACGTTTTCGAGCCAACGGCAGTTGCAGAACTTCAAAGGAAATTCTGTAGACTTCGTTATGAAAACGAAGTCAGCGCGGCGTGCAGGGGATTCTTTAAACACGTTGTGAATGGATTTCAAAAAAACGTCGATCTCCCAACCAGTTTTCCTGAACGCCGTCTGGAAGGCGCCGTGAACTACATGCAAGCCGCATGACCCTGTGTCAATTATTTTGGGATCTTCTTCACACGTCGACATGTCCTTTTTGAGCAGATCCAGGAATGCCCAGTTCACGTGTGGCCGTCCATGGACACCTGTGTGATTTTCTGCTGGTTGATTTCATCTCCAAGACCCTCCTTGAAGCCCCGCAACAAGTCCGATGCCGCAGAATGTCCTAAAAACGATGAGTTCCAATACCGAGTTGACACTTCGTTCTTCTTCTCGTTCCAAAAACGAACGGCCAGGTCCATCTGCTGCTGCTTTGTAATCCTGTTGAAGGACTCGTCGAAACCTACAACTAGGTGCTTCCAGATCTTATGTCGTCAGTGAGCTTGTGGTGGAAATACGGAGCGAGACCGAAACTAAAGGTATGCCGTTTCGTCCGACTCAGTTGCATTTCCGATGCTATGCGGCTGTCTCTAAACATCTTCTTGAACATTTGCAGATTCCTCTTGAGCTCGAAACGTGCTTTCGTGCTGATTACGTGGATGACCCAAAGCAGTTCAGCTTGTCTAACGTCGGGTTTCAGGACGGAATTCTAGTTGGGAGGTCGCGCCCATAGGCGTAGGGGCGGTCGCAGCCGGCAGAGGCGCAGAGCTGACGCCTAAGTCTGGTTCTGAGTAGATACGGATCGACTTGCTACCAGAAATAATAGTTTCGTTTTAGAATTAAGTTAATCTAAACTCCGAAGCTCGTGGGAAAAAAAACTGTCAAATCAGTAATCGGTGGAAATTTACAATTACTATAATAATGAATAGAGTGCGGATTATATGCAACTCTTTTACTATTCATTAAAAATGTGTTAAATCGTTTAAAAACATGTTTTTTATTTTCTTGAATTGATCTATAACAGTATATAAAAATATGCAAAAAATATCGACACATTCTACACGTCAATCAAAGTAACAAATCATGTTCTTAGCATATTCCAAAAGGTCTAAAATATGTAAAAAATATTTTCTAATCATATTCCAAAATATAAAGATTTACAAATAAAATACAATATGCAAATGTGCACGAATCGACTTAAAATTCTATGAAACTTATTTCCTTAAAACTCTCATAAAAACATATTCGTAAACAAAAACAATGCATTAGCATATAATCCGCAGTTTAATAGTGATAATGCTCTGTTTTCAATGCTAACATTGTTTAAACTTTAAGCAAACTTTAAAGTATTAATTACTTTGGAAAGAAATTAATTATTCAGCAGTAATGTAATGTACGGTGTAAACAACTGCACAAACAAAATGACATTATATTTATATATATATATATATATATATATATATATATATATATATAAATAAAAATGAATCACCTGTTCCCGGGATGGATTCAGAAATGCTGAAATGTTAACTGAATGCTTCGCTGCAGCAATCCTCGTTTTGTGAACTTGTCCAGACATGTGGCTAGTGACAGCCCTCTTGCCCATGTTGCTCAGGGAAATCTTCTTTTGGCACGCATTGCAAAAAGCACTTTTCGCATTCGCGGGCACTTGTTGTAACCAAGGATGAAAATCCGGATACTTGAGTGGTTGAAGCCACTCTGGATTAAATTTCGTTCCATCCATGATAAGTGGTAAACACTGAATTCAAAAAATGTTTGAATTCTGTTAACCGTTAACAATTTAAATGTTAACGATTGAAATATCGGTTTTAGGTTATCTAAAAGCTATTGTTTTAGGTTATCTAAAAGTTAATGTTATTTGACTAATTTTAGCTCAAGAAATTTCATTTACCTGTAGGAGTGTTCGTACATTCGAACATTTGGATTCGAATCGGCTAGTCTTTTATGGCAGCTTCACAGCCTGACCATCTCAAACCAATGAATAAGTACAGCATAGGCCGAATACACAAGTCCACAAATTATAGTTTAAGGACGACACACAAGTACATGAGGATGCCTTAGGCCGAAATCTTCAAAGTCCACCAATAGTTGTTTAAGCGCGAATTTTCAAATATAACAACTAAACAACGTTGACGATGTTAATGATTGTATGTTATTTTATGACTTTAAATGACACAACATTTCTAACAAACTTTAAATAATTAGTTAAAGATGATTCTTTGATTTAATGCACATGCATACATAATTAATGTTAATTTAGTACAACCAGTAGCTGCAATCTGACGAAAAAATTTTTTTACAATGTAAAATTTTTTCCCCTGTTTTTCCCTGAATTTTTCCTGTGATTCAAATTCCCTGTATTTTCCTTGTTTCCCTGTGTTTTCCAGAATGTGGTCACCCTGCTTTTCCACAAAAAATTACTTTTTTCATTTACACTTCCATCTTCTAAACATTAATTTTATATCTAAAAGCAATAAACACATCTAAACTACAAAATAAAATACTTGTAGACTCGCATATATAATTTTTGTGGAGTTTCATATAATATTCCAACACTATCAATAAATTGTCACGTAAAACTTACCCTATTTTTATACTTCTTCTTCTATTGTATTCATAAAGAATGTTTTGAAATTGATCTGTCAACTCGTGACCTGTAAGAGACTTACTGTTTTAAGCTGAGTATAACATGTGGAAGTTCATGCACGGGTACGGTAGTAGGTAGATCCGGAGTAATAGTTATAGATGACATAACGTAATTAATGAATCATAACCATAAAAGTAAAGGAAAATACTTGTATCTACTCTGAAGCATAATCACCAGTTTTTATAATTCTGAAGACAAAAATATGTATGTTTAATGTCCTATGTGCTAGTAACATGTATTATAAAACTTATTGGTTCAGGTAAATCAATTCATCATACAACTGATTCATTAGCAAACTAATGATTCACCAACAGTACATTATGTGTAAATAATAAATTGACAATGCACTGAGCCACATAACAAAACAATATTAATAGCATCATTATTTTATCTCAAGTGATAGAGATGATGGATCCTGAAATACGAATAATAGAAACCAAGGACTCTCAGGTATTATTTGCTTACACAAAAATATTTTTTAACAAATTAATTTTTGTTTATTTTTTTTGGAAAAATATGAATGAACTCATTCATTGAGAGCAATTGATATGCAAAACAACTTTACAGATTAGTCTTAATATGTAAATGATCATTCCTAAATTACAAACCACTGTTCAAAATTCCTTCGCATATTGAAGAAAAAATGTTACTGGGTGTACTGAAATTTTTTTTCCATTTTACCATTTTGAACCTAAGAAATGTGTAAATAGTCAAATTGAGAATTCTAATGAACATCTGCCCTACTACTTAGAGAATTATTCACACAGCAGTATGAACACTTCTTGCAGTATTATTTTCAATGGGGCGAGTGAGTACTTCTGCAAGTCGATCGTCTATGAGTAGACGATTGAAAATTTTAGTAGACTGCCCATCTCTTGGCATTTGTAATATGTTTTGACAATTGTGACACTCGTTTCGTCAAACAATTCAGTTGTCACACATTTCTGTAAAAGAAGATGTTGTTTAGATTGTATACGATATCCATATATTGTACATTGTACATTACTGTATATTATTGTACTTTTTATTCTCTCAACCTACCTCAATTATTAAACACTTTCAAGCTCGCAATGATTTCTTGCCACTTTGTATATAACACGGACAAAGAGCAATACATGATGATTGTCACGTTCCGATATTATTCTTTACCACATAGTTGCGGTTTCTTTCAAATGTTCACACAGGGACATTACATAACCATATTCAAACTCAAATGAATTTCGTAATAATTCTGGACATTGATGAAATAAATAGTAGATCTCAGACATCATCCTCTGGTGGCGCGCAGCTAAACTATTGGCATTGATGCATTCTTGAATCTGTGATGTTAAGGTAGGCGAAAAATCTCCAGAAAGTAATTATTTTGAAAATATATTACGGTTCATGTTTGTAAATCATAGCCTATAGTACTCCAGGGCATTAAAGGATGTTAGAAGAAAAGTTTCATCGGCATTGATCCAGTATATTCAGAGATGACCGCGCTGTAAGACTACGCACTTCTCTCTTTAAATATTAGTATAGATATAGATACATACTTTTTTACAGAATGGCTGTTAGTGTGTATGAAGATTGTTGCTTGATACTGTAATGATTTACACGATCCCCGATGGTGTGCGTTTGGATGATGAACAGTTCGAAAACATTTACAGCAAAGACGCCATAGTAAAAAATAAAACCGATTGAGGAAGAAAATAAAGCGAACCCGATACTTGTGCAAGTTTGGACCATAGACATTAGATCCGGCTTTGATTTAGGAACAGTTTAAAAGTTATCCCAGTGAAATCGCGTCAGGCAATAAGAAGTTATTGAAATTTTCGTATTTCGTATATTTGTGTTAAGGAAAAAATTAATGGAGTCCATTGTTGGACCGATGAAACGCTTATAAAGAAGAGGATTTTTCGAATACTGCAAGAGAACGCGATAAGATATCAAATTCAGACTTTCGGGGGGCAAAAGAAGAAAATTAGCTGCATCATGCAAAATTTATCCCATTTAAATATCTTGACGGGAAGTATCAAAATTTTAACAAAACAGATAAATTAATTCAAGCAAAAGCTTAGCCAGAAGAAGCGATTAGCGAACAATTGCAGTGCGTTCCATTTCACATTCAAAAACGGAAAAAAAAGAGGAAAACATAAATTTTAGGAAATTGCCGGGAGAATTTTATTAAAACTAAAACGGAAATAAAGTGTTTCGGAAAACGTTAGAAATTAAATATTTTGAGAGAACCAAGGTGACGCGATCGTCAGTTATCGAGCGATCGGGAAAAGTGTTGTAGCAAGAATAACAATGCTAAGTTGAGGAAGATTTGCCAGAAGGTGCCTGGACTTGGTGAAGGCAGGATGTGTGTTCGCGTAGGCGATGTTTGAAAATTTTGTAAAGTGCGGAAGTAATGGACATAATCCGAAATAGTAACTGGGAATCTTTATGTACGTTGTTTAACAGTTCGTGAAAAGGAATTTCAAAAGGTGAAAAAGGATTGGACTTGCAGAGCAAACGGCGGTATGAGAAATTTTGCAACGGTGGGGAGCGCGACGTTGCATTGATAATTAGAGGCGCGGAATTCGATTCGGGATTCAGTGAGTTTCTAATAACTTGAAGGGTTTATGAAAAAAGATGGCAGCGTGAACTCCGACAGGATGAGTGAACAGTGACGCGTATGCGAGTGTTCCGAAACTGGTGGCGACAACGGGAGGCGCTGTTGGGCGTGAATAATCACACCAGACACGCAGATTCGTCGCAGAAGCAACATCATACGTGAGCAAAAGTATTTTGACATTTGTTTTTTTTTTTTTTGAATTGAAGAAAGCTCTGTCGAAGACCAAGTCATGTAATTAATAGATTTTAAGACGTAAATCTCGACAGAATGCATTCTGGGGTTTAATTATATGTGTGAATGGTATTTGTTTTGTTGTTGTAAATAGTTTGTGTGAATGAGAGAGTATATATCCATGTATCGTGTATTTTATTGAGTATTTGTGGGATCATGTTTGGCACCAGTGCTGTTGCAGCACTAAATAGTGCAAATTGAAAGGGAATATGATAAAGGAGGCGATTTGAATAAATTTCATGGCCATCTTTGGGGTCATGATTCGCAAAATCAATATGTTTTTCGTAATCATTCACGTAGCATTAGACTGATCCACGAACGTGAGCGCAGTACCTTGCTCGCGTCTGTACAGACGCACCGCAGACCACGCCTAGGTGAGTAAAAGGGCCAGGTAAGCTAGCAGAGGGGCAATTGTGAGTAGGAGAATGGGAAGGTTAATATATGTGGCAACCCAACGCGAGGCTAGTGTTTGTTTGTTTGTTCATAAGAAGGGCTAGAGCAGGGCAATCTATTAAAAGTAGCAGTATAACGTGCCGGGCTTGTAGAGAGAGTATTACAAGTGGCCGCACAACGGTGGGCTCGGCTCAGGCCGGTGTACGGACACGACGCACGGACGCACGCCGCCGCCGCCCAAAAAGAGGTAAGAGGGAACCCCATTACAAGTGGGCGCACAACGTGTGTGCAGGATTATATATAAAAAGGAGAAGGGAGGGGTCGCAGGGGGACCCATTACAATACATGGGTAAAAAATTCTTTTGATGAGATATTCGAAGCTGTATTGAATGTTTCCTTACGTGAAGAAGGAATTGTAGATCCTCAAAAAGGATTGTTGCACAAAATTATGTCTTAGGTTAGATATATTTATCAAAAAATTGAAACCTGATGCCAAAAATCAATGAGAAGTCAAGAGCCGTCCCTGAAATACAATTGGTGCCCACCCTAAGAAACGCTTACCCCTCCTGATTATATTTTAGAGGCAGTTCCAGGCGCATCAGAAATAAATGTAAAAATTAATAAAGCTGGAAGACCAAAAAACACTTCAAATACTGTGGGATTAAAGCTAAAACCCTAAAATTGTAATTAAAATATCAACCGTGAGTGTCTGTTTTAAATTTAAGGAAAAGTATCCTTGTTAATAAAAACAATCAGTTATGTTTATTTCTTCAAAGAAAAATGATTGTTGGGCGGGAAATAGTAGTTTTCTGATTGAGAACCCTGGAGCTCCAATGTAACTGTAAGTTATAACGGCCTAATCCAGATATTTGATAACGAAATTTGAACCAGAACAGACTAATTTTAGTCAGTTTTCCTTCTCGGCATTCCGATCATAATTACTTGCTTTACAAAAAATATGATTCTGTTAATAACTGAAGATACTTTTAGAAAAAAAGGGAAAATGGGAAATTTTGTAATTCTCCGTTTTTCTGACGGATGGAAATATTTTCTATTCATACAAACTGTACAAACATGTATATTCTTTAAAATTATACGTAACTAAGTTTGAAAAAAAAAAAACGTTAAAAAAAAAATTTAAAATTTTGGAAAATTTAATATTTATTCTCTAATTTTGTATCATATTAACTTTTCCGAAAAATGGCTAGTTTTAATTATATTGAGATAAAGTGAGATTTTGTTTCCTTACGTCACCAAATTCCGTGGTACTCTCAGGGATACAACATTCACTGGAAAAAATCTTAAATGCATTAAATATAGGTGATTTTATCTTTTTTCTTATAGGATCATTAATTACTAAAAAGAAACCGTTTTTTTTGTAATGACAAAAATTCGAGCTTTTAACAATTTTTTCCTTGATCGTATTCAGAAAAAGTTCTTGTTGGCAAATTTGGATAGTTGCGTTCAGCTACCAACAAAACATGTAAGTACCACATTTCAAAATTACATCAAAACTTTCCCTTTTATCCCGTTCCCTTTCCATTTCACTGGATAATTATTTGATTTTGTGAAAACTATGGTGCCCGTATTTGATAGTAAAGCTGATAGTAAATTTTATGTAATCAAGGAATGTTATCAATTTTTAGCGTGATTTTAGTTTTACGAATAGAAATTACAAAAAAGGTTGTTTAGTAATTTTAATTTCTGCATTTGTATGCATTAATTATATTATAAAAATTAAATGTAACTATGTAATGATGTGTTATAAATCTTTAGAATTCTTTAAAAATAATAAGGCATAATATTACTATTTAATATGGTATAATAATCTGGGGAAGCTCCTTTAGTGCCCAGACGTTTAGATTGCAAAAGAAAATTATCCGAATAATAAAAAAATGTCATCCACGTGATCCCAGCGGCCGGCTGCTCTTATCGGCTCCGTGGTTTCTTTGATCCAACACCAGGCGAATGCCGCAGCAGTACCCTAACAAACGGGCCATGGACCACGCGCGATCTTTCCTTCCTTGTCATATTCTCACCCTTTTACACACACACACACACACACACACACACACACACACACACTTACACTAACATGCACTACACTACCACACATGGTGGGAGATATCTGCGAAGTTGCAAAAAATCATAAACAATTTTATTTAAAATATTGCTTATAATGAATGGAACACTTTTTGGCAAACTTCAAAAAACCAATTTTAAGCCTTTTGAGCATATGACAGGAATAAGCAAACGAGGTTGAATTTAACCACTGTCTCGAGGAGTGTTCTGATCGGTAGTTTTCCGTGGATTCTCTGAGATCAACACCAGGCGAATGCCGAAGCAGTACCTTCAACAAACGGGGCACGGACCGCGTGCGATCTTTCCTTCCTCTTCTTGGCTCTATTCTCACACACTTAAATGCTCCACACTACCACACATGCCGGGAGATCAGTCGGGAGCTTAGAACCTTTTCTGGTTGAGTTGGTGCCCCGCTGGTGGGAGATACTTGGTTGGGGAAAACCCAACAAATCGACGTGTAGGTCGGCGCCGGATCTCGTCATCATACTGGGGGAAGATCATTGCCAATGCTCAAGGGGAAAATTCAAAATGCATTTTAGTCCGTTGCTTTCTCCGTTCTCGACGTCTATGCACTTTCTATGCACTCGTCACCGTCTGTTCAGTCCGAGCCCTCGTTACCATCTTCTGTCAAAAAAAAATTGATGTTGCGTCAGTTCGTAATTCGATGGGTCAGTGCGAGTCACTTGACGAGCGAATTCTCTAATTTTTTAAGGTAACCGTCTGCATTACGTCAGATTCATTGACTGATTGATTGTTAGTGATTTCGGGCGCAACAACCGCTAAGGTCATTAGTTCTGTAAATGTGAGGCATGTTTTTCCTCGGGAAATGGTGGTGATCTTTCCTCGCTAGATACTGAGATCCGGCGCCGACCTTCGGTCGGCTAGCGGGATTTTTCTCCAATCAGGTATCTCCCACTAGCGGAGCACCGCCCCAGCCGGGACAAGCTCTAAGCTCCCGATCGGTCTCTCGGAATAGTAGTGTGTAGTGCATGTTAGTGTGTGTGTAAGAGGAGAGGATAGGACAAGGAAGAGGAAGGACAGATCGCGCGCGGTCGCTGCGCGCGTGGCCCGTTTGTTAGGATACTGCTCCGGCATTCGCCTGGTGTTGATCAGACAAACCACGGAAAACTAGCGATCAGAGCAGCCGGTCACTACAATTTTCCCAAGACAGCGAGGAGATCAACTGCATGTAAGGTTATTTCGTCGTGCTACCCGTGCGACGGCCTTTCGCGCATGGGATCGCCCTTGGCATCACTGGTTTATCAAGACGCAAGAGAGCTAGCGACCGGGTGACAGGGCGGTTGAATCGCTAGGGACAGGGCCCCCGCCGCTTCGGGATTCTCACTGATTGATTGATTGATTGATTTTTTCGTGTTTCCGGGCGCGTCAACTGCTTCGGTCATTAGTCCCGTTAGTGCAATGCATGTTCATTTTTCTCGAGAGATGGCGGCGATCTTCCCCCACTCGATGGCGAGATCCGGCACCGACCTACCGTCGGCTAGTGGGGTTTCCACCTAACGAGGACTCTCCCACCAGCGGGGCACCGCCCCAGCCGGGATAAGCTCTAAGCTCCCGACCGATCTCCCGGAATATGTGGTCGTGTAGTGCATGTTAGTGTACGGGGTGAGGACAAGGAAGGAAGGATAGATCAAGAAAGAAGGATAGACAAGGATAGGACAAGGAAGAGGAAGGACAGATCGCGCGCGGTCCGTGGCCCGTTTGGTAGGGTACTTCTCCGGCATTCGCCTGGTGTTGATCGGAGAAACAACGGAAAACTACCGATCAGAGCAGCCGGCCGCTAGAATTCTCCTCCAGACAGCGACTGAATTCGACCTAGCTGAAAAGCTCGTGTCGAAAATTCTGCCGCCGTCAGGAGACTCGAACCTAGGACCTCCCGGTTAGAGGCGCTGCAGTTACATCAGTTGATGCACTGAGCTACCGCTACCGGTGGGATTCTCACAATCTTACTGTTGCGTCTTCTTACGTTGTCACACAGCAACTTGTAACAATATTTCAAATACTTGGGTCAATTGCGTAAATGATTTTTTTTACTTGTTACATGAGTAATAAACTACTTTAGAAATACAATGCCTAATTACAATTACATGAATTCTATCGATAGAGTATTATTACCTCAATGATGGTACATGAAATACCCTTCATAAATTCAGTAGTGAAAATGCGCGCACCATACTGAAATTTTCCCTCCTTTTAGTATTATTTGCTGAACAAATTCATTTAAAAAACAGTGACATCAATTAAAGATTGACAATTGATGGATGTGTTGCATTGAAAAATAAATCTCAGGCTTTGTGTTGGAGGTATACGGCAGGTTCAAAAAATATTTTCCTTTTGCAAGGTTTAAAATTTCAGAGATTTTAATAAAAATCGTATAAATGAGCTTTCCTAAATCTGAGCAAAACAATTTATTACTCCTTTTTCAGAAAATTTTGAAAATCTCACAGATTAATGTACAGTACCGTCATACATGAAAATACCTTAATTATCCCCGAAACCGCACAACTAAATCGTACTCCTAAGGTATTTATTAAGTTTTATCTAAATAGCTTCTAATATGATGGAATTCTGAGTGACCCATCCATCCTGACAACCCTATTTTCGGACACAATACATGTCCTCGCCACATGCTCCAATCTTATTCATCTTTGGAAGAGCTCTAATAGATTTTCATCCTGATAGTTGTGCGTAGGTACGGCGCAAGTGAATCAGATTGATTCAAAATTTGAGATCATAATGTGGAGATGAATCCTTTCTACAGTTCGTTTCTTCTCTATACTACAGGTCAGGGAAAAAACTTAAAAAGAACTGATAATAAGCCCTAATCAAATAGTTTTATCGAAACATATTTTAATTGCGGTAAAAAGTATGTTTTACATAAACTATGTCATATAAATTCCACGATTCAGTGTTCATGCCCAAAAAATTTTTGAACTTGTAATTTCGATTCGTAGAATCTCTCTGTTTGACACCAACCGCGCACCCCACTGCTGTCTCGAACTCTGTTTCACTTAAACGGAGAGTCAAAATACATAGAGATAACGAATATGTTAGTGGCATTGCAAATGAGGCATTCATATCTTGTCTCACCTCAGATATTACCCGTTTTTTTCGAATATTTAAAGCATTAACTTCTAATTTAAGAAATAATCCCTATCTTTCGCTTTCAAGAAAATATTTCGCGTTCATTCAGGAATGACATCAGAATTGCTAGTGAACTTGCTCTGGCTTTCATATGTTATATATAACTCACATTATATAGCATTTTTTCCTTGACGCTGTGTGAGGCAAATACAACTCAGGCACAGCTTTTCCCTTATAGCCACTTGTAAGCACTCAAACAATTTTCGAATTTTTTTTTCCAAATAACCCAGGAAAACGGTATTATAATAAAAAGTGTAATTGATGTTTAAAAATTTGTCTCATATTTATGACTAAATGTCTTGCGAACCACTATTTTTCCCCGCATGCTTCCATTTTCACAAAAAATTCTCCAAATGTTTTCTTCATTTTTTTCCGTTTTTTTTTTCAATTGCACTGTTAAAAATGACAAAGTTCATTTTGGTACATTCAATTGTTTTTCAAAAATTACACAAATATACTTTTTTTAAATATCTCTCACGCCGTTAATATGCACTTTATAAGCGATTTGTAAACACTATTGCATTTCCAAGTTAAAATCAAACAGCTTTAAATGAAGTTTTTCATAACTCAAAATTTTCTGCGAAAAATCTTGAAATTTCGCGTTTACAGTAAAGGTCATTTCCTTAAAACGTGTTTCAATTTTTTCAATGAAAATTGCCAATTTATGACGAGGTTTTACTCTTCAATATTCTTTAAGCAACATCTCGGTTCTATTATTAGGAAACTGAAAAATTGAGAAAAAAATGTATTTTCGGCGGCGATAGATGGCAATTACCAAGAGGATAGGGAAAGAAAACTTTAGAAAGAGGATAGAAAAATTAGAAAACTTTACTTTATGAAAGTTCGTGCCATTCTGTAGCACCACTAATAACTATCTGGTATAAAGTTGTGTAATGCTGCGGCAATTCGATTTCGAGTTTCAAAGTAAATGCACGTTTCGAGGTCCCCTGATACCGAAAAAGTTTTTTTTACATCTGTCCATCCGTCAGTTCACACCACGAGCGCCTAAATCATACGTAGGTTTTTTTTCTTTCAGAAATGGGTATTCCCCGGTCAATCCGGCTCGACTCGTGGCGCAGCGATGTTGAAAAAAATTCTTGAAAATTTGGAGATACTTAACATGGAGCATAACGAGCATTATCTCAATTTTCTCAAAAACTGCTCCAATACTCTAATATTCTTAAAGTAACATTTCGGTTCCATTATTAGGAAACCGAAAAATTGAGAAAATTTCAACAAAAAATAGTTTGGGCGGCGATATTCGGCAGCTGACAAGAGGATGGGGCAAGACCATAAAGCCAGACCACACCATGGAAATTAGAAAAGTTTACTAATAGAAAGTCTCTGCCATTCTGTAGCAACACTATTTAATACTTCCAATCATACCGTTTCAGATGTCTTTAAATCAAGACGTAACAACGGCTAAAAGTTTCACATTAAGGAATTTTCAGATATTTTATTACTTTGGAGTTCATTTTTTATTTACTTTTTGAATATAGCTGCAGTACAAACGTGCATGACAAACTGAAAAATTTGATAACTTGATCAACAAGAAAATTCCAAAGCTCCCGTATAAAATGTTACAACTAGAGGTACTACAGAATGGCAATAGTAATAGAAGAACCGAAAAGAACCAAAACTTCAAGATTTTAATGCAGTGTAAAACCTCGTCCTAAAAAAAATTTAATGGAAAATTTTTGAAGCAGTTTTTAAGAAAATAGAGATTAAGCAACATTGTAAATGTGAAATTTTAAGGTTCTTTCCATAGAAATCTATTGAATTTTCAAAAAAACTTCAATTAAAATTAATTGAAGCACTCCCAAATGCAAATCGATGGATATGTGCATATTAACGGCGTGAGAGTATTTAAAAAATATATTTGTGTAATTTTTGAAAAACCAAAAGAATACACCAAAATGAACTTAAAAGGGAAATTTTAACTTTTTAAAAACAGAGTAGAAAAAATTTGCGGCCATTTTTGAGAAAATGGCGTTTGAGTGTGTCTGACAATGAGGAATTTTGAGCTCATTTTAACAGAAAACTGTCGATTTTTCGAGAAATGTTATATAACATTATTTAAAGCATATGTACTCGTAAGTACAATAACGTGAAGAAATTGCCTCTAGTGCAGTGGCGGCTCGTGGGTATTCGCACGTTCGCATGTGCACATCCAAATTAATTCGGTGCCATTTCTCTTAAACATCTCTTAAACAAGAGGGTAATACAAATCCTCTCTGAGCATTAACGAAACATGGTATTTCAAAACACGCGCCGTTCGGAAGCTGCGATTGCCGGTCCGTCCGCCTTTCTTTCGTGAAAGCCTGCGGGAGCACACTCGGGAGAATGCGACCGAGGAAACGGCGTTCTAGGCTGCCACGGGGCTGCGGGGGAAGGAGGGGAACAACGGTGGCTTATGGAGGACTGGAGCAAACCCGGCGCGGTGCTCCATCTACGGCGCAGGCGCAGTGGCGATCTCGGGAAAAGCCTTGACGGGTCTCGAAGATATAACACTCGAGTAGCACAAGTTTTTAACAGAAGTATGACATTGAACGAAGAAAGTGTGAGATATCTCTCCACTTAAATGAGCTTCCGCACTAGCGCGCGAAACGCGAACGCATTGCTGTGCACTGTTGCATTCATAAAAATGTTAATAGTATATAATATGTGTATTCTCTTGTGTTTTAAAGTGAGTTGCAATTACAGAACCATTCCGAAGTATTCAAACCCCTAGTGTATTTTGTAAACGTTTTATTTTGTGTACGTTTCAATGTGTTTTGAAAAATCGAAATCAGAGAGTTCTTTTTCTGTCAAGGGTGTTTGTGCAACTAACAATGAATAGCGTTGAAAATATGAAACGTAAGAAATCAATGATTTCAATGAAAAAACCACAGAAAAAAATACTGAAAAGAAACAATGGAATGGAATTGTTTGGTATGCTATCAGACGTCATAAGATGATTTGTGTTTAATTGTCATTATTAATGTTAATGTGTGTCAATGCATGCATGTAATGTATATGTGTGTGCGTGAGAGAGAGAGAGAGAGAGAGAGGGAGAGAGTGTGGGAAAAAGAAGAAAAACGTTGCACACCCTAATGGCATGACCACGAGCCGCCACTGCTCTTAATGTAAATACTACCGACGTGGGAGACAATTAAAAAAATAATAGTTTGTAGATTTTGAAAAAACAAAAGGTTAGAGCAATATGACGTTTGTCATTGTATGGGGTACATTTGGCACTATCCCTAGCAAAAATTTAAAGAAAAAATTTGGAGCCGTTTTGAGAAAATCATGTTTTGTTATTTTTTAAAATTGCAAATATTGCATGCACTATTGCACGAAAACTACCAAAATTTTAAAAAATATACCGTTCTTAATAAAAGAACTATTTATGAACAAATTTCATTCGAAGGAAAAAATATGTCTTCAGATTTATAATTGTAGAAGACGCTGAAAAAATTCGAGTTTTGCAATTTGAAATTCAGAGTTAACCGTGAATCCAATATGCAACATTTATAAGTACATATTATTTTATTCTTACAAGGAATTTAAAGAAAAAATTTGGAACAATTTTTGAGAAAATTTTGAAAATGTCCGTGGGGCTTCATGTAAAGCACTCCCAAACTCTAAAGAATGTTTTTCAAAATCACTTCAACTAGAGCCAGGTGAACAGGGGTTAATCTTAAATTTGGAAAAAAATCCTACGTATGGTTTAGGCGCTAGTAGTGTTCACAGACGGTCGGACGGACGTTAAAAAAAAATTGTTGGTATAGGGGACCCCTGGCGTGTATTTGCGTTGAAATTTCGAAATCGATTTTCTGCTGCATTACATAACTTTCTCTATACTACGTATATGACTCTGTATATACGAGAAAGTAAAAATCAATTAGGGTCGTCAATAAATTAAAATGTAGAGTTATGTTCAACGGAACCATTCATTAACACAAATCCAGGAATACAGAATTTTAAATAAGTACTTAAATTAAAACCACAACAATGTAGTAAATATGTTGTTTCTTCAAAGGCTGCTATTATCCCCTGTTTCCCAGACTTCCGTGCTATTTATCGGGCAAAAAAATATGAAATTAATTACATAGAAATATTTTCTATGTAACTAGTAAAACATACTTTCTCGCATTATTTCCAGCACGTCATACTGACAAGCCAGAATAATTTCACAAAAAAATTGAACATCCAGAACTAAGGGCCATCCAATATATCGCATTATGAATGCATTCAAAACTACGATATCATTACCTTATACATATCTGTAAATGTATTTTCCCTACTTAACTGAAGTTGAATACACCATTTTATTGAACGTAGAGAAAATTGCTCCGTGTAAATTAAATTTTTTGCAGGTCTATGTCCCAACCTCTACTGTCGATTAAGGAAAAAGGATTATGACATGCTAATAAATGTGTTAGCTCGTATACCAAAGAATGAAGTTACAAAAAATGATTCACAGTAATCTCAATGCAAAGGCAGCTAGGAAGTGTATTGAATCAGAAGTTGCTATGAAATCAAGTGTGATCCATAGGCATATGGCCAAGAGATTGGGCTGATTCAGCCTTTACTTCACTATATAAGAAAGGTAGAACAGAGAACTGTAGCTAGTATTGAACTCATCTTATATGCATCAAAAGCCTTATTGAATATTATCCATGCAAGGCTAAAATACTAGGTAAATAACCAAATACCGTCAAAACAATCTGGATTTGTCGAAGGCAGAGGAACAAGAGAACATATTTTAAATGTCAGACAACTTATGGAAAAGAATAAGGAATTCAATAAGCCATTATAATTGCGTTTCTTAGACCACAATAAAGCCTTCGACTGCATACAATGGAGGAAGCTGGATTATTCTACAAGAAATGGCGGTTCCAGAACATATAATCCACCTAATTCGCAATCTGTATGTGAACTCAAAGGTGTAAGACAAGGCTACTTCCTCTCTATCTTATTTAACATCTATAGTAAACAAGTATTGAGAGAAACGGACAATTGGAACGGCGGTGTAATAATTGGAGATAGGAGGATTAACAACTTACGATTTGTCAATGATACCACACTATGTGCAAGTTCGGAGGACGAAATGAGTCATTTGATAAAACGAATAGAGAAGACGAGCAACAAATAAGGACTGACTATTAATAAGGCCAAAACTAAAGTGATGATAATGGATAAATGACAAGTCCTCCCACCAACAAACGCACTAAAAAACTATGAAAAAGTGACAGACTTTATTATCTTGGGCTTCCTAGTTTAGGCCGACGGAGGATTATCCAAAGAAATAAAAAGACGAATTGCGTTTGGAAAGAAGCAGTGAGTAGACTCGCCCCAATTTGGAAAGATGACCACATATCCCCAAATATAAGAGAAATTTTCCGGGCTGGTAGGACGTGGTCTAGTTGGCATTGAGGAGCCAAACGTTTCGTCCACGTCTGCGGCGGACATCTTCAGTGGCGGCAGCGTCGTGGGCGTAGTATCCGGGTCGGCGGCTGAGCTTGCCAAATTTCTCTTATATTGACTCCAGCTGTGAAAACATACGACGCTATGTATCCCCAAATAGGTCGCAGCTTCATTCATACTTATCTGAAAACCAGGCTGTTGAAATTCGTGAAGCTGACGAAAAATACCATCAATCGTAGGCTACTAATTGCAGCTTGTTAATTGACTTCAGGTGACTGAAATATTTTACTTGCTCTAATGAAAATTTGCAAAATATTATACCATACGATTAATAAAATAATAAATGTAAAGAATTCAATACTTTGAGGAAGCCATCGATTTAAGAACTTACTTTTTCATCTTGCTTTTCGTCAATTCTTGAATTTCAATCAACGCTGTTATGATTGTAGATAATTGAAATCGCACAGTTTTATCTGCTTTTATTTTTTCTTCCCATCGAGTAGTATATGATAATGACTTCACACTGAGAGTAACGAGTTTTTGGAGGATAGCTCTTCTGTGTGGCGAAACAACGGAAACAGCAAATAATCTTAGAAAAACTAAAAAAAGAGTAATAGACGGAATAGACGAATGCACTGCTTCAGGCACCACCAAATTTAAATTATGACGTGCACATGAGACAAAGAATGCTCTTCTACTCCCTTTCAAAATATGTGCGTCAACTCCTTTGGCTTTGCCGTTCATGTTGCTACAGATAGTGGCGATGATCCTATATCGACGCATTCGAAATGTTCCCCATAGAGATTTCAAAATTCTTAGAATTCATCCCATTGTTGTCGGTCGTGATAACTGTATGATGTAGATAGTATTCTTATGAAAGGAAATAGATTGAAGGGAGGTAATGAAAGTAAATTAGAATTAACACACATATTTCTTTACATCAAGAAGTTTAGTTCGCTGATTATGGATTTAAAAATCCCTTCAATGTAATCAAGGCAGGCTTGTGTAAAATTATTCTCACTTTTCTGTATTATGTGCTGCAAATATTGTGACAATTAAATTTATTCATGTCATTTCATCTGATTCATTTCATCTGTAAAAGTAAGAAATGACTACTGTTCCTGGCAATCGAAATAAATGCAGATATATGAAACACTTGCTTCGTTTGAATTTGTTGTATCGGATTGTTTCAAGTTATAGCTAAGGTGCTAGGTCAAAAATTGCCATATTTCGCAATATTACGTAACTATTTCCAATGTTGCGAAAAAGTATGTGCAGTTGTAACACCGCTACTTTTTCTCGGTTACAGCACAAGACGCTATAACTATATGAACTCAGCATAGACAGCACGTAGTTTCTCGCATTATTTGTAAAGTTGTAAATTTTGAAAATTCAGAGTTCAAGAAATCAACATGTTCGAAATTTTCTCAAAAATATTTTGAAGCTTTTTTATCAAGATTTTCTTCGGATAGTGTAAAAGACGCTTGAAATAATGGCGTAGGTCTCATCTTCAGGGCAACCTCCTTTCTCTGGCTGCCTAGCCTGCCAAATGTCCAGAATCAGACTCGCGATCGTCAATGATGTAACGGTTAGCGTATCTTACTGTTGTACCCAAATTTGCGGGTTCAAACCCGATCGTTGCCGTGGATTTTTAAGCGCGAAAAAAACGCCTTCCTTCGGAGAGGAAGTAAAGCCGGCAGTCCCATGTTAGTAGATTTACTACATGTAAAAGGTCCTCAATCCTAAATGAAGCCTTTGAGCTAAATTCAAATTGCCTGTTTCGTCGCCCAAGTGATACCTTTTCCCGCAGCTGGAGAAAGAGGCGTAGCGAAATCTGCTCAGACGGATGAGCAGGTCTCATGGCCTGAGTCTCGCCACGTAAAATAAGGCATCAATTCAATTCAGATTTCAGCTCGTTTACCACGATTCAATGGGACCCTGGACACAAGCTTCGGCGTTTCCATCACAATGCGGCGGTAGACTTCTCAGGCGAAATGTGCAAGTCAAAAGATAAGCTGTAATTCAGTAAATGTTTCGTAAAAGATCGGCTCGAAGAATGTTTAAATATTCGACACTTAACACCCATGAGTTGCGCACGAGTGATCTAATTTACGTAACGAAGCGTGTTCACTGAAATCATGAATATTCAGGAGCATTTCTACTTGAACATATTGGAGGTAAGTAGTTGTAATAAAATACACGATTCTTGTAAGTTTATTTTTCTCTTAGAAACAACATTTCTTTACAAAATCGCGAAAGAATATAATATTGAAAGGTTACTTATACATCCTTTCTGAAAATATCATTGATATAAATTTTTGGAACGAACTTTGTCTAAGGTGAAACACTCTATCATCATTTTTTTTGTTTTGAGATGTTAGTTTTTTTACAATTTTTGAAAATACGGAGAGTTCGCCGAAAATGTGATTAGCACTATATTTTTTCCGTCTCTTAATACATACAAGAACATTTAAAGAAAGAAGTTGGTGCCGTTTTAGAGAAAAAATGTTTAAAAATATAACTTGCCTGTATTTCGCGCAAAATTACTAAAAAACTACTAAAAAAATTGTACATGAACTTATTTCAAGATGTCTGTAAGGAACATATTTCATTAAGGAAAAAACTCGTATCTTCAATATTACTGTTGTAGGAAGAAAAATGCAAAAATTGCATTTTTTTGGAAGTTTTAAAACTTAGTTTACAACATAATAAACAATTCGAGCGATATCAAATCGCAAAAATTGCATGTTTTGGAATTTTTGAAATTCCAAAACATGCAATTTTTGAAACTTATTTTACAACACAATGTCGAGCAATATTAAGCAATATAAAACTTAAAACAAATATAAAAAAAAACGTTACCAACGTAACAGAATTCTTTTGAAAAATTCAAACCAAAGTAAACAACCGAGTGTATTCTAAAAATCAATATCAATATTGTGACATACCAATATGTCACAATATATTGTGACTGAATATTGTGACTGAATATTGTACAATATTTATTATAAATGGCGTCAATTAAAGGGGATAAATTATGTGAATATGCTAGCATAGCAACGGTAAGCGAGCCGTCGTCAAGGTCAACATATTCATGCAGTGACAATCGCGGAGACGGCTAGTTAATTCTGTATAGAATTCAGGGATTGGCCGAAAAAGCACTGACAGTCGTGAAGACGGCTAGTTCGTTTTGCAAGAAATTTAGAGATTGGCTAGGTACGAAAGTACATCAAATGTTATCTGCAAATAAACAATCGAAAAATGGACCGAGCTTTGCAGGGCTGAAAGAATACGAGAAACATTCATTCTGACTGATGCCGTGGGCTTGAACGGATCGTGTTCCAATTAATGTTAGGAGTTTTTTTGGGGGGGACTTGTAAGCATATACTAGGGAATGGATATTGAGAGAACTTCAATACTAAGTGTGACAGTGGAGCTTAAAATATTTCAAGTGAACGAGTTGGAGGGACATTGAGGGCTTGGGCGAAGTTGTCAGTGGTTGGACTGGAATGCTAGCAGCAAATAGTTTATTGACCTGATGAACGGTGATTGAAGTGTGCTTCCGAGAAAAGAAGAGAGAAGATGGTGTCTGGAACTGAGGACGGCGGCGTTGGAGATGAATAAAGATGGTCCAAAAGTGCGCGAGGACATTATAAGGTTGGAACCGGTCATGACAAAGGTTTAATTTTATATTGGGTAAAATTATACGATACTAAAATTGTTTAATAAATTTCCATGTTTTTGTGAAATTAATACATGATTTTCATTGAGCCAATTCTAGCAATGAAGTAGCAAGATAGAAAGATATTTGCTTTTCAGGTTCCTCGACCACTCTGTATAGATGGCAGATCGGATAATCATCTATTAGCATACAATAGTGATTATTTCTATAAAACCCATCGACCCAGGTAGCCGGAAACTAATTTATTACAGAGTTGAAGGTTGACGTGTATAATAGTCTCAGCGTAATCTTTTCCTGGCTCCCATTTATACAAATTCGGAACTGATTACGTTGGTATAGATGGCACTGAATATATTGCAAATTATTTTAAACTACTACTTTAAAATAATTCAGAATGATACAGATCAGCGATAATCAGGAATTTCCTTAGGTTCCTTCACGGTCCAATGCTGGCGAGCTAGAAATCTAACAGGTTCCTAGGAAGAATTGAGCAAATAACGCCAGTAAGCGAGAGTTCGTAGGAATCATTGTACATCGCACAGAAATTCATTCTGCATATTAACAAATTATGATTGAGGCGTAGCAAAACAAGATAAACTTGAAAATATGGAACGGAACACGTCTTTCGATAATCAACGTGTTATTTCAAAAATTCCTATTATGTTGATAATATTTTTGAAATTCTAAAGATTCCTTTAAGCACCAAATTTCTATATTATTTATTTCTCTAACGCTCAATAACTGAAAGAAACCTATACGACCTCCAGCTACGTGAGAGGTGTCAGCGGTTTCGTTTTGGTATACCAAGGAACTCTGTAAATCCAAAAACAATGTAACAATTTCGATTTTGACTGCAAAATGAGTGCATTTGATTATTTTATCGCTTATGCTCATTCGGCGCGTTCCAACTGATTTTTTTTTAAATTTTTGCGTCTATACCTTGACGCAACGCGTCTCCAAGCCCCTTAAGGGGCGTTGAGCGCTTTGCACTGGGGAGTACTCCTCCATTAATGTGCTTTTATTTTTGAAGTAATCCTCCGTTAAGTACTGTATTTGTCAAGTCTCGTCACGTCGCAGTCAGTCAGTGCCTTTTATCCCTTCGGCCAGGGGTTCGGCGTCGTTAGATCCCGGGGTTCCTAGCCGGCCACCCAACCACGAATCCGCGAGTCTCGAATTCTCTTAATCTTCGTGACTTCACGGAGCGTAGTAAATGAATTCGGCTAGCGCCGCCGGCTTCTAATGATTAGTGCTTACGACACAGCTGTCGTCATACGACAGCCCAAGAATCAAGTCGCACGTCTTCGAATATTCGAAATTGACGTGTTTATTTTTATTTTCTTGCCCTTACTTCGTAAGAAGAGAAAGTATTGTAATCGCGCGCGGGAAAACGGCGAATTTTCGTCATAAAAACTAAATATGCTAAGCTATGGTAACGCAAAAGGATAAATCATGTCTCTATACAAGATTATTCAAAATGAGTGTCGGGGTTTCGTGACTTTTTAAGAGACAATGGAAATAATTACAATTATTAAGGCCGATTGTAAGGCCACAACGTAAAAACAAACATGAGCTTTGCGTTAATATTACAATTAAGTCTACGTTCATAAGCGGACTCGCACAATGCGTTCACATAAGCATAACACATAAAACGTTAACTTTATAGCATGCAAGCTTCTGTGTTTGAGTAAGAAAAACTGGGGGAAATACATAATTGCGTTACACCGTCGCACCGATTTTCGCTCGTTCTGCGCATCACCAGTTTGCGTCACGAACCACAGCATGGGTGAGAGCATTCGTTTGAAGAGCCAGACCAGACGCTGGCCGCCATGTTGCACGAAGAGCGAGAACTATTGGGGAACATTTCGAAAGGAGCATAAAGTGACAACTTTTAACGGTGGCCAACACAAAATAACACGATGAAGGTGTGTGAGATGCAATATTTTTTTAAGAGAGTGCTTCATAAATCTGTTTCAGTATCTTGTAACGAGGTGATAATTTTGGTATCTGTCTGTATTTAAAATTCTCGCTAATATTGTGATGCAAACTGATGTCTGAAGCACATTGGTTGAGGTCGGGTACGATGCGCAAGACCCCCGCCCCACAGTATGAAATGAACCAATCACAGTACGTTAACTCAAAGCTAGTATCGAAACAGGATCGACGTCGATAGACGAATTACGCCATCTACACAAGATAGCGTTGGACGAACAAAAGACCAACGGTGGATTTCACCAACACTCGTCAAATCTGTCTTGACGATCGTAATTTTTTACGAACGTCAAAATATTGACGCATCCTTACGTTTCACCAACACTTTTCCGTCAGAAATGACGCTCCGTTAACTTTGGCGATTCGTCAAGGAACGTGTGTTTATTTTTTCTCCTCGTACAGAGGTTGGCTACAATGTCAGGTTACAACGCGATTCCGCATTGACTATTGAGCCTGCTGATAACTGAAGACGCATAAACTATTATGTTCCAAGTAGTTTGGCACAATGAAAATCACATATTTGCATATTTACGAAGAAATACATTTTTCGATTTCCGAATCGTTCTAATTCTTTTTCTTCAAAGACAAAATTGGCACGTGTGTGCATTCTTATCATCTCTGTATCTCCAGAAAGTTTGCTATTCTAAAAAAATCTCGTCTTATTGGTTACGCGTTGGCACCCCAAGCAAATGCCACATACTGTGGGCGTAAAAGGATTTGCGAAAGAAACGATCTTTTTATTTACATAATTGCAGTCTGTGGATAACAAAATACCATTGCAATGGCCGGAGGAAATGTCTAGCAAAATAAAATCTTAAAAGCTATCAACTACTACTGGGCATGGGCGTTAGAGGATTATTTCTGTTTGAGGGATATGCCAGGCGCCATTTTATTTCTTCTAATTTTTTCCAGAACACCGGATTCGACATTCTCTCCTTACGAATTGAGGATCTTCCAGTTAATGAAAAGTATATATATATATATATATATATATATATATATATATATATATATATATATATATATATATTGTGACATACCGATATGTCACATGAAAATAAACTAACATTTATTTGTAGACTATATGGTGGAACATGCATTACGAAATATCACGAGAGCTAGAGCTTAGCAACGACCGTGAATAAACAATGTAGTTTTTGTTTTTTGTAAATGCATTAAGAGATGGCTTGATGCCGAAAGTAGAAAATTTGGGATTGGGCGAAGAAGTTTAGACGATCGAAAGGTCAGCTACACCAAAATATAACGAACGTATGGATTGGCTGGGTGAGAGAAGGACGGTCAAATGTTATGAAAAAAAGGAAGGTAGTTTAATACGAAGTCTTCGAGGGGTGAATCATGCAGGAAGATTTCATTCTGACCGGCATCGCGCTTCTGAACTGATCGTAGGTTCGTGAGAGGGAACGAGTATAATCTAGATAGTCAGAATTGGGTTATCAGTGAAATTTTAAGGACAGTGAATGATATTGCAGATATTTTCATGTGGAAGTAATATTAATGTATAAATTGGAACTTTGTCGGGAGTGGTAATCGAGTTCGGGACAATGTCATAGGACGTAATCGGGACTGATAATTTTGATAGTTTGAGACCAGCTTGGATAGGGGCAGAAGAGGATTTCTTGGAACTTTGGACTACGGCAAGCTCGCAAGATATTTCGACTGAGAAGTCTACGAGGGACATCAACGAAGAATAGATAAGTTAACCGCGGTATAAAATTGTAAATTCAAAGATATCTTGATCAAAGGCCTAACATCAAATCATTTTATTAACCCACTAAATTGTTTGCTAAAAAAGATAAAAATAAACTTTGTTAAATTTTGTTCTTTAGAAAAGAAAGTGATCTTTCATTTAGTCAATCCAAACAGTAATGAACTAGGAATAGAAACATTCTATTTCAGATTCCCAGCTGCGCTGTATAGTCAGCGGATCCTATAATCCATTATAAAGTTAATAAGGATTATAATATATCGTGACCCATTGACCCAGCAAGCCGGACGCTAAGATCTTTGGCAGATATTAATGTAGAAAAACTTTGTATATCTCAATATATATATATATATATATATATATATATATATATATATATATATGTGTGTGTGTGTGTGTGTGTGTGTGTGTGTGTGTGTGTGTGTAGTAATAACGTATTCTTGACCCATGATTTGTAAATAAAAGTGAAGCATCACAATTATCTCCCATATCGGACGCCGCGCTTGAACAGCAAAAACGTAAAATAACTGGGTTAATCAAAAACAATGCATGCGTTTGATACATCCTAACCTCACAACAGCAGATTTAACGGGTCGTCAAAGTCGTTGATGGCGGGGTAACGCTCCTCAAAATTTGACGAATAGTTTGACGATCGTCAAGGGAAACGACCTTGGTGAAACGTAAATAAGGCGTGTGACGCGCCGTCAAAGCTACTGATCAGCGTTGGTGAAATCGGCCGCAAGAGTACTATAGTTCTGTATTGTAGGCCTATAGAACTCAGTGCAAAAGGCTATGGGTTGGTTTTACTGATTGTGGGCTGCGTGGTTGGTTTTCGGTGATTTTCTCGGTTTTTCTCTCTTGTTTTTTAAATTACAATATTTTGTAGTTAAGCTTTGTTGTAGTAGTCATAGTAGAGTTTAGTTTTCATTTTCATTCAAATTAAATTATATAAGTAATAGTTTCGTTTTATTTTATTATATATGATTCATTTGATGAAGTGTGCAGTATCACTATTTACGGTCACGATTCACCTATTCTCACATACAACTAATAGTGAACTAGAATGTCCCACAGCCAATACAAATATTTATTTTCCTTACATTAATGGTATATATTGTGAATACTTCAACCCATCACTTATGTTAATGTTTACGTCTACGTGTTGTGCTTAAGTTTATGTTTGCTTTGTGAATGAGACTTTATAGTTGCTGTGGTTGACAAACTCTGGAAGTTTCGTTATGCAACAATTGTAGTTACTTCCGTTAACGTCAGATGGCAGTTACAAAATAGCGGTGAGAGGTAAGGAGAAAGAGTTTTGTACTCGTGAGTAACATCAACATCAATCCATTATCATACTCCAGCGCCATTTTGGATAGACATGCGGGAAGGACTATCCTTCTGACAACTCTGTATGCAGATGGTATGCTCAATTTGTGGCTACAAGCTGTTTGTGTAAAGGGTGAAGCAGTAGACGCCCCACTGTGCCCGAAGCGAAAGTTAATCGGATCAGGGAAACTTCTATCCGTAGCCCTAATAAAACGACTACAAGAGGCAGCAGGGAACTGATTGTTCCTCAAAGTACATTGTGGCGTATGTTACGTAGGCTGTGTGTCAAGCTTTAACAAATATTGATTGATTTTTTCGTGTTTCCGGGCGTGTCAACTGCTTTGGTCATTAGTCCCGTTAGTGAAGTGCATGTTTTTCTCGGGATATGCGCGGTGATCTTTCCCTGCTGGATGGCGAGATCCGGCGCCGACCTACCGTCGGCTAGTGGGGTTTGCCCCTAACCCCACCAGGACTCCCCCACCAGCGGGGCACCGCCCCACACTGATCAATTTCGCGTCGCTAGCTGGACAAAAATACAAAATTCAACTTTCTTGAAAAATGCTAAAATCGGCATTACTTTGAAGAACATAAACCAGAGAACACGAAAATGTGTTTGAGAACACACCGGCAACAATAGGCACGATGTGGCAACGTCCAGGAGTCGCCAAACTGTGCGCTCCCGCCCGTGTTATCTCCAGTCGTGATTCAGCAAGCTTCCGATTAAGGTGTCTTTACTGTCCTCTGCATGCTGAAATTCGTCGACAAGGAACATTATAGCACAGGTATGTCTCTCTCTGGTAACACAAATTATTGAAGGTATTTCCTGAAATTATACTAATAAAAAAATTATTTTAACACTATGTTTTATGTAGATGGATTTTACGTGATTCAAATTTCGTGTAGCTCTACAAAAAACGCTCATTTATTTTCGCGTTCAAAACTGTACTGACTCGCCACCGCATATTTCTTCTCTGCACTGGTACAAAATTTCGTGCAGCCATCCGCAACTTTGTGAGATATGCTCTTCCTTTGTAGGAACTGCACTTTCGCGCGACCCTATCACTCGAAGGGAACTGTTCGAGTTCGTGCGTAGAGGAGCTGGCGTTCAGAATGTCAGTACACTTGAAAATAAAAAATCTTTAATTACATTTTATCACGATTGGGACTCGACAAAGTGTCAAAGTCAAATGAGGAGGAAATTCACAAGAAAATCAGGATATTTTGTTACAATCTCGCACAGCGGAAAGTGTCACCTAGTAGAAACAAAGCAGTCTAGTAAATTTTCTGCATGGCTCAGTGAGGAGTTCAGTGTTTCCGAATGTTCAAAAATCCCCACACCGCGACGAGGAAGACCTAAGAAGCTCTTTCACGAAAGCAGCGAAAGAGGAAAGAAGCGAAAGGTCAGCGACATGTTATTAGAAAGAAGCTCCTCTGAATTGTCATTTGCCGCTCAGCGCAGTTTTAGATTAAGTGGTCAAAGGAAGGTTGCCGATGTATAGAATAGGCGTCAACTAGTACTCCTTGAACCCTGGGTAGAATGAAGCGCGCAGCAGAATCTAATGTAGCACAGCCAGAATGCTATTCTCCAGAAGAAGCAGTAGGTTTAATATTAGATATGAAAATGACTCGCAACGCATATGTCCACAAAGAGAAGAGGCGCTCAGAAAAAATGTACACTCTATCCTCCTTACTACAAAATCTTGGAAGCAAAAAATCAATATTATCCGGATAATTCGGCTGTTATTCTAACTGATTCTTTGGCTCAAATTTATCTTCAGGACATTCTTGATCTCACTTTAATGCGTTTGTGCAAAATTCAGGAAATCATTATTAATATTTTGAAAATTTGTGATGGAAAAACTGAGAAAAACCTGCAGATGATTTGGAAATGGGGTTGCGATGGAAGTGGAGATCGCAGCACCTACCACTCGCGCAACTTTTCTTGAACGATAGATTGACGAAATGCGGGCGGAGTGGGGGTATTAGTTACAAAGACAGCCACTAGAGTATTTTCATTAATGCCAACCTGTGGTAGATGAAAGTCAAACCTGCTACGTTTGCAGCCAGGTCATCGCTCTGGATAGGCAACCGCAAGGACACTAGATGAATTAAAATGTATTTAAGAGGTCGGCTTGTGTAGATCTTTGCTAATTTTGTCATAATTAAGCATTCTTGTCGAAATTACCCAGTACTCACCACGAGGAGGTGTCTACACATGCCCACTGAATCTTATTTTATCAAATCTTGTTTATTGCATTAATTGCTTCTTATAAATTGTGACAATCTAAAGAGTTACTAACAAGGTGAACATTAAAGTCTTAAAATACTATAAATCAGCCTTTCGTTGAAAGTGTAAAGTTGGTGGAAAAAGTATGTAAAAAATATAATTACAGAGAGTATGATAAATGGGTTTACTTGAATATTACCTTTTTTACCGGGCGTTTCTAGGGATTGTGAGGGGTCTTGGGCTCTTTGCATCTTTATTCTACGCATAGTGGAAATACTAGCACCAGTATACGCAGAAGCCTGATCTACAGCATGACTGATTGGATGCAACAAAACCTTGTTCTCCTTTTCCACTTCACAAGATTTGACAACTTTTTCTATAATTTTGCGTTCTCCGCTACGATACGTCCTCCTAACTTTTTCGGGAGTTTTAGGTGCCTTCCTTGAAGGACCTGAACCAGCCTCAGCCATTTCTTCATATACTGATAATAAACCTGAACAGACATTTACTATGAAAGCTACTAGCTTAAGTTTCGCGCCAACGAAGTTTTAATGCTGGGAATGTTGTCATCAGTGCTCGATGCGATCTTTTGCCTTCAGCTTATGGCTCCAGGGAGGGGGAAGCAAGGTCATCGTTCAAGAAAAGGTGCGCGAGTAGTACAAGCAACATTTCTCGGAGGGAGACACCTGTTGTCCCACTGCAAGACAGCACAATCTGACGAAATTCTCTGAGACAATCCTAGAAAATCGTCTCGTCGGTACTGCAGACCGCTCCGTTTCCGATTCATCAAAGAAACGTCCGCAACAATCAGGGAGGAGTTTCAGCGGGTAGAGAAGGAGATAACACAACTCAAACCCACATTTGTAACAATTGGTGAATACAAAATTGAAGTAAAACACGTTCTAATCAAAGCAATGGTAGATGGTAAAGTTTGCTCCACTTTAAATAACTCATCCCAGCAAATGTGTTATATTTGTGGTGCCTCGCCAAAAATTATGAATGATTAAGAGGAAGTTTAAAACCGCGAATGCAAGAAAGAAAGCTTTTCATTTGGCCTTTCTCTTCTCCACGCTCGTATAAGGTTCTTTCAGTGCTTGTTGCACATTTCTTATAAATTGGAAACTATAAAATGGAGGTCAGTTGGAGAAAAAGGAAAAGGCAAATGTTGAAGGCAGAAAAAAAGAAATGCAGGTTACATTTTGGAGCGAGATGCATTTGATTGTAGATGTGCCAAAGCAAGGAGGTGGAAACTCACCTGGCGGTAATACTGCACGGCAGTTCTTTGAAAACCCTGAAAAGTTATCTGAGGTAACAGGAATTGGCTGTGAACTGATCGAGATGTTCTCGACTATTCTCTCTGCCATGTCAAGCGGGCATCCAATAAATGTGCCGTCATTCAGGAGTTACTTTCAAAACAGCAGAATTGTATATTGGTCTCTATCCATGGTTCCATATGCCTGTCACATTGCAAAAGATATTAATTCATGGAGCCGATGTTATATACTCTGTGCTACTGCCAATTGGACAGCTCTCAGAAGATGTTCAGGAACTAAGACACAAGGAACACAGAAATTTTAGAGTAAATCACTCGCGAAAAATATCAAGAAGTAATACAAATGAAGACATAATTCACAATCAGCTTCTCTCGTCAAACCCCTTCATCACAAGTTTGAGGAAAAATACTAAGAAAACCAACAAAAATCTGTCAGAGGAAGTGCGCTCTCTTTTGGCGCTCCCTAATCAGTTGGAAGAAACTGTCGGAGACTATGGGGACGCTGACGGAGATGATGACCTAACAGGAAGTGAAATTGAATAACAAAGTCCTGAGGGTCTAAGGCGGCATGGTAAGTAAGTCATATTAATGTTACTGTACCATGAAATTTACGAATACATTTAGGAAAAACCTTCTCAAATATTAATTTAAGTTAATACTATTTGCATTAAGCACCCATAAGGCGCAAAGCGGCACGAAGTATGAAGTAGATTAGACATGGTTTCACATATCCAGAATTTTACTCAATTTTTTAATTTCAATCTTTATTTTGTAGTTTAGGCTTTCATTAAAAAACATATTTCAAAACATTTTAGGATTATTTCAAATTGAGGAACAACATACTCAATGAAGCGGCCGGCGGCGCTAGCCGAATGCGTTTACTATGCTCCATGAAGTCACGAAGGTTAAGCGCATTCGAGACTCGCGGGTTCGTGGTTGGGTGACCGGCCAGGAACCCCGGGATCTAACGGCGTCGAGCCCCTGGCCGAAGGGATAAAAGGCACTGACTGACTGCGACGTGACGAGACTGGACTAATATTAAAAAATAATAATGCCCATTAATGGAGGATTACTCCCAAGGGCAAAAGCGCTCAACGCCCCTTAAGGGGCTTGGAGACGCGTTGCGTCAAGGAGTGGACGCAACAAATTTAAAAAAAATTTGTTGTGTCTTAGATAATCAGACTACTTTTCGTATTATTTCACGTCTTTTAAAACAAAGTATACTTCGAAGGCGCAGCTCTAAGTGCTGCATGCGCCAACTCGTGGGGGTGCCAATAACGAGTATGGTGAAAGTTAAAAAATGTTTATTTAGTGTTGCCTTATTTTGTCTGGCCAAAGAATGACTGCCGTTTATAATTGCGACAAACATCAACACTGAATTTTTTCGCTGAATATTGTTACACTGCAATAGTCAGAATAGACGTTATTCATGTGTCAGTTTATTTAGATTAATCTTCTATTTGGATTCTTTATGTGTTGAATTTAATGATGTTTATGTGATTTATTAACTGGTTGGTCTTTTATTTGCAGCAGTGTTTATGTATGTAAATGTAATGAAATCCCAGATAAGTCGCTTTTGATGCGCTTGGGTATGTTGTTGTAGGCCCGTGAGGTTGTATGATACGAAGCCCAGCATATTACGTAATGCATCCGGGTTTTGTCGGTTGCCGATTCTGGACATTTAATTTATGTATGTTGTTAATGTTGCAGTTTCTTGGTTTCTAGGGCAGGAACATGTGAAGACGGGACGAGCGGGTCCGTACTGCTGCAGGAGCAGAGACCTTTGTGTTGGAGCCCGTCATTTGGCCCCGTGAACGACTTGGGTTCGTCGTTCGGGTGACGCCGCAGTTAAGGTCGCGAGTTCGGTCACAAGCGGCTTTTGAGGCACTGCTGCAGGTGCAATAGGTGCTCTAAAGAGACCACCAGGTTTAAAGTGTGTATATTTGTACAAAGAATCCAGTCATGTCAATTTATGTAATGATATGAATGTCGCAGAGAACCAAAGTAGTATTCAGATGTAACATGTTAATTTAATGAAAAGAGGCTCAAGAGAGCACTTTGTCATTTTGGCATGTATTTGTTGCATTCTGTGTTCTAAAGTGGAGAATTCAGCAGAAATTATACGCAACTAAGAATTTTGCGTAATGTTGTGAAAGTTATTTTGTTCTTTATGTAAAGAGGCACGTGTTTTTGCCTGACAATTTAGTATATATTATATATATATATATATATATATATATATATATATATATATATAGGTTTAAGGAATTTTTTGTTGCATTTCTGTGTTTCTAAAGTGGAGAATTCAGCGAAAAGACCAATTAAGAATCGACGGAATTATTGAAATGTGATTATGACATTTTGAGAAACAACGGTCACTGAATGCAGCCTTTGTAAGACGCCACTCGTCCGGGGGCTTCTTCTCAGCGACCCGCGAAAATTTACGACAGGCAGCTGCCTGCCTGGCCTCGGCGCACCTCGCCACCCCGGCGCCAGGGGCGTCCTATAAACAAAACCCCCTGACCTGCGCTCGTCCCAGAGAGAGGGTGCCTCTTAGCCGATGTTTATCATTAGAAATAACTTTCAAAATTACGAACTCTGACAGATTCCTCACACGTGCACGCACCCAGCGTGAGAGAGAGACAGAACATTTTAATCTTGTGGAAATTTCCAGAGATCCTCGCATGGTGATTGGGCGAGAGAAATTTAGAACGTAGTATCCTTTGGCCAATTAGAATTATAGGAACATGGGGGGAGCGTTTTTCTTAAGAAGGGGTAACTCGGGGAGGGGGGAGGCGAGCTCTGCGGCGCTGCGAAGACGCGAACAAGGAGATTGGAAAAAGACGTCAAAGTGTTAGGACGTAGATATTGTGATAGAAAAGAGCACCACGGGTCGCGAAGTGGACCGGTGTTCTGGGAATGAGGCTGACCGCCGAGGCGATTGCTGTGCGTAAGATTGTTCAAGGGACAGTAGCAGATCTTATCCAACCGCGGTGAACAACTGTGAGCGTTCATGAACATTAATCCGACGTAATCGCGAAGCGTTACACATTTGTGTATCGGGGCCAGTCACCCACATGTGTTTGCGGCCCTCTGCTTCTGTCTGGGCCGGGCCAATATGTCACGTGAAGTATCTCGTGAATGAGCGGAGGAGACGGTCGACTCAAGACGGCGGGGCTACCATTGACCTGCCTGCCTGCCCAGGAAACTTCGCCCCCATCGGCTGTCTCCAGACGCCCTAGAGAGGGGCCATTGACCTGCCTGCCTGCCCAGGAAACTTCGCCCCCATCGGCTGTCTCCAGACGCCCTAGAGAGGGGCCATTGACCTGCCTGCCTGCCCAGGAAACTTGCCCCATCAGCTGTCTCCAGACGCCCTAGAGAGGGCCATTGACCAGCAAGCCTGCCCAGGAAACTTCGCCCCATCAGCTGTCTCCAGACGCCCTAGAGAGGGGCCATTGACCTGCCTGCCTGCCCAGGAAACTTCGCCCCCATCAGCTGTCTCCAGACGCCCTAGAGAGGGGCCATTGACCTGCCTGCCTGCCCAGGAAACTTCGCCCCCATCAGCTGTCTCCAGACGCCCTAGAGAGGGGCCATTGACCTGCCTGCCTGCCCAGGAAACTTCGCCCCCATCAGCTGTCTCCAGACGCCCTAGAGAGGGGCCATTGACCAGCAGCCTGCCCGGAAACTTCGCCCCCATCGCTGTCTCCAGACGCCCTAGAGAGGGGCCATTGACCTGCCTGCCGGCCCTTCCAGCAGCCTGCGAGAGATCAACTCGCAATCACTATATTGTGTATGCCCTAGACCCACGCAATTGGGTACATAACCAAGAAATTGCTCTTCAAGCAGACTTGTAACATTTTTTAATTTTTTTTTATTTGTGATAATGTCAGCGAGGCCGCATGGCCCAAATTATGTTTAATTTTAAGAATTTAACAAGTTGAGCTCAACGGGTAGGGTGATCCTCATTTCCTCAGGCACGTAAGAGCGTTTTAAGCGACGTCGGAGTGTTTGGGAGCAACATCCACAGCGGTGAATCCGACGCGGGACGGACAGTGATCATTTTTACGCAACATTAACTGGTTTCTGTAATTTACCCAATACTTGTTACGAAATACGCGCATTTTTAACTCATTTAATTTTTAAAGCGTCCTGATACTTCGTTTTCAACCGTTGTTACCGACAATTCTGCTCTGCTCAGGGGAGAGACGAGAGCCGGAATGTTTCGTGTCCTCTAGCTGTTGTTAACGCCGGAAGATGTCGTAGGATATTATCTGTAGATGTTATCGAGTATTCAATGGTGTTTCAATGTCGAAATGCGACTTCATAATGATATAATGCAGTCAGGAATGACCTGTGAACGCTGGGAATATTGTAGTCCCTCGTTCTCTAAGATGGATATCATATATTTACCTGGATGCTGGTGGAACATTTTTTACAATGGGCGTTGTTGATTGCGCCCCGGCATTTCGATAGAAGGAAGATCTAGATGTGATAGGAATAAATTTGCACCAAAGATGGACATATGTTTCGAGATGTTATAAAGTCTGAATTTTTAACAGTACAATATTGTATAAGAAGGAAGCAATTTTGGTTGCATTCATTGTGCCGAATTATGGAAGGCATGGTTGGTATATACTAAAGTTTTTTGTATGCGTACTTGCACTGCACCTTCAAAGACTGATTATTACAGACTGAAATATCCTATACTATCTATTCTAGTGTTGGGATCAATATTTTTTCAAAAACGGTTTATAGATTCTGAAGATGTTATTACACGTTCTGTTGTTCTGTGGTAACAGTCCAGGTACCTTAGTAGTTTGCAATAAAGTTGCAATTGGTTTTCTGTATTTTAATACAAAACCTATTTTCATATTTTGTTATTATCTTACGAAACCATAATCTAGTTCAAACTGAGCAGAAATTCGGCGATGGTTCAGTTTCTGTTTATTGAAATAGTTAGAAACTATCAACTGCAGTAATTACTGTCGTTCTTAATCATCTCTAACGCTCGTTGAACATATTGTGAAACGGCGTTTGAAGATCGAGAAATATTCGCTGTGTCAGTCAATTATATTGGGCTCACGTTTATTATTTCCGATTATTATTATTTCTACAGGCTGCTCTAGACCATCCCTACGTCCTTCCAATGCTCCAAAACATTCTGGTCCTCTCAAACATTTCTAGACGTCCATAAATCGACACGTCAGTAGTGGTGTTGGAACTATACTCCCCTTTGCCACGCTCTGACAGGGTTTTCGAAAATACTCATTTCGCTTGTTCAATTTATTGTTTTATTTATGTAATATTATGGCTCTTGAACTATGCTCCATTGCTGCCAAACTTTATGTCTTCAAATCCTACCATTTACGCGTTCAACTTTGCTCTGTATTCACCCAATGGTCTCTCCATCCTCAGCCTGTGTAATAGTCATATACGAACTAAAAAACCTTTATCTCTGTCAATCTACCTTATGTCTATCAATCTACCTATCTCTATCAATCTACCTTATGTCTATCAATCTACCTTTATGTCTATCAATCTACTTATGTCTATCAATCTACCTTTATGTCTATCAATCTACCTTTATCTCTATCAATCTACCTTTATCTCTATCAATCTACCTTTATCTCTATCAATCTACCTTTATCTCTATATATCTATCTACCTTTAACTCTATCCATCCATCTCTTTCACTCGATGTTCACTCTAATTCGACACATCTCTTTTCCGTCCTGATCAAAATAAACAAATCTGATCCGTCTAGCAACATTAGATAAGAGCGACTTTTCGTACCATGCAGTACGAATCAATATATACAATATTGTCATGTAAGTGATTATCCAGTCAGAAATAATTAAATTACAGCTTTTAGAGCTTAGAATGTAAAAAAATATTTGAACACCATAATCTCAAAACTTGTATGTCACATAGCCGGTTGATGCATAACACCGTCCAATTACCTTGCTGCGAAATTCTGCAGGGACCCTACACAACGCGCCACATTCTAACACGGGTCCCACTAGTGACATGGAAGCTAATTCTTTACCTCTCAGTGTACTCTTCTTTAGAGTTCGCATAACGAAACGTAAAGATCACCAAGCTTTCCCCACAACGAAGTTAACTGGATTTTTCCAGTTGAATTTACTAATTGTATTCCTAAGTATTTGCAAGACGTGACTGCAGGTATGACATTGTTGTTTAATTTGTACACCGATTCACTATAACGTCAACCCCTACCGAAGTGATGTCTTTGCTCTTTGAACTGTTTATTTCCATGCTATTTGTTTCTGCCCAGGAGGTTAATTTGTCTGTGTTCCACTGCAAAATATCTACGTCTTCCTCTGATCTGATAACTCAGTAAAATATGCAGTCATTGTCAAACGGTCTTACATTTGAGGCAATTTTTTTTGGCAAGTCATTCACGTAGGCGACAGACATGAGAAGTCCAACGACACTTCTTTGTGGAATCCCTGACGTAATGCTTGTGGAGATAGTTAAATATCTTCCAATTCGAACCTTGTTTCCTATCACGTAATTACTTGTTTACCCAAGCCACCATCCTTGGGTCTATTCCGAATCTATAAATTTCTTTACAATACGATCGTGTGGAACTACAACAAGCAAGAGAAATCGTTCCTGAAACCGTGCTGACCTTGATTCAGCTATTCCTTGCCCTCCTATTCTTTCCGGATGTAGTTAGTAGTAAGTTAGTTCATGAGTTTGCATATGACTGATGTGAGACTTTTCAGTCTTGGTTACTAAGAACTAATTTATCGCCGCTTTTAAAAACATATAATACGAGAGCTAACTTTCTGGTACACAAGCGTTGGTGATAGACACATTCAAAAACCAAATTAGATGCACCAGAATGGCCCTCTCCACCTAATTTAATGATGTCCGTGGAACTGGAATCTTGGCCTCGAGATTTTCCGCTTTCCATTAATTTTATTCTTTTCCATTGAGTACTTTCGTCGATATAAAATAGATTTCTATCTGATAACGTTTGTATCTATGTACAGTTAGTTTTCTGCATGAATACCAAAATGAAATACGTATTAAAAGCGTTTGATTTTTCTGTCGTCAGCTATTGGCGAATTATTAATATGAACAACTAGTATTTCGTACTTTGTCTTTCTTCTACAAACACACTTACAAAATTACCGACCAATTATTACCACACCATCAAGATATATATCAAATAACGTTTCTCCGTAATTTTCTTTTCCTTCTCTAATACTTTTGAATAACTTGTCACTAATGTATCTGTAACTAAATTGCCTTTCTGTTTTGTTTTTTTTTCATTTCATACGTCTAATCATTGCTTTATAATATTCTGGGTCGTGGTTACTTTTTAACAATTTACATGGTACAAATGTCTGCACGGCATTTACAAGAAAGTTTTTAAATTCTCGCCGTATTTCTTCCATTCCACCTCCTATTTTAAGAACCCCATCACCCCTTGGAACTTGGAAGTCCGTCTACATTAGTTGTTGTTTTTTATTATTATCATTTTTTTGTATTCCCTCACTGGAAACTCAGTGGTAATACTTTTCCTTGAAGTACTTACGCTAGTCGCCAGAACTGCTTTATGGTCACTTATACCTTCTATGTCGTCACACGATAAGAATAGTAGCTCGGCCTAACGAGCCAAATATCCCACAGACTAGGAAGGTAAAGTATTGGTGTACTTTGCCACTCTTCTTTTGAAAATATGTCGGACTTCGTCTTGTATCTTACACTTTTCCCTTTTAAAACGCTAATAACTGAGTAAACCTACCGACTATCAGCCAACGTAGTATCTATGTTTTTTTTGGCTGCCCGGTATATATAGAACGATTTTCCTAAGAATGAGCCAAAGTCACAGCTAGTGCTGGCAACATACCTGAAGGTTCTGTGGTCGTTGTGCCCTCGAGCCCATTGCTGCATCCCTTCCTGCATTCGTTCGTTTGCAGTTGGCTAACTTGTAAATGGCTTCGACGCTTCCTTTTGTGATGTCCTCATCTGACGAAAATATAGTGCGCATTGTGAAATAATTGAAATTAGGAGGCAGTGTTAGTGCTCTTCTGTAAAAAGTCTTGTTTTCAATTACATTACATTGAATTTTCTTTTTGTGCGATAAATATTGTTTATTTTAAAACCGAGATGAGTACTGGTGCACGTGTTTCCGTCTATTGTGCTGTTGTGTGGCGCGCAGTGATCGAGAGCTTTCTATTTACATTCGTGGCAGTTTTCTTTTACAGATTGTGAGAGCATGTTAAGGGATTTTCCACATACGTAATTTAAATATTTCCCGGACTCGCGTACGTGCATATACCTCAGCGAAACTCTTATATTTCTGCATAGGGATGTTTTCACTGGAGTCATAACCTAACACTTTACGAAGAGGCGTCGCTGTACAGCTGTCGCGGCAGAGGGATACTTCTTTTATTGATTGATTTTTTCGTGTTTCCGGGCGCGTCAACTGCTTCGGTCATTAGTCCCGTTATTGTAGTGCATGTTTTTCTCGCGAGATGGCGGTGATCTTCCCCCACTGGATGGCGAGATCCGGCGCCGACCTACCGTCGGCTTGTGGAGTTTCCCCCTAACCAGGACTCTACCACCAACGGGGCATCGCCCCAGTCGGGACAAGCTCTAAGCTCGCGACCGGTCTCCCAGAATATGTGGTAGTGTAGTGCATGTTAGTGTGTGTGTGTGCAAGGGGAAAGGATAGGATAAGGAAGAGGAAGGACAGATCGCGCGCGGTCCGTGGCCCGTTTGGTAGGGTACTGCTCCGGCATTCGCCTGGCGTTGATCGGAGAAACCACGGAAAACTACCGATCAGAGCAGCCCGCCGCTAGAATTCTCCTCCAGACACCAGCTGAATTCGACCTAGCTGAAAAGCTAGTGTCGAAAATCCTGCCGCCGTGGGGTGTGGGAACCTAGGACCTCCCGGTTAGAGGCGCTGCAGTGACATCAGTTGCTGCACTGAGCTACCGCTATTGGTGATACTTCTCTGAATTGATGTTCACTTGCTCCGCGAAATGTCACTTTGGCTCACCCTTCGGAAAATCTTTCTAGAATACCGGTCGCACAGCAACGCGGTGTCACTGTCCTGAGGAAGCCTGCGATATGACAGACGAAACGTCGGTCCCTCACCCAACAACGCGCGTCACCCGAACAGCCAAGTAGACTCGAACCGCAGAAGCCAACGTTTAGGTTTGATATCAATGCTTGCGATATTTTACGTCACTCTAAGTGATATTGTACTCTTTAACATAGAGTAGTACCGGGAGCGGTAGGGACAGGAGGGCAGCTGTAACGTTTCAACTTCGCTGGCGGATTTGCCAAAGTTAACATGATATGTAAACAAATATTGGAAACATTGTTAAATGTTACGATAGTAACGAAAAGTGTTGACTGAAAAAGAAAAAGGTTGTTGACAGAGATTGAAAGACGAAAAAAGATGTTGATACAAAATTGGAATTAGGAATTGTACGAATCGTATGTATCCTTTGAAAGGTTAAATAAATTGCTCTTTAAAAGAAAAAAAGAATCTATCTCATGTGATATCTGAAAAGTGAAGAACGTCATACAACATAATAAACAACATGATAAAGATACAACATAATAAAGTGATGTTGTATGGATATATAAAGTTGTAACGGCCAGTTATTAAAGCAAGGTAACGTGGACGTTACACAGCATACTGTCCTTGAATGAAATAAAACCTTTTTAACGTAAAATTGTCATTATTGAGGTGAAAAGCAGTCTCTTAGATATTGAGAAAGTTTTAGACAATGGCTTTTTTGATTGATTTTTTCGGGGCACGTCAACTTTGGTCATTAGTCCCGTAAGTGTAGGGCATTTTTCTCGGGAGATGGCGGTGATCTTCCCCCGCTGCATGGCGAGATCCGGCACCGACGTAACGTCGGCTAGTGGCGTTTCCCCCTAACCAGGACTCTCCCACCAGCGGGACACCGCCCCAGCCGGGACAAGCTCCCGACCGGTCTCCCGGAATATGTGGTAGTGTAGCGCATGTTAGTGTAAGTGTGTATAAGGGGAGAGGATAGGACAAGGAAGAGGAAGGAAAGATCGCGCGCGGTCTGTGTGTTAGGGTACTGCTCCGGCATTCGCCCGGTGTTGATCGGAGAAATCACGGAAAACTACAGATCAGTGCAGCCGGCCGCTAGAATTCTCCCCCAGACAGCTACTGAATTCGATCTAGCTGAAAAGCTAGTGTCGAAAATCCAGGCACCGTCAGGACTCGAACCAACGATCTCCCGGCCAGAGGCGCTGAAGTGACAATGGCAAGTCATGTAATTAAATATAAATGAATCAGGGATCAAGTGAACGTTTATCAACCCTATGAGGGAATTCCTTGCGCTCATAAACTGGTGAGGTTGTTTTGAAAGCAGAAACTAGACCTTTGACTCGAACTGAGAAGGAAAAAACTCATAAGAATGACAAAATAATAGAATAAAACATCTCATAATAGAAGTTATTCGCTTTTTGGGCACGTACGGGTGCCAAAGATAATTACTTCTTGCCAATGATGGGACACACATGACGAAGTTACATGTGTAACATTTTCATCATACACTGGTTTATAGCAAAAAGCATTCTCTAGACGCAATCAAGAAGCCAGAACTGCAGCAGCTGACCAGGCTTGGAAGAGAAAAGAGCTGTTAACCAGGCTTGAAGACGCTACAGTCCTCAGCCTAGTGTATCAATGAATCGCCTGGTTGAAGTATATTGGCGCAGGTTACCTGGAGGCAAACCGTCGCCAGGTACCCTGATATACCTCGCATTTTCGTCCTCTCTCTGAAATCGGTTTAGAGCGACGGCAGGATGGTGGTAAACCAGTGGCGCGTGAGCTAGTGACGGTAATCCGCAACCAGGTGCGGACCAGAGATGCTGGCGAACTCCACCGGCCCCAGCGAGAGGCCTCAACAACCTCCCGAAGAGGGAGCTGAGACGATAAGAACATTCTTCGACATCTAATTAGCCAGGCGTTGCAACAAATCAAAGAGGAAGCTTTGGAAACGTTCTCCCACACGTTTAGGTAGGCATTAGAAGATACTGTAGAGGAAATTGAAACTTTGAGAATGGTTCCCGACACCTATTCAGCCAGGCGTTACTACAAACCAAAGAAGAAACTGATACTTTGAAAATGTTCTCCACACCTGTTTAGGCAGACGTTTCAAAAACCGTAGAGGCAACTGAAACTTTGAGAACGTTTCCTACACCTATTTAGCCAGGCGATGCAACAAATAAAAGAGGAAGCTTTGATTCTACAACCAGTAATGAGATCGTATTATGCAATGTAAGAACTGCCAAAAATTGTTTAGCAAGAGGACTTGCAATGCCAATCTGAACTCTGTGCCAGAATCGACCCTACAGAAGCCTTCCCCTTCTCCAATGGAAATACCCCTCACCATAAATGACACAACTGAACAGAAAACCACCATGCACAATCCTACCCGCCCCTACAGCATTCATGCTCGAGAGATCCGACAACTACATAGGACTCCATCTCCCCAAGTCACTCCCCAGTCCTAACCCTCAGACCCCTACCCCAATCCTACCCTTCAGCTGCCAAGTTCACCACCATCCACATCACCACAAACCATCTACCTCATCCCTCAATACCTTAACTCTTAAAATACTTATATATCACAAAAATGCTTTTCGTCTTTAAACTACAGTTTATAAACATTCAAGACGAGAAGAAACCTACACTCCTAATATCCTTACCACACAAACAATAAATAAATCCAACAAATCAAAGAAATTGCAAAAAAAAGTCCCGTGAATAAACCCAAGAAAATGCCAAAACCTACTGATCTCGTCTGTAAAGAAGTGAGCAATTTTATTATTTTAAATGTACATAATATTTCAGTACACTTTGAGAAAAAATCGGAAGAGGTTTCGAAACGTTGGCCAATAAATGTTACAAAAGAAACAAAACTGTCTATAAGTAAATCCTGGACCATTCTCCTTATATTTGTTCACTTATCTGAAAATAGACTAGTTTTATTCGAGAATATCCTTGGACCTGGACAAGCAACCCTTCTCATTCAGAAGCTCCAAGGATAATTATAAAATTGAAAGCTGTGAATGGCTGTGTAGGAAGGGTTGTTAAATTAATGCCAGATTTTTCATGGACTGTAGATGAGGTGCGAAAGCAATTTTCTTGTTGTTCGTTCACAATATCCATATTGCAAGAAATTAATATTGAAAAAAGTCTCCATAAGAAAAGTAAAAACCATAACTCAGTCTAAAGAGTGAAAATGAATTAAACTCTAATATAAATATATACTAAACATGTACCAGTAGTTTTCCACTGACTTAAAACAAGAAAACCAATCGTTAACCCTAACATTGAAATTTCGACACGGGTTAACATCGGCCTATTGAGATGAAATTTTATTTTTGAGTGCATCATTAAACTCTTCTGCTTTTATTTTAACATTAACGTACACAAAATCCATTTTCAATGGAAATTCTCCATTGAGAATATTTCTTTTTCTAACTTCTATTTTTAACAATGTTGCACCTTCAATAGTGAATACCAAGAAGACTTCATGAATGAATTTTATAAAATCGTCCACTTTTTATTGAGTAATGCACAGTTGTCCACCATCTTAATCGTCTGCCTATTTTCTACGTGGCATTTGCCTGCACAAATGTCTCCAAGACACCAATTCCTGTACTCCGTAAGGCGAGTGTAATTTCATGACTCCTTACATGTTCTCCAAATGTTCCTCCGCATGTTCGCCCAAAGTTTCAGCAAATATTCCTCCCACGTTTCCAAAAATGTTCCCCCAAGCGTTTCTTCAATTTTTCCCCACATCATTCACCAAAGTTCCTTCAATTTTTGCTCACATTGTCCCCCAAACGTTCCTTTAAATTTTATTCTCCATATTCTCCCAAATGGTGTATTGCTGAACGCAGCCTTCGTCGAATACTGCCTCAGCGAAAACTCCCCCTTTCACTTTTCGTCTATTTACGCCGATTTGCCGTTCCTGTGTATCGAATTCCGCTACTTTGAAGTTTCACTTGAAAAATAATAAATAAATATTTCTTAATAATCTTAATACAAATCAAGTCCTTTGAATAAAAAGTCCTGATAAAATAAGTATGTCATGTATAGATAAATTTGAACTAAAAGCATTATAAATACTACTGACAATGTTTATTTCTTGATAAATTTAAAATATTTCACTTACATTTTCATAAACAAATTTCACTATATTGTGATAAGTCAAGAAACCTGAGTTTAATTGAATGATAAAATCGGCATCAAGCGTTAGGAATAATGACATTGTGGGCAAATTCGAAGTCAAAGAATACGCGTTGTTAGGCCAACCGATCAACAAACTGTAATATTCCATGCTTGGTGTCATAGCTCTGTGCTGATGAACACGGCCCCGAACACATTATATGCAAACGGTGTACAGAGGGAATTGAAAGTCGTGATCTTGTGAAAGAACGCAAGAAATCATTCTCTAGAAAAACACTGAAGCGAACACACGTAAGTGGTTGGTGAAGTGCGAACGGATTTTCAGCACAGGCTAGGTATTAGGTAAGTGATAGTGAACTCGGAATTTATTATTAGTTCGAGGATTGAGAGCTTGGTATTGTTTAAATTGTAGTATTAAATTGTATTTGGAAATGTTACTAATGTAGTAGTCGGAAATTCGAATTAAAATAGACACCGTTTTTCGACGGGATGTATTTTACGGTAGCTCCGTAGATGTAAGGATTTTTCAATACGTAGCTGAATATAGTCAGTCGCGAGTAGGTGTTGCATACGAAACACAGATAGGGTAAGTCGCGACCGCGTTTTAATTTTGTGGGAATATTAAGTTCTATTAATAGCAAATCGTTGAGGACATTCTGGAAATTTTTAATTTTGGCAAGGACGCGAGAATTGGTATACCAAGAATTCCATGGACAATATTCTGCTAGTCAGCCGAGAAGCCATCTATCAAGATATTCTAGTAAGCTTACGAACTATATTCAAAGGCATACAGTGTCGCAATCGTCTACATTGAAAAATTAATTCTCCTGAGATAAATTGAATTTGTAATATATATATATTGAAACGCACCGCGTTTCCACCCAAAGAAACGGCGAGACATCAAGCAAGAACGCGGCAGAACGGTTGCAAGAGGGCGCTCGCTAGCCACGAAAAACGGTTACGGGCGGCGAGGTGTCGTCGGTTGGCCGACCGTGGGAACGAGACCGCGAGGAGGCAGTGTCTGGCTGGCCGCCGGCGAGGAAGGACGTATCTGGGGCTGCTCCGCGATCGAAAAGCAAACTAGTATCGCGAACGAACGAGTGCGGAAAGATTAATTGACGGACAATTTGTGCGTGATAACAATCAATAGTCGATCGGACATATTGCCAAAGTGATAGCTGCTATTTGGAGTAACACAGATCAAAAGACGTCGAGTGGATCGGAGAATTGGAAAGGAGAACGTACTTCGGAAGCGCAGCGCCTCACCTCGGCTGGTCCCAGGTGAAACGACCCCGGCAGGCAACGAAGGAGCGCGAGGCAACCCGAGAGTCCCCGAAGCCGCCGACGCTCGTATGGGAAGAAGAAAACGGTAAATATTTCTTCGATCGATAAGATCGAGAGACCAACAGTGATTCTGGGTTATATGAAAGAAAAGGGTAAAGACCACCATAGATATTGTATCATTAGTGATTTGTATAGAATTAATAAATAGTTCAGTTTATTTTGTTCACGGAACAGTGGTGTTTGATTAATAACCCCGAGCCCATTCACGAGAAAGAACACCTGTCCCTTACAAATAAATTTACTGAGAACAAGCCGGCCTACCCGGTACGTCACAATATATATATATATATATATATATATATATATATATATATATATAAATTTTATTATTAAAAGGGGTGATAATTTATATTAGTTGCCATCAATCTAATAATTGGTTTCAATCAATAGAACTTACAGGAATCGTGATTCTGTATAGAATTACACGTCCACATGCAACATGAAAGGAGTAATATATTCCGTATGTCCAACCCATCATTAAATTGGAAGTAAATGTAATAAATTCGTGTCAACATTGAGAGAATTTGTTAGCATAGCAGGGTAACGGTAGATACAACAATGTTAAGAACAACAGTGGAAGTAATCCCCTTCATAGTATTAGATGTTTGTTGTGATAGATTTGGTGTTCAGATTTGGCAATAGTAAAAATACCAGAAAAAGAAAGAATTTCACAATTTGTTAATAGTGCATTACTGTAATTCCATTGTTCCAGAATTTCCAAACATTATACATTCCGGAGAGTAACCCATGAAGGATTTGTTGAAGAAATGCTGAAAAATCTAGAAAATATACTTTATTCTCAAATGTGTTTCACAGACAAAAGCGTTTTCTGTCGAGTTATAATGACACTTTGTTACCTGTCTTCGCGTTATATTCACGAGCTTTTTACCAAAACTGCTCAATCAGCTGGTGTTCCCACGTAAGGCGCATATTCCAGTATGCATTCAAGGAGGATACATTACGTGACCGACGCAGACTGTCCATCTTCGAGCATAGAATACATCGAGGCGCAATAGTCGCTTCCTACCCCGCGGAAAGTTGAGGCAAACATGAAATGACTCCGATGACGTCACAGGTTGGCAGAAGACCGGTATCTACGTATGTTGGTCATTGTAGACTATCTTTCGCCCCAACTTTAAACGAATTTGTGTACATAAGCTAATTATTTCTACATCGCTGGTAAACAAGTGAAACCAAATAGTCTTCTTTTGATACTTTTGAATAATTTTCAACGCGACATACCTTTTAAGAAACGAAAAATAATGTTCACTGATGGATTTTTCGAGTACATTTTCACTGCTATTCGTCTCTGTTTGAAACAAGGCAATAATATATAATTTAGTACATCTAATTCCAGGCCTAAAGCGATTTTAGTAATTAAAAAACAACACGATTTATCTCCCCCTTAGCAAAAGACACTGAGAAGACAAATAAAACTAAATGAATTTTACCTTAATTTATCTAAAAATATATAGGTTTTAGAGTAGCAAGTTTTACTTGCAGACCAATAATATAGTATTTGCATTAAGTTTCTTTTCTTATTTTTCTCCATGATTTTCACAATCCCCTCCCCCATAATTGAAAACATCTTGGCCCGTTTTGATAGCAATCTCCAGGTTTAAGCATATTTCACTTACTAAAAAGAAGAGGTAGTTACGGATACTACATGGTATAAAAGGATTAAAACTTGTTTTTCTAAGGTTTGAGTATCTGAACATTTAGGTATTTATAGATTAAAATTAAAGAGAATACTTGTTAGATAGTAATATTTTATTCTAAAAAATTTTTTTTTTTTTTTTTAATTTAATTTAATTTTAAACTTCTAAATTACAGGTAAATAATGACATCTCAATAACTCAAACTTCAATACAGTTAATTTTATTACATCTACTTCTTGATATTATATTATTCATTTTTAAATAACACCCTTTTTGTGTACAAATCCTGAACATTTTTCATTATAATTCTTAGCTTCATAATTAATCTTACATCTAAATACTTGCTAACTACCAGATTCATAAGTGCAAACACATGGCTTTCACAAGGTATCTCATGATATGTCAACTCCTTTTTGGTATCAATTCGTGCATTTATAGGCACATCAAGAAACAACCATCTTCACTCGACAGAAAATTGCCCTCACAACGCACAAGAACAGAAAATACAGCTGAAAGGAAGTTGGGAAAGTCCATATCCGAACGCTGCAATCCAGCCAACTGCGCTGTTTTTGCCAACCTGTGACGTCACGGAGCAGAGTTATGTTTGCTTCAAAATTATCCGCCCAGGGCGCCTCTATGCATTCTATGCTCGAAGCTGTCAATAAATGATCTGGTATTTGAATGAGTAAAAGCTCTTCATTATGCGAAAATACTCTCTGTTCTGTGTAGAAACTATACGAGCTAATATATAAGTGCTGCTCTGCTTACGTTGCAAGGAAGCAAACGAAACAGCGGCAACTTCCTATTATTTTTTATTTGAAATTCTCGTGTCAATAGCGCGCTTGACGAGACAGTGCTGCGCTCTTATAGCGACGCTGAGAAGTACAGTATTTCAAATGTTAAATATGACTTGGCGTTTGTTTGTTTTTTGAAGAAAAATAAAACTATCTTGAGAGCGCAATACTTGAAAATGCATGAGCTTAACCTGAATTTGTATCAAGGAGAGCTTATAACTATTTATTAGAGATTCGGCGCCAAATTTAAATAAATGCAAAATCAATGTGGTAATGCAATGTTTGTGGCAGTACTTGTGCGAAATGGATAATTTTCAGGGATAAAAGGGCATAGAAAAGAAAAAAGAAAGATTAATATGAAGGTGAGCACGTCAGGAAACGCAGTTAAAAGTTCAAAGACGTCAAGCTATGTAATCAAAGCTTCATGATCGATTGTGGTTGTGAACTAAATTTGCTGACACAAAATATATATGATGTGATGGGAAGGAATACTCCCAAACTAGGTGAAACATCTGATTTTCACTGGATTGAAAGGTAATTCTGTTTCAATGTTTGGAATTCTTTACACTAGAATTGAGATTGATGAGATTGAATTTTCATCAATGTTTACGTCCTGATTTTCAACGCCATTCAAGCATCCTTACAATCCGAAATGATCCTGTGGAGCAGACTTATGTAACAATTACGAAGGAAGGTGCTCACATGAAACAGAGAGAAGAGACATTAAATTCACGTGAAAGTAACTCATAGAAAGGAATTAAACATTGAACAAACTAAGGCAAAAAAATTTTAAAAAAAATTAAGTCGTTAACTTATGTTCCAGAGAAGATAAAATCGACTGATGTGAGAATGAAAATTATTGTGAAGAACAATTTACAGCAGACCAAAGAGGTTGGTATCAAGCGAGAAGAAAGTTCTTGACCAACAGTTCCGAAGATGTCTTGAATATAAAATTGTTCAAACGAGCTCATTAAGAGTACGTCTTGCCCTAACCCCTTGCCAGCTGCCATTTATTGTCGCCCAAAGAATGTTTTTTTTTAATTTACTCAACTTTCAGTTTCCTAATAGTAGAACCGAAATACTACTTCAAGAATTCGTCCTAAATAGAAATTTTCATTGAAAAATGGTGGCCATTTTCTTTAAAAAAGCTTCACAAGCATTACTGTAAATTCGAAATTTTAAGCTTTTTCACAGAAATCAATTGAGTTTTCGAAAAAATCATTTAAATGATTTTTTCGAAAACTAGTTATTTGAAGCACTTCCACACGCAAATGTGATAATGTATACAAATCGATGGAAATGTGCATATTAACAGCGTGCATTATTAAATATTATATTTTTATTAAAATTAAACAAATAATACTGAATAGGGTTGAAATCAACACTTTCATAATTTTATTCGCGTACAAATATTTATTTCAGTGCAAAGCCATTCAGAGATTTTCAAAGTTGATAGGAATAATAATTTAAAAATTATCTACGTCAGCCTCCACATAAACAATCCGTACCAATGGATTTTGTTAAACAAACATGCTACGATAATATATATTTCATTCAACAAATTCACTTTAAATATACCACTACGGATAAAAATATTTCGTAAGAATAAATACGTTTAATACATTAAACGGTCTCTATTACAGAATAAGAACGCTAAAATTCCATTAGAAAGTTTGAGTACACAACTACAAATATCATCCAACTACGCAATGCACAACATCTATAAAGCAGTATTCGCTCTTTCTGTTTTTACAAAGCCCGATTATAGCATTCAAAGTACTAATGCCTAAACGAGTTAAGAGAACACACTTTCGAAACCATTTTAAACATTACGTTTTAGCTAATGCTTCTAGGAAACAAGTAACTCAGCTTCAAAATAGAACCGTTTATTTTTGAAAAGATACATATTTTTCTAAAAACGTGTGCTCGACTAAAAATAGACTTTATTCGAGTAGTGTCATTAAGTCTAGAAAAGGCACAACTGGTAAAGTCCCAAGAAATATGTTCCTCTCGCAGAGCTTCAGTTTTCTTTTGTATGACCGGTCTTTTTATAGTTATCAACGGAGCCATTAAAATTAGTGATGCTTCTATATCTTTATTTTCTCGTGTTACTGGTAACTGTTACGTAATACATCTTAGTAGCATAGAAGCCTTCACTCGAAAACTTCTAACCAATAACCGCCAGAGACACGCTTCAGAAAGGAGTGCGTTTTGCTAGGTGATAGTAAGCGGGTCCGAAGGGATATCTTCAACTGCTTAGTTGTAGATGACATTCTCATACGCAGTGAGGTGAAGGTAATGCAACACTCCCGTGCCACCGAATACCATTCCACGACCATCTTTGATTTCTTGAAGACTCCCCACCACATCTTCGCCGAGACTACAGGGAAAAAAAACAACCACCAAAGAAGCGAGTCACTGCCCAGCCTCCATCCGCGGGAAAATGGACGCAGAAAATGGCCAGGCAGCTCTAGACACCGTGATCTAGGGGCGAACGGATCAAAGCAGCTCAAGAGAAATCTGGTCCGTTTAAAAACTCCCTTACCTTCCCATTCGCGTAACATCATTCGATCTTCCCATCATGCAACGATCCCGAATTTCAATACCACCAAACAACTCACTAATGCTAAACACTCAATAATAATGATAATAATAATAATAATAATAATAATAATAATAATAATAATAATAATAATAATAATAATAATAATAAATAAAATAATTCGTGGTTGCCCAGATCTACCAGGTTGTGAATCTAAATCAGATCCCCATGGACACGACCAGATTCGGTGCGAACGGAGTGTCCAGATTTGATCTCCTTCGAGGTGGTTGCCTGAGACAAGATGAAAACTTCCGAAATGTGCCGGCCTCACCCACAGAGGTGGGTCAGTTGGTTTACGCTAGATACAGAGAAGCTCCTGTAAGAGTCAGATATATCGATGAAACCATCACAGACACTGAAAGGGTGGAGGCTACTGGAAAGCTGCTGCTTGATGCTCTTTGGCCTTACTTTGGCAACTGGGACGATGAGGACCGACCAGGTCCATGTGCTCTTTTGGCACATTACCTGGAGGCACTATTTTAAAAAAAAAGGGCGTAGGGTAGTAGCGACCTCATCGCCCGCAGGGCCCAGCCGGAGGGCAGGGACTGCGCAGTCAGCCCGGTTTCCTCTACCTACAAAGAGGCGCTGACCGCTGTCCTGACCTAGACATCCTCCCTTTCATATTCCTCCCTCCCCTTCCACCGGGAGTAAGTGGGTGGATCGAATAGCTCACTTTCTTCCACTACCTAAACCTTAAGCATTTTCCATCTGGAAAGGCTCCTAAACCCTAGTTTTCCTTTCCTTCCTTACCCCTTTTCTCCCAAAGTCCAACCCTACGTCAGAGCGCACGTCATCTCAAGCCACGTGGGAGCCGGGATATGTCGATTAAAAGCGACGAACAGGGCAATGGCACACAATACCTGGCCGTAGGTATAAAAGGCGCACCCATCTGTGATGGAGAAAAGAAACTTGAGAAGCCTCGGAAAAGAGCCGCTGCCTGGGGAGCGCCAGGGCACCTCTGGAGCCATCGCTGGAGGTGGCAGTATGCGAACCGATGGTGGCAGGATGCTGACATGGCGGGCACCTGCCGGGGAACCCGAAGAACCTACAGCCTACCATCGAAGGAGAACCCAACACTCACCATCTCCAGCAGAACCAGCAATTGATGTTTCAATGGAAACTCAGCCACTGACCACTCTTGCTGGCAAGCTAAGGCAGAAAACGAAATGGACTGAAGAAATGAATGAATACATCGTTTACTGCTACCTCAAAATAACTAAACTGGAATCTGACTTAACAGCATATAGAGAACCATTGTACCAAATGGTTATTAGCAAATACCCAGAACTTTCCACAAAGACAGTTCAAAACATTGTTGATCAAAAACGTTCTATACTAGTCAACAAGCGACTCCGAGAATCGCAAATATACAAAATTGAGAAGAAAATAAAAAAAGAGCTGAGACTGCATCAATTGGGAACGGAAGAAAATGAAAATCTAACAGATTTAACTTGTTCTAGTAATGGGAACGTTAGAATCAACCTCAACGAAACCCCACCATTTGACAACAAAAATGAACTGGAGAACTTAGTAAAACAACACTGGGAGGAATCGTATGCCGAATTTTATGGATCTGACCCTTTCCAAAGACCGAAACTGCAAAAACTTCAATTAAGGGCTAAAACAAATCTCATTTTGAGCGAAGTCGATAGAATTCTTCAGTATGAAACAAAGAATATGCACAATATAGAATTACTGCATAACTTTGTGTTCATTGGTGCTGTCACAGTACTTAAAGCTAATGGCCAGAAGCTAATTTTAATGAGTGATAGAAAGCAAGTTCAGCCTGTGCAGCCTCCTTGGGAACGGCGACTACAACACCAAATTGAAACACTGCGTAAGAGCATTGGTAGACTTTCTCAAACACTCAAAGACAACTGCAGTGCCAAGATTAAAAGAGAAGCAGAGAAAATTATGTTCAAATATAAAAATGAAGGAAACCAGACAATCATCACGGTACTTGATCATCTCAAACAAACTCTTTCTGATAAAAGTAACAGGCTAAGAAGATACCGCGAAAGCAACCTTCGTAAGAAACAAAATAAACTCTTCCAAATAAATGAAAAACAGTTCTACCGCTTTATCCAGATGGATAATGCTCAAGGATTGAACCAAGGTGAAATGCCAGACGCGCAAGAAGTGAATAGGTATTGAGGAGACATATGGACACAAAGTAAGCAGCAGAATTTCAATGCTGAATGGATCCAAACTGTTAAAGATGAGTGCGAAGACATACCCATGATGAATGACGATAGTATACACATTGAAGATGTTAAAAGAGCTGTAAAAAAATTTAATTATCCAGCGCCAAGAATCAATGGCAGATTATAACAAAAGCCCTGAATATTCAAGAAGCCCTACCATCATTTTTAACTTATGGATTAACTTATCTTATCCCAAAATCCAAAATACCCAGCTCTGATCCCGGGAAATATAGGCCTATTACATGCTTACCAACTTTATACAAACTACTAACTTCCATAATAACAGATAAGATATATCAGCACCTTGAAGACAATAACATCCTGGCTGAAGAGCAAAAGGGCTGCAAGAGGGGGTCACAAGACTGCAAGGAACAGCTCATTATAGATGCGGCAGTCTCTGGACATGTGAAGAAAACAGGAGGGACGTTATATACAGCTTATATTGATTATCAAAAAGCCTTCGACAGCTTACCTCACTCCTGGCTAATTGATGTGCTTGATATGTACAAAATAGACCCATTGGTTGTATCGTTTCTAAAGGCACAGATGCAAAGGTGCAGGAGACATACATAATAAACAAGGAATCTTCTTAGCGCTCTGTGGTTCTGCCTTGCTATGAATCCCCTATCGACTTTGTTAAATAAAGATCAAATGGGCTACAAAATCAACAGCAAAATCGATCATGTACGCTTATCCCACCTGCTGTACATGGACGACTTAAAATTATTCAGCACCTCAAGAGAAAAGCTTAATCATTTGCTTGACACTACTGCAAAATTTAGCAATGATATGGGAATGCATTTTGGCGTCGAGAAATGTAAACTAAATGCACTGCGGAAAGGAAAGTGGCAACATCAGATGGATTACACCCTTGGAGGAAATGCTAAACACGAACGAATTCATGCCATGAATCTTGAGAAATATTACAAATATCTTGGATATTTACAAAGATTTAATGTTGACCAAAAAATTACAAAATCTAACATTACCCAGAAATTTAATACACGTCTGAGTAAAATTCTGAAAACTAAACTCAGTGCTGGCAGGAAAATTAAGGCTATAAATACCTGTGTAATTCCAGTGCTTACCTACAGCTTTGGTATTGTCAGATGGACACAAACCGAACTAGATGCATTTAATACAAACTGCAGAGTACTTTGCACCAGATTTAGATGTCACCACCCTAAAAGCGCAGTTGAGAGATTCCACCTACCTAGTTCTTTAGGAGGAAGAGGTGTCATAAATATTGTGAATCTCCATCACCAACAACTGGAGAGACTGCGTCAGTACTTCCGCGAAAAAGCTAATGGAAGCAAGATACATCAGATTGTAACATACATTGACCGGAAAATTACACCATTGAATTTGTCTGATGAAACAATGAACCTACAAAAGCAAATACAGACCAATGAGATGAAAATCAGCAACTGGAAAGAGAAGCAACTTCACGGACGCTACCCATACCTCTATCTAGAGGGAGAACTGATGGACCGTAAGTCGTCATTTAAATGGCTGTGCTTGAGAGAACTTTTTGCTGAAACAGAGGGTTTCATGGAGCTATTCAGGACCAAGTAGTATCAACTAAAAACTACCGTAAATTTATCCTGAAAGACAATAACGTTCGTGATGACACATGTCGGCTATGTGGAGAACATAGAGAAAATATAGACCACATTACCAGTGGATGCAGCTCTCTAGCATCCTCAGAATATACAAAACGACATGACGACGTTTGTAAAGTCGTTTATCAGCAACTATGCCACAATAATAACCTTTTGACGGGTAACCGAACACCATACTATAAGTACACACCCGAACCAGTCATTGACACAAATAATCACAAAATGTACTGGAACAGGTCCATAATAACAGATAGGTCTGTATCATCTAATAAACCGGACATTGTATGGCACGACAAAAATAAAAAGGTGTATCTGATTGATGTCGCAGTCCCGCTAGCTCACAACATCCCAAAGAAAAGTGAAAAAAATTATAAAATATCAACCTCTGGCAAATAAAGAGATAAAGGAAATGTGGAGCGACGTGGAAATGGTGACGATTGTACCAATAATTCTAGGCGCCACTGGTGAAATTCTTAAGTTCCTACATGAATCCCTAGCTGAACTGCAACTGAAGAAGGGGTTATACATCCAGATGCAAAAGATTGTCATACTGGACACGTAACATCGTGAGGAAGTTTCTAAACATTGATGGTTGATCCAGTGCTGATTATGACAGTTGGAACGTGTATCTCTTGTTCATGGTAACCGAGATGCACGAGTGGAAACAAGTTAAATTGTGATGATGATAATAATAATAATAATAACAATAATAATCTTATAAAGAGATCAAAGAAATCCAAAAGTGCACCAAAAACATAATAGGTTCCGTGTGAAGTGTCTAGCTTTTGTAGGTGACCTCGCAATCCTCACGAATAATAGAAGAGAGGCCACACACGGGAAAAAAATATTACACGAAATAGCACAGAAAACTGGCCTACAAAAGCTACAGCCGAATAAGACGGTGCAACGTGCCCCCAACCCAAGTCGATAAACGCGATACTCAAATGAAAAAATATAAAACGACGTAGATTCCTAGGCCTCCTAGGGCAATCAGTTGCAGAGATACGAGAAATGTGTTTTGCGTGTTTTATTTTTATCTCTGTTTCTACTGTGTGCATCATGCTGAAAAATTGCAGAGAGGGGAAATAAATTTGAATATGAAGTATGTTTGTCAACAAATTTTGACGCCAAATTCATATAGAAAAAAATTGAAATTGATTGTCGACGTGATAACGAACAAATTTCAAACAATACAGGAGGAGTTTCCACAGAAAGAACCGCCCTGCATGAATCACGGTAGGAGGAGATTCACCTCGAATGAGAAAACTGTGAGACAAGTGGCAGTGTCCGATACGAAGACGGGTTAAGATAACCTCCTCACGCCTAGAAGGTCGGGATGAGGAACGCCTGGAATTAACAGACTCTTTTATTGCACTTAGTTTATAGGCGGTATTGTGCCACTCTGTTTGCCACGATCTAAAGATGGATCGTTTTAAAGAAGCTTTACATCGGACGATGGTACAAAAGGAATGTCAACATGAGTATTCTCCGTCGCCGATTTCGCCGCCCGGTCAGCCAGTTCGTTCCCCATGATTTAAACATGGCCTGGGACCCAACTCAGTACCAGATCATAGTGGCGAAGCACAAGGCGATGAATGAGATTTTGAACTGATTCCGTCAGATAGTCTGAGGAAGAACGGGAGACAGCTTGTAGTGAGCTGAGGGAATCAGAACAGAGAACTGCTCGACGCAAGGTCGCTGACTCGATGTATTTTAGGGCTTCAAGAATTGCATTCATTTCAGCAGTGAAGGTACTGCACTGAGAATGTAGCCGATATGATTTGGTGACTCTGATACAATAAAAATACATGCCACTGTGTCGTTGCGCGATGAACCATCTGTGTATAGGAACACATGATCTGGATAGGCTACCCTATTTCCTGCATCTGGTAAACAAGAGGACTAGTCGTTTGTTTGGGAAGATAAGATAATCTCAGGTCAATTTCAATCATCAAAACCTGTTGACGTGCTCCATTCATGGAGATTATTGAGCACCAGTTGGAGTTGTCTCTGGATCACACTGATGCTGCTGGATGGCAAAATCATCTACAAACAACGATGCCTTTACAGGACCACGCACAGTCGACGCTATACCATTGATGACGATGGCAAACACAGTAACACTCAGGACTGATCCTTGGGACCATTTTCAAGAGAGTGACTACGGGAAAGTCTGTCACCCACACGAACACGGAGGGAAGGAAGTTTTGGAGGAATAGAGGAAGCTTCCCCCTAAATCCCCAAGAGTGCAGGGTTTGCAGAATGCCGTGCCTCCAATTGGTATCGCAGGCCTTTTCTATATCGAATAATCTGGCCACAAGATGTCTCAAGACGAACGATGTAGAAACAGCTGTTGCCAGCGAAATGAGGTGGTCCAAGGTTGATTGGTTTCTTCTAAACCCGCTTTGGATTGGTGTCAACAATTTTTTGTACTCCAAGGTCCAGACCAGCCGCTGATTCACCATGCGTCCCAGTACTTGCACACACAGCTTGTGAGGGAAATAGGTCGATAACTTGATGGCAGTGATCGATCTTTCCCTTCCTTGGGAATTGGCACGATGATGGCTCGCCAAAAGGTAGGGATGGTGTGCTCTTTGAGATCCAGTTATAGAGCCGGAGAAGAATTTGCGTGGCAGCTCCGGGAAGATGTTGGAGCATTAAATTGTGAATTTCGTCTGGACCTGGTGTGGTACTTTTCGCAAGCATCCAATCCAAAGTGTGGTTTTTCATTCTTTCTTTAAGCAAGAGGAAGTTGGGAACATAGTTTGCCGAACTCGACATACTTTCATAGCTAGTGGCAAGTTCCTCTACAATGGCGTCTCGAGCTGTGATCATTTGACCATTTTTAAGAAGACCTGCCTCTAAGTTTGGGGGGAAGGGTATCCTTTAATTTGACGCACCTTCCTCCATACCAGACGTGCTGGCGTATGGCAATTCAGAGAGGAGACCTATGCTCTCCATGATGCATTTTTACTTTCTCAAATGGTTCTTTTCGCTTTCGCTCTGCACCTCTTATAGTCACGTGCTGGCTTACGTGCTGGCGTATGGCAATTCAGAGAGACCTATGCTCTCCATGATGCATTTTTACTTTCTCAAATGGTTCTTTTCGCTTTCGCTCTGCACCTCTTATAGTCAAAGAGGTTATCCGCAGATGGATGTTTTAGACGCGCCAACGCTTTCTTACGAGCACCAATAGCCCTTGAGCAATCCAAGTTCCACCACGGAACGAAAGGGTGTCGCGATTTGCCGGTCGACTTGGGAATTGCAATGTCCGCAGCTTGTAAGTACATCACTGTTAAAATGTGCTGTCATTTCTTCCACACTGGCAAACTTGCCCTCCGATAGACTGACGTTCGCTTGAAATGTCAGCCAGCCGTCGTCGAACACACCATTGAGGGGGGTGCGCCAACCCACGAGCAAGTCCATCATTGTGGACGATAACCGGGTAATGGTCACTTGCGCACAGGTCGTCTAGGATGGACCATTGCAGGACGGCTGCAAGAGAAGGGCTGCAGAGTACTAGATCGATACACGTGCTCGAATTTGTGGCGACGGCAAAATGAGTGGGTTCACCGGAATTCAGAATAACAGAGTTCGCCGTGTCTATTACTGATTCTAATATACTGCCTCTCGGACAGGTGCGGGAAGAGCCCCAGAGAGGACTATGAGCATTTCCATCCCCGACAACCACGAACGGAGAGGGCAGTTGGTTTATCAAGTCCAGAACTTCATGAGCAGATACAGTCAGTCCTGGAGAGATGTAAATATTGCACACAGTGAGTGTGAGGGATGGGAGGTGCATTGCATAAACACTGCTTGAAAGTCAGTCTGAACAGGCACCGAATCCGTAGACAGCAGCGAATCATGTACCAGTGAAGCAACTCCGCCATGAGCACGGAGACCATCATCCACATCAAGCCTGGAAGGGGAGAAACCACGAAGAGACAAGGGTCGAGGTGGGATGAGGTGAGTCTCTTGGAGGCAGATTATTAAAGGATTGTGACGGGATAACAGAAGTTTAAGATCGTTCCGTCGTGAGGAGAAACCATTCGTTCCTTCTGAGAGCCATGGTGAATTTAACTTTCTTTTTTCCTCCGAGTTGGGATCCGGATGCGCGAGACTCCTCCCCAACGGGAGCCTTCTCCGAAGCCGAGACCTCCCAGGCACTGCCAGAGGGGCTGGATGCTCACTCCGTGTGAGTTTCGGAAGGAGTAACACGTAGCTTTGATGAGACTTTCGAGGCCATGTCAACATCATTTTCTGTTGAAGGAGGGTTGGATATCTGTTTAATCGAATGCGACGGCTGAGTTTCTTCTTTCCATCTTATATTTCGACGGGATGTTCACTCTCCCACCTTGGAGGGGAGAGGCATCCACTGGAGACACCTGACATGCGAAACTCACCACTTGGGGAGTAGCTCGTTCCGTTTGGCAGCCCGCTGCTACCCTCGGTGTCTTTACTTTCACGGCATCGGAGCGAGAGGTCAACAGGGTTCCTCGCCTGGTACCGGCGTTTGGCCTGAGGAAAGGACACTTTTTCCACTGCTCGAATCTTCTGTATGGCGCGTTCCCTCAAGAAAATAGGGCATTGCTTGTAATTGGCCGGGTAGTCACCTTCGCAATTAACACAATGAAGGGTTCAGGTTCGTGCATCGTTCTCCCGCACTTACCGCACACTGGGTATCTGCATGCACCGCTGCTGTGTATGGCGAACCTCTGGCACTTAAAACACCGCAAAGGGTTGGGGACATATTACCGTACGTGAAGATTATATAATCCGCACGAGATCTTTTGAGGGAAAGTTGGAAGATTAAACGTGAGAATAAGGGTGGAAGTCGGGATTTCTCGCCCATGCTCCCTCCTCTTGATCCTATATACTTCCGTCACACCCTGGCTCTTAAAAGAGGCGATTAAATCTTCCTTACTCTCCGCAGAGAAGTCTTCCATGGTTGACCACTCCCTTACACAGGTTAAGTGTTGGGTGAGTGGTCACTTTCACTTGGAGGCTGGCAATCTGCTTGGTTTTCATAATCTTGTCTATTTGGTCGTCCGAACGTGCTTCAAAGAGAATGGTACCATTCCTTTGTCGCACAAGCTTGTACTTTCCATACGTTTCCTTCATTGCGCGCGCTAAACGGACAGCACTTACCATTTTAAAAGATTTTTCCTTCCTCAGCGCATTCGATGAGGAGGAAACACGGACAAAAGCAACAAAGTCGGACTATCGACCCAAAATGCCAAATACATACAAGAACCTCGATATTATGTTTAAAAGATAACTTATCAAAACATATCAATCTGAGCTTCATTGTGCTGGTGATAATTCAAGCAGCGATTCAGAGTGCAGTGGTGTTTTATATTGGCAAAGAGGTTACAAAGTGAAATGCAACACCATTTGCCAGCAAATCTGAAGAGAAGAAAGAAAGAAAAAAAACAATTTCCAGGCTGAATCTCGTAAAGATTTCCCCTGGTGCAACAGGAAGGAGTGGTGGAGTTTCCGGTGTATTAAGTACATTCAATTTTTTTAAAGAAATGTTCGACGAAATTGTTGTGCTCACAAATACAAATGTCAGATATATTCAAACTATAGCAGAGAAAGAGATGCTAAATTTATAACAAAAAGTTGAATTCATTCTTTTGTAGGTTTACTATACCTGTCTGGTGTAAAAAATGTAGACAGACAAATTTCAAAGAGTTGTGGGCAACTGATGGCACGCATTCGGGTCCTGCACGAGTTACAAATTTCTTTTCATTATGCGTTGCGTACGTTTTGATGATAAAGGGAGAAGTGAAGAAAGAAGACACTGACAAACTTGCACCTATTAGATCAATACTAACCAGTTTTCACTAAATAATTACAGCTTTGCTGAATTTGATACTCGATGAGATGCTGGTACCTTTTAGTGGTGGGTGTAGTTTTGTGCAATACCTAACCATCAATATATGGGATAATAGGATAATATGAATATATGAAACATGAATATACCCTTAAGAGCCAAAAAACTGGTGCACCGGCCTAATATCATGTAGGACCTCCGCGAGCACGAAGAAGTGCCGCAACACGCCGTGGCATGGACTCGACTAATGTCTGAAGTAGTGCTGGAGGTAATTGACACCATGAATCCTTCAGAGCCTTCCATAAACTCTTAAGAGAACGAGGGAGTGGAGATCTCTTCTGAACAGCACGTTCAAAGGCATCCCAGATGTGCTCAATAATCTTCATGTCTGGGGATTTTGATGACCAATGGAAGCGTTTAAATTCAGAAGAGTATTCCTGGAGCCCCTCTGTAGCAATTGTGGACGTAGGGCTGTTGCATTGTCCGGTTGGAATTTCCCAAGTCCGTCGGGATGCACAATAGACCTGAGTGGGTGCAGACAGAAAGCTTACGTACGAGTCACCTATCTGGACGTGTCAGGGGTCCCATACCACTCCAACTGCACCGCCCCACACCCTCACAGAGCCTCCATCAGCTTGAGAGTCCCTGTTGACATGCAGGGTCCATGAATTCATGAGGTTGTCACCATACTCGTACATGTCCATCCGTTCGAAACAACGTGAAACGACTCTCGTCAGACCAGGCAACGTGTTTCCAGTCATCAACAGTTCAATGTCAGTGGTGACGGGCCCAGGCGAGGCGTAAAACTGTGTCGTGCAGTCATCGAAGGTACACGAGTGAGCCTTCGGCTCCGAAGCCCCATATCGATAATGTCTCGTTGAATGATTCGTACGCTGACACTTGTTGATGGCCCAGCATTGAATCCTGCAGCAATTTGCGGAAGGGTTGCACTTCTGTCAAGTGTAATGATTCTCCTCAGTCGTCGTCGGTTCCATTCTTGCGCCGGAGGTTTGACGTTTTAGCGGATTCCGATATTCACGGTACACTCGTGAAATGGTCGGACAGGAAAAGCCAAATTCATCGCGACCTCGGAGGTGCTATGCCGCATCTTTCTTGCGCTGACTATAACATAGGTTTAAACCACCTAAATGTGATAACCTGCCATTGTAGCAGCAGTAACCGATCTAGAATTGTGCCAGACTGGTTGTCTTGTATAGTCGTTGCAGACCGGATCGCCATATTCTGATTGGTTCCAGATCTCTTTATTTCAATACGCATGACTGTACCAGTTCTTTTGGCTCTTCATTGTGTGTGTGTGTGTGTGTGTGTGTGTGTGTGTGTATGATAATTTATGTGCAAATAAACCATATATATATGATCAATGTATTTGCGTTATGTGATTCAAAAACATTTTCCAGTTCAAAAATTAAAGTATTCTGTGGCAAGCAACCAAACGACTCCTAATACCAATCAGTCCAAATGACGTTCTCAGACTGCTAGCTCTCTAAAAAGGGTAGAAACAGAAATCTGACGTGATAACTGGTAAGAAAATATACCGATTGAAAGTCCTCTTCAAGACAAAGTAACAATGCTCTGGACGTTAAGGAATAACAAAACATGGAATACCGGCACAATTCCTTCCCAATAAAATCAGGGATAATGGCTCTTCTGTTTTTGATTTCCAGGAAGGTATGATTCTGGTGTCATGCATTCCTAAGAAGAGGAAGACAGTAATTTTATTGTCAATCATACACGATAATAACATAAAGAACATAGAAATAGGAAAATGAGGGATTATACACGGTTATAATTCAACCACAGGTCCAGCAACTCTGTAAAAATTACATTGTTGCGCGGAGAACAAATAGATGGCCACTTTGCATCTTTTTCTAGCTCTTACACATTTCTGGAATAAATGCACAGCTATTGTTTCAGGCATTGCAATCCCAAATGAAACAGAGGGTTACCACGAAATTAAGATTGGAATTGATGCAAAATTATTTCGAGCGTCACTTACAATTTACTCACTACCAATGGCAGTGAAGTCATTGGTTCAAGATTATAGAAAAACTGGAAGTCGTGATGATAAAGAACCTCCAGAAAAATTAACAAATCAGTGTTGCCTTTCCAGAAGAGCGAAAAGCCGCACTACTCTAATTATTTGTAACTCATGTATATATTCTCGAAGTCATCAAATGCGGAAATTGTTCGGAAGCATAATGTGCTAATTTTATTAATATTATTTTATTAAAACTGGAATATGTATACATTTTAAATAAAACTAAATAAAAATTACATCCAAATATTATTCAGGCATTAACTTCATTGGTGGAAAAATATTGCATTGGAAGTGATAATTGACAAGGAGCGTCATTACATCCAAGCACTTCTTCATCTGCATTGTTCCTTGGAGTTACTGGTTCAAATGCCGAAGAGATATGTTCTACAAGTCGTTCAATCTTCTCTGTTGCACTTCTTGCCCAGGTTCCATCTTTCTTTCTTATTGGAGGTATTTGAATTTGTGGACGTTTATTTTTCTTAGTAGCTCTCCAGATCGAATAATTTGTTGCTACGGTTGCTGTTAGTGACTGTACATATTGTGCAAAAGATTCATTTCGATGTCGTATCAATAGCTGCTTCAGCTGCCTGGAGGCTCTGTTTAGATTGGCTCTGTCTTCAGGGTGCCTGGTTGTCATCTTCAGAGTGCTTGGTTGTCGTAATCGCCGTTTCTCTCTGATTTTTTCTCGAACGTTTATAGGTATTGTCGATTGCTTGCTTTGAACAGTTTGAGGTGTTGAATCCCATGCGGCGTGTTGAATACATTTTGTCAAGTATTCAGTGGCTTCTTCAAATCTTCGAGTTTCTCAGAGGCACATTTGCTAGTGAAATGCTATCCAAAATTTCACAAAATTCATTCCAGTCTGTGAATTTGTTGTAGAGTCTTGGCGGCGAGGGACGATGTAACACTTCTGAGTTTATGGTCAGAATTACAGGGGAGTGATCTGATGACATGTGATTTGGTTCTATACAAATTTTGTCTAGTGAAATACCTTTAGTAATGTAGAAATCCAGAAGGTCCGGAATTTTGCTTCTGTCAGCGGGCCAGTAAGTCGGTTCTCCAGTAGACACTACCGTAAGATTATTTCTAACACAGTTATATAGGCGTCTTCCTTTTGTTGTAGTTTCCTACCAAACTAAGCTTGGCTTTCAAAGAACGGCGCGCGGGTACTCGTGTGACAAAACATAGCGCGAGTAACTAAGGGTTAGATAAACTAGTAGACCTAACACATTTGCACCGTTTTGAATTGAATTGGCCTTATTTTACGTGGCGAGACTCAGGCCATGAGGCCTGCTCTTCCGTCTGACCACGCAAATTTCGTTACACTCCTTTCACCAATCATGGGAGAAAGAAGGTATTACTTGGGCGACGAAACAGGCGATTTGAATTTAGCTCAGAGGCATCATTTAGGCTTGAGGATCTTTTACATGCAGTAAATGTCCTAACATGGACAGCGGCTTTCTTCCTCCGAAGGAAGGCGTACGAAGGATTTTCGCCCTTAAAATTCACGGCTTCGATCGGTTGAACCCGCCAACTTGGGTACAGCAGTCCGATTCCAACTGCACACCATCCCCGGCATTTTCTTACTTTGTCTGGCGTATCTTATTCATTTGAAGTATTATCTTGCGCAGATTGCTCATAACGGAGACTTGAGAGACCTACAGGAATTTTACTTGTCTTATCATCTTCATCAGAACTGCACTCCTCAGGTATGTCTACATCAGACGATATTTCTTCCAAGGTAAATGAAATATCTTCTCTTAACGTAGCAGTGGCATTTTACACCCACAAAAATACATGTAAGTATTTACATTTTTATTATTATTTTTCGTTTGTTTACAATCTGTTTTAAACATTCAGTAAATGTGATAATTATGATAGCAATTAGAAACTATAAACGAAATCTTCTTCAGGAAGGTTGTTCGAAACGGAAGGGCAGTTCCATAATATATCTTTTGAGTCGGTGTTCTTCCTCACTATTGTCCAGTAAATTTATGGCTGATGGATTTGGATGTTTGTTTAACCGTTCTTGGTAGGTAGTGCTACGATAGGTGATTTCTTCATATAGTGTTGGTATCTTAAGGTCTCGATGTAGTGTGTCATTTGTTACGTACCATGGTGCTTTGGCTAATCTTCGAATACATTTTGACTCGAGCCTTCTAAGTATCTCTATATTCGATTTGCTGGCAGATCCCCATAGTTGTATTCCGTAGCTCCAAATTGGCCTTATGATTGCCTTGTAGAGAAGTACTTTATTATTTAAGGAAAGACTTGACTGGCGGTTGATGAGCCATGATAATTGGGAGAATCTGATTTTTGCTTCTTTCTTCTTTGCTGATATGTAATTCCTCCACGTTAACCTTTTGACCATGTGAAATCCTAAGTATTTAACACAGAATACTTGTGCTACCTCAACATTGTTTAACTGGACTTTAGAACACTCTTTTTTGCAAAGGGTAAATATGATGTTTTTAGATTTGGAGGCGTTCGCTTGTATTTGCCATCTTTGTAGCCAGTGCTCTAGCTGGTTCAGGTGTTCTTGCAGATTTAATGAAATTTGTTGTGGGTCTTTGTGCACTGCAAGAATTGCTGTGCCGTCCGCAAAAGTCGCCGAAGTAGTATTTGCATTCATAGGCAGATCATGTGTGTATATAAGGTACAAAGCAGGACCAAGTACACTGCCTTGAGGGACTCCTGATTTAATAAGATGGAAGGATGATAGTTTTTCTTGTTGTTTAATCTGGAAGTAGCGATTAGATAGGTATGATTTCATCAAAAGGTAGTACGGATTGGGCAAAGTGGATTTAATTTTATACAGAAGTCCTTCGTGACATACTTTGTCGAATGCTTGTTGTATGTCAAGAAACACTGCTGCACAGTAGCTTTTTCTTTCGAGGCATTGAGTAATAACTTCAACAACTCTGTGCACTTGTTCGACTGAGTGTTGTTCTCTAAATCCAAACTGTTGTTCTGGGATTATTTCTTGAAGTAGAGGTTTTAAACGTTGGAGTAGGATTTTTTCAAAAACCTTTGATAAAACTGGAAGCAAGCTTAGTGGGCGATAAGATGCTACATCGTTGGGTGATTTGCGTGGCTTTGGTATTGCTATGATCTGAGCTATCTTTCATTGTCCTAGAAATGATTGCATCGAGAATTGCATTGAAAAGCGAGGTGATAAATTCTATGTCAGTGATAATTCCTGTAAGACTTTGCCATAACCTGGGCTTTTATTTGGATTTATAAAGCGCTGAATAGTTGTTCTAACTTCATTGGTGGGAAAATATTGCATTGGAAGTGATAATTGACAAGGAGCGTCATTATTTCGAAGCACTTCTTCCTCATCTGCATTGTTCCTTGAGTTACTGGTTCAAATACCGAAGAGATATGTTCTACAAGTCGTTCAATCTTCTCTGTTGCACTTCTTGCCCAGGTTCCATCTTTCTTTCTTATTGAGGTATTTGAATTTGTGGACGTTTATTTTTCTTAGTAGCTCTCCAGATCGAATAATTTGTTGCTACGGTTGCTGTTAGTGACTGTACATATTGTGCAAAAGATTCATTTCGATGTATCAATAGCTGCTTCAGCTGCCTGGAGGCTCTGTTTAGATTGGCTGTCTTCAGAGCGAACAACTTGCCATTCTGGTAAGGGATCGAATTGCACTGTACGTGGTTTCTGATGCCGTAGACATTACGCTGCTCTCCGTGCCAGGTGGTTGTGGCATTTCGTATCCCCAACTGTGGTGAATGAGTGGTGGAATGCATCAATTGTTCAAAGCGTTGTACTTAAGCTGGGATTCTTGGAGCTCCTGCTGCAATTTTTCTATTTGCGCTGATATTGTTCATTTAACTAATGTCATTGAAGGTATTCAGATGCACTTCGAGGTCGTTTCGTTGCACGGCTGCCTTGCTCCATCTTGCGACCCGTTACCGAGCCGGGCCGGAGTCTTCACCCAGATCGAAGCGACACCAACCACTAACACACTTCACTCACACTGAGAAATTAATAAATGATGATATTTTAATTCACTGTTGTTTATATTAGTTACTTCACATTCGCAACGAAAGTACACCCCTAGACTCATTGTCACTACTAAGTATTTACATGATGAAAGTTACAGAATGTTTAGCAATTTTCCCGTTCAACGATCTTCTTAACTTCTCTTCCAAGGTAAATGAAGTGTCATTTCTCTTAACGTAGACAGTGGAATTTTACATCTAAGAAATACATGTAAATATTTACATGACGATAGTTATGATATATTTAGCAATTTTCACTGTTCAACGATCGTGATCCGTTTTCCTCGCCTATTCCATGCCATATTAAGGATTCCATTTCAAGGCTAATCAAAATCTTTTCTTCTCTCTTTCTTTGCAGACGCAATCAACCGAACCATCTCTCGAGGATTGGATTTCTTTGAGATGACCTTCCGTAGACTGTTCGCCGTCACTTTGGTTTGAAGCTAATCTGGCCCTCCGAAAGGAAACTGAAAACTTTGGGACAGATGCCGAGCCTCAAGCTACTCGATCCACCCATTGGCTCCGGAGATGGGAACGGAATTATGTTGAGATAAAGGATTTTCTTTCTTAATATATTGTTGTATTTTGTAAATACACTTATGGTCAACAATGATACTGTAGCCCTTGGTAGCATACTTTATCTATGCTATTTATGTATTACGAAGTTCAATACACGTAATATTTAACTACTCAATATTGTGTGATAATTTTCATTTCTTCCAATTCCCTGCATACTCTCCATTCACAAACCGGGAGCGGTAGCTCAGTGCATCTACTGATGTCACTGCAGCGCCTCTGACCGGGAGGTCCTAGGTTCCCACTCCCCACGGCGGCAGGATTTTCGACACTAGCTTTTCAGCTAGGTCGAATTCAGTCGCTGCCTGGAGGAGACTTCTAGCGGCCGGCTGCTCTGATCGGTAGTTTTCCGTGGTTTCTCCGATCAACACCAGGCGAATGCCGGAGCAGTATCCTACCAAACGGGCCACGGACCGCGCGCGATCTGCCTTCCTCTTCCTTGTCCTATCCTCTCCCCCTTACACACACAAACATGCACTACTCTACCACATATCCTGGGAGACCGGTCGGGAGCTTAGAGCTTGTCCCGGCTGGGGCGGTGCCCCGCTGGTGGGAGAGTCCTGGTTACGAGGAAACCCCACTAGCCGACGGTAGGTCGGCGCCGGATCTCGCCCTCCAGCATCACCGCCATCTACCGAGAAAAAACATGCACTACACTCACGGGACTAATGACCAAAGCAATTGACGCGCCCGGAAACACGAAAAAACAAACCAAACCAATCTCAATTCACAACAAATCGGTCATGGGCCCAGAAATGCTGGAAGTTTACTAATTTTGACAATTTGCACAAGTTTTAGAAGTTAAAAAATTGATTCGAATATATGCCGAGTTGTTCCATTAGGAAAAGAGAATTTCGAGACATGGAAACTACATATGGAAGCAATTCTAATCAAATGTGACAAATAGGAATATGTAACTGGAAAAATACTACGTCCAGCAGATGATCTGGGAGCTTCTGCGTGGGATACAGCTGACAGCAAAGAGAGACAGCAAGTCCGAGATTATATTATCTAGTGAGCTTATTAGATTTAAAGATTGCAAGATATCGCACGAGCCGTGGTTAAAATTACATAACGTATTTCAATCCAGAGGACCAGCTCATGAAGCCAGTTTGCTTAAGCAGTTATTATTTCAGAAAGCTAAATCAAATGAAGATATTTACGAGCATATAAGACAATTTTCAGATTTAGTAGACAAGCTTGCTTCATTAGATGTATTAAATGAAGATTTATAATAATAATAATAATAATAATAATAATAATAATATAATAATAATAATAATGATTATTTAAGAAGACCGGAACGAATGAAGTGTTTCTCTTGTAGAAAATTCGGGTATAAGAAAGCGCAATGTCATTCAACTGTATCCATAAAATCAACTTATTTTGCCGACAACGGAAACAATAGAAAAGCGTTACCTTATGATTGGTATTTGGATAGTAGTTGCACAACATATATTTGTAGAAATAAATGTCAGTTTCAGAACTGTTATTCAATTAGTAATCAGAAATTGAACCTAGCAACAGATAAATCCACTTCTATGCAAGGCTGCGGGAACATTTATCTTCACATCCTAAATAAAATGAATGAAAATAAATAAATAACGTTGATAAATGTATCTTATGCTCCAGATATACAAAAGAATTTATTATCTGTCGGCAAAATTACAGATGGAGGCAGTAATTTTTGATAAAACATTCCGCAAAGATTATAGGGAGAAACGGAAATGTAATAATGAAAGCAAAAAGAATAAATAATTTGTACTAAGTACAATGTAATGTTTCAGAAATTCAAACAAATTTCACAACGCAAGAAAGAGAATCAAGGTTAATAATGTCGCATAGGAGAATGGGTCATGGCTCAAGCGGACACGTTTCTCACAAACGGCACAAATTCTTATTCACTCCTTCTGACGAACATAACGTCCGGACCCACAGAGTCCGGCCAATATCAGAGCGCACTCTAAACACCAAAGCGATGCGCCCACACCACTACACTGCAACGCAGTGCTCAATAGGTAAGGGATCTCCTGATTCATTGGGCTCAGGTGGAACACACACTCCAATCATAAACGGCACAAATGCTCCTCCAAACATTCATTTGTACGTTCGATTATAATTATTTACTTTAATGTTAAGAGAACTCATCAACATATTGTAACGAATATTGCGTCATCCCCTGGCGCCACTTCGAGGTGGCGGGTTACGTCATCTGCCGGCGACCACGAGCCGCCGGTGAGCACGAGTTGCATCACCTGCCGGCGGATTCGTCCAGAAGAGTCGCGGTGTCCGGATGGTTCTGGATTGTCCTGACGAGTATAAATACGCGACGGCCGGCGGCCGCGGGTCAGTCTTGAGTCCGCAGTTGAAGCTGAACTGTGAAGTGTGTGCATCGCGGTGAATAGCTGTGCAGCGAGTGTGCTCAGTGAAGTGAACCGTGGTCAGTGCATCGTGCTGTGGTCGGTGACGTGAACTGTGACCAGTGCATCGAACTGTGATCAGTGCAGTGAACTGTGGCCAGTGCTTAGGACTTGCGAGTGTGCGAGAGAGTGTAGTGTAAATAAATCAAGAGAAGTGTAGTGTAAATAACTGAAGAGAATGTAGTGCAAATAACTGAAGAGAAGTGTAGTGTAAATAACTGAAGAGAGTGTAGTGTAAATAAAGGAAGAGAAGTGTAGTGTAAATAAATAATCAGTGTTTTCAGTGATTGTGATAAGAAACAAAATAAACGTTTTTTTTGTGAAAATAATACGAGACTTTTAATTCACCACCTAGAAACGTAACAATTGGTGTCAGGTGTGGGGTATAACGAGTGGTGAATTAAAACATTAATCAAGATGAGTTTCACAAAAGTTTTACGGGATCTGAAAGTGGCCGAGTTGAAGAGAGTTAGAAGAGAGGAACAAGACACTTCCGGAACGAAAGCAATATTACAAGAACGTCTTGCAAACGCGATGAAGGCAGCAGGCGAGGATCAGAGACTTTCTCTTCGAGACAACGGGAACTTTTCAGACCTATCAAAATATTGGAAGGAAATTCAGAAATTTAGAAGCAAGGTTATCGGAAAATTCCAGAATACTAGAAGAAAAACTGACTGAAAACTCTAAAGCTTTAGAAGAAAATTGATCGAAAATTCCAGGATTTTGGAAGAAAAGATGGATGAAAAATTTTGAAGAACGAAGAAAAATGGAAAAGAAATTGAGAAGATGGATGAGAAAATTTTGAAGAATGAGGAAAAATTACTAAATCTGTTGGAAGAGAAGCTGAAGGTTTTTACTGCCTCGACAGAAAAATCGAATACAAACATCGTACAGGAACCATTGGAAATGGCACGAATGGCCACCGTACGGGAGCCACTGGGAAAAGCACGAGTAAAACCACCTACATTTGATGGCACTTCTTCATGGTCGAATTATTTGAAACAATTCAAGGCTGCTGCAACGGAAATGACTGGTCCGCAACAGATTGTGCTAGGCCTGATTTTGGCTTTGCGTGGTAACGCCGTCGATATTCTCGAGACAATACCGACCGATGAACAGTCCAACTTCGAGCAAATTGTCAAGAGACTCGAAACCCGGTACGGGCAAGCGCACCTGGAAGACATGTATTTTACCCAGCTAAGGAATCGTGTTCAGAAGCCTGGAGAGAGTCTTCAAGAACTGGAAGCTGATATTTCTCGTCTGGTGCGCCTTTCGGACCCTGATGCTTCAGAAAGTTCCCTGCAACGCACAGCCGTCCGGTGCTTTATTGAAGCGCTCCATGATGCAGAAACACAACAAGCATTAAGACTGGCAAGACCGAAAACCTTAGCTGACGCATTAAGTCAAGCACTAGACTTCCAGGTTGCAAAAAGAGCATCGAAACGTGACGGACGAGTGCGAGAATTGCAAACCGGCGTCGATACATATGACGAAAATATTTTGAGGCAATGGTAGAGAGGTTGGTACGCAATTCTAGTGGAAAAGGCGACAACCTCGATGTTGGAATTGTGGAGAATTAGGACACGTAGAAGTCGATGTGACCGTCCACTGAAGCAACAGAGAGCAGCAGTCTGTTGGTAAACCTAGCAGCCAGCAGGAAACTAAAGCAGGTTGATGGAAGGGGCATCCATCGACCTGTCAAACAAGACCCCACCTTACGAAATACACGTCAAGTCCATTCGACACCGTTCTGACAGCGTTTACGTAGATGCATTTGTAAATGAAAGGCCATGCGTCTTACTTTTGGATACTGGTGCAACCAAGAGCATTATACGAACCGATTTTGCCAAATCATCTCATCTTATGCCGTCCAAATGGAAGCTTCGAACAGCCACTGGTGACTCGGCGAATGTTGTAGGAGAGATGGATGCCCTCCTTGCTATTGGAACTGTTGCTTTCAGTCATCGCCTGCTGGTCGCTGATATAGAAGAAGAAGCAATTTTAGGAATGGATATTATGACGACATATGGGTGTCAGCTGGATTTACGACACGGTGTGCTGAGACTCAACGAAGTGGAGGTGGTTCTACATTCACGTAACAACATTGCCGTGAATGTAATTACGGTTGACGACGTAATCTTGACGGAGCGTAGCGAGATGTTTATAGAAGCGAGCCCTGAGGGCGACGTTCCAGCTGGAGAGATTGCTATTCTGGAACCTAGAAGTCACGACGAAGACATTGGTCGAGGAATTCTAGTGGCCAAAGAACTGGTCAGAGTGAATAGAACAATACCTGTGAGAATAATGAACATTAATAACTATCCTGTTAAATTGAGAAAAGGAACAGTGATTGGTAATTGTTCTACGGTATCCTCGGTTTTGCAGAATGTGAACCGTACCGAACCACCACCTAAAGGAATTCCTGAACGACTGCAGAATCTGGTTACAGAGGCATGTAAGGCTTATCTCGGAAGAGTGTCATAAGGCTGAAGACCTAATACGGCGCTACCAGCATGTCTTTGAATGCAGTGACGGTGTAAAAGGAAAGACTGATATTGTTCGTCACCGAATAGACACGGGAAACGCCACACCGATTCGCCAAGCTGCTAGAAGATTACCTCTGTCAAGAAGAGAAGAAGCAGATGAGATTATTAAAGAGATGAAGAAGGATGGCGTAATCGAACCATCAAGCAGTCCGTGGGCTTCTCCCGTCGTATTGGTAAAGAAGAAAGACGGGTCGACTCGGTTCTGTGTCGATTTCCGACAGCTCAACAATGTAACAAAGAAGGATAGCTATCCATTGCCCCGTATTGACGACATGTTGGACACGCTCTCTGGGGCCAAGATCTTCTCGACACTTGACCTGAAAAGCGGATACTGGCAAGTAGAATTAGATCCCAGAGATCGAGAGAAGACTGCATTTACCATCGGATCAGGTTTGTGGCAGTTTACAGTAATGCCTTTCGGACTGTGTAATGCTCCAGCTACATTCGAAAGATTGATGGAAACCGTGCTTAGAGGTCTGTCGTGGGAGACATGTCTTGTCTACCTTGACGATATAATTGTTGTTGGAAAATCTTTCGAAGACCACATCAATAACCTAGAACAGGTGTTCAAGAGGTTGGAAGGAGCGAACTTGAAACTCAGCCCAAAGAAATGCCATTTATTTCGGAAGCAGGTGAATTACCTTGGACATGTAGTATCTGGCACGGAGTAGAACCTGATCCGGAGAAGGTTAAAGCCGTAAAGGAATGGCCGGTCCCAAAGGATAAACATGAACTGAGAAGTTTCCTGGGTCTATGTAGCTATTATCGCCGCTATGTTTTGGGATTTGCAAACATCGCGAAACCGCTGACTCAGCTGACAGAAGAAAAGCGTTTGTTTCAATGGGATCAAGACTGCCAACGCGCTTTCGAAAAGCTTAAAAGCGCCATGCTGAGTGCCCCTATATTGAGCTATCCACTACCTCAAGGGAATTATATACTTGATACTGACGCAAGTAACGTTGGTATTGGAGGTATTATCGCAGATACAAGATGGACGAGAGAAATAATCGGTTACTATAGTAAAGTGCTATCAAAGCCAGAACGCAACTATTGTGTAACCCGAAGAGAATTACTTGCTGTGGTGAAATCCGTTGAACACTTTTACAAATATCTCTACGGTAAAGAATTTCTTTTGAGAACGGATCATGCTGCTTTGAAATGGCTGCTGAACTTCAAGAATCCGGAAGGTCAAGTCGCCAGATGGATTGAAAGATTGCAAGAGTTCACATTTAGAATAGAACATCGAAGCGGAAGTAGTCACCGGAATGCCGATGCTCTCTCCAGAAGACCGTGCCCTGAAAACTGCAAGCATTGTTGTCATGCGGAGAGAAGATGTGTCCTACCTTAAGAGTCACTGTCAGTAATGACCAATGGCAACCAGAGAACTTCAGAAAGATCAGAAAGAGGACACGGAATTGAAACATGTTTGGAAATGGAAAATAGCAGGACGGAGGCCAAGTTGGCAGGTAATAGCTGCCTGTTCTTCAGCAGTACAATCATATTGGGCGCAGTGGGATTCGATTACTGAAGAGGAAGGTGTTCTGAAACGTGTTCTGGAAAGTGAAGACGGCTCGCAGAAGAGGACGCAGATATTGTTACCGAGAGTAAGGGTCCCTGAAATATTGAGAGAATTGCATGATGGAACTTCGGGAGGACACCTCGGTATAACGAAAACCTTAGAAAGTGCGCGAACGATTTTACTGGTTAATTGCAAGCAAGATGTAAAGATGTAGGTGCACAAAGTGTCAAGTTTGTGCTGCAAGCAATGGCCACATAAAAAGAAGAGCGAAGATGAGGCAATACAACGTTGGGAGTCCTTTCAGAACGAATTGCCATTGACTTGGCTGGCCCATTTCCAATGTCAAATGATGGAAATAAATACATACTCGTGGCTATGGATTATTTCAGCAAATGGGTTGAAGCATATCCCCTACCTAGCCAAGAGGCCACTGCTATCTCCGAAGTACTGGTTAAGGAATGGGTGAGCCGATTTGGTGTGCCACTGGAATTGCATTCAGATCAAGGACGGAACTTCGAATCCGCAGTGTTTCAAGGGGTGTGTGAACTTCTTGGAATAAGAAAAAAGAACGACAGCCCTACATCCACAGTCAGACGGAATGGTGGAACGCATGAACAGAACAATGGGAAAATATTTAGCGAAGGTCGTGTCAGATCACCAACGCGACTGGGACCAATACATACATCTTTTTCTTCTAGCCTACCGCTCATCTGTTCATGAGACAACTGGGCAAACGCCGCTAATATCCTCTTCGGCCGGGAACTACGTCTACCATGTGATCTACAGTTTGGTTGTAAAACTAATGAAGAAATAGCCGGTGAAGACTTTGTAAATGACCTAAGACGGAAAATGGACGTGATTCATAACCAGGTGCGTGAAAGAATCCAAATCGCAAGTGACAGGATGAAAGACCGGTATGACATCAAAGCTGAAGGAGGAGGTTACCAACCTGGAGATCATGTCTGGCTGTTTAACCCCCAACGTCGCCGCGGTTTGTGTCCAAAATTACAACGACAGTGGGAAGGACCGTACGAGGTCGTGAAGAGGATAAATGATGTTGTCTACCGAATTAAAAAGTTGCCGAATGGAAAACCACGGGTCGTTCATTCGGATCGGCTGGCCCGTACGCAGGAAGTAATGAAAATGATGAAGAAAAGACCGCACGAGTTTGTGAGCTGGACATGCAAGAGTGCACATTTCACGAGTTTATGTCTCAGTATAATGAAAAGCATCAAGCGCGTTATGGGGTAACAATGGAGGTGCAACGGATCTGTTTGCGCTACCCCAGGAATATGCATTGGCGCATGTGTCGCCCAGGATTTAGATATGACCAGAGGTGTTGTACTGTATTCAGAGAAAATACGGAAGGATAGAGGAATTAAAGAACCAACAACCAGATATTGGGAAGGTTCTGCATCTGCACGACGTCAGTCACTATGTTTATTACCTTGTCACAAAAAGTAAGTCATATCACAAGGCATCCTATGAAAATCTGTGGGAAACTCTGATTGAATTACGCCAACAAGTACTGCAAGACAACGTCAGAAGATTGCCATGTCAAAACTGGGATGTGGTTTTGATGGACTGAACTGGAGAATAGTGAGAAGCATGTTGGAAGTACTGTTCCGGTACACTGGAGTTAGCATCTTAGTCTGCAGCCACCACCATGGAATGTTGTCATATCCAAAGAAGACAATTGACTGCCACTTCTTCTTAACCTCCAACTGCACTAGAGGCTCCAGCTGCAAGTATCGGCATGATTTTACTAAACGCGCTCGAGACGGATCGCAACTAAGGAGGGGTAGTGTAACGAATATTGCGTCATCCCCTGGCGCCACTTCGAGGTGGCGGGTTACGTCATCTGCCGGCGACCACGAGCCGCCGGTGAGCACGAGTTGCATCACCTGCCGGCGGATTCGTCCAGAAGAGTCGCGGTGTCCGGATGGTTCTGGATTGTCCTGACGAGTATAAATACGCGACGGCCGGCGGCCGCGGTCGATCTTGAGTCCGCAGTTGAAGCTGAACTGTGAAGTGTGTGCATCGCGGTGAATAGCTGTGCAGCGAGTGTGCTCAGTGAAGTGAACCGTGGTCAGTGCATCGTGCTGTGGTCGGTGACGTGAACTGTGACCAGTGCATCGAACTGTGATCAGTGCAGTGAACTGTGGCCAGTGCTTAGGACTGTGCGAGTGTGCGAGAGGAGTGTAGTGTAAATAAATCAAGAGAAGTGTAGTGTAAATAACTGAAGAGAAGTGTAGTGCAAATAACTGAAGAGAAGTGTAGTGTAAATAACTGAAGAGATGTAGTGTAAATAAAGGAAGAGAAGTGTAGTGTAAATAAATAATCAGTGTTTTCAGTGATTGTGATAAGAAACAAAATAAACGTTTTTTTTGTGAAAATAATACGAGACTTTTAATTCACCACCTAGAAACGTAACAATATTAATACTGTTTCTTCTTTATTTCAGGACATGTTTTTGGATTTATTTCTTGGGCGTTTTGAGTCACTCTGAGGCTGTGTATCAACCCCTATTATTGCATTCATCGATCGTTGAAAACACGTTCGTCTTAAAGCAATTTTTGTGTGTGATTGTTTCTTGTCCTGCAAAGTACGTTGTACTGTTTTTATAAACATGAAGTTATTGTATTAGTAATGTTATTATTAATAACATTATTAGAGACTTTTAAATAAGTATTCCTTAATGCATAGGACTTTTAGAGACAAAAAATATTCCAAGAGTAAAAATTGTAATCATGGCACGTGATAATAGTATCCTAGAATTGGTAACTCAAATCTTTGCAAAGAATAATTCTCCTTTTTTATTTTATTAATAGGTATAGAGGGAGATTGATAAGACTGACTTGGACAATAGTTCCACACTCTTAGCAAGTTAATTATTTGCACTGAAGTCGTACATTGATTTTGGGAGGAATCGCATGTTATTGTTGCCGTCTGCTCGTTAGATCATTGTTGAGAGCGTCCGAAAGAGGAAGGTGTGAGCTGCTTTGTGAAAATGGAGATCAGTCAATTTCGAGTATTGATCAAGCACTATTTTTTGCGTGGGTAAACTTTAAAGGAAACCGAAGAGAAATTGAGAAAGTATTATAAGGACACTGCTTCGTCCCTGTGTGGTCCACAAATGGTTTAGAGAATTTGGTTGTGGTCTTTTGAGCACAAGTGATGCAGATCGGACAGGACGGCCGGTTGAGTTCACGAATGAAGAAATATTGAACAAAATTCACGATATTGTGATGGAAAACCGCCAAATTAAAGTGAGAGAGACATTTGCGATTACAAATATTTCGAATGAACGCGAGAACAACATTCTACGCGAACATTCGGATATTAGAAAGCTGTCAGCAAGATGGCTGCCGCGATGCTCACGTTCGACAAGCGAACGTCGTGTGACCATTTCACAGGAGTGTTTGAACATGTTCAAGCGTACTCCAAATGAGTTTTATGGTGTTATGTAACAGTTAATGAAACCTGGATCCGTCATTTTCAATCCGAGACCAAACAATAATACAAGCAGAGGATTTGTTCGGATCCAATGAAGGCGAAATGAAGCGAATGAAACGTGCTCCAATGAAGGCGAAAACAATTGTCAGCATGAAAAAATCATGACGACTGTTTTCTGGGATCCGCAAGGTGTGATATTTATTGAATACCTAGAACAGAACAAAACGATAACAGATTCATATTATGCAGCATTACTGGATCGTTTTCACAAGGAATTGTTGAAGAAACGACCAAGTCTGCCATGGCAAAATTTGCGGAACTGCGCTACGAACTTTTATCTCACCCACCCTATTTCCCAGATTTGGCTCTGAGTGACTTCTTTCTTTTCAGAAACCGGAAGAATTGGCTTCAAGGGAACGCAGCACGTGGGATCTCGCGGGTAGCGGCGTGCGTTATCTTCGTATTAGTTAATGTAGTTTGCTTCATCAACAATACAATACACATTTTTACATACAATAATACAATTTTACGCGTATTTTGTTTGTAAAACTTTTTGATTAGCGGGATAGGGTGGTTTGGGGGCGGCAGCTCCCAAAGATTTAATAGAGCATTATTAAATCTGTAATAGTACTACTATTGAATTGTAGTAATATATGTGATTTCATGTAATATGATTGTTTAAATCTATCGCGTAAATGTAGATTAACTTGAATCACATTTTCATCTGTACGCATTGTTGAGAAAGGACTTCTTCCCGGTGAACGATTTTTTTTTCAAAGGTACAGGCACCATGAACGTCCAATTTACCACATTTTGATCTTATGTGTCAGTTATTCATTTTTATATAAATACTAGAAGTTACTAATTATATTACTATATTATTGACTTTCGAAATGTGACTACTAAAAAGTAAACTATTAAGAGCCCAAACTGTTAGATTTTAAGTTAGTCGATAACTGAATATAGTGAAATATATTGTGATGATGTTACTATCATTTGTATTTTGTTTGAATAGTTCACTCCCTTTCTACTTTTGAGCTTGTTAAGGTCTTACGTAATTAAAAGGTGTATGGCATGTCAATTTAATAAGCGCAAATTAAAACAACAGTCGAAAATGAATTGGTACATCAAGCCTAAAAAATTCAAAGCACGTCGATCTCAACTCAATGGAATCCTTGGAAAAGGGAGTTTGAAGGATTTCTGTCGGCAATTCAGGCAAAGGGCGAAGATAATTTAACTTTACTTTTTAATTACGTAGATTATGTCTACAAAAAAGTTATTCAAGAACTTTGGAGTTCTTGGAACCAGCGAGAGAAACATATCGTATTGTTGACAACTTCTGAGAATCAGACGCATTTTCAAATACGACGCCACGAGATTCAATTGTTTTAGAACCTTCAGCCGAGCGGTTTCACAAAGAATTTCCTCGTCAGTAAAGCGGCTAAGTAGTTCACATCTTGTCTGCATTGAAAAATTAGATTTGACGATTGGTAACGGCAGTGCAGACTCCGTGCACAGAGGTGTTCTGGCGCGGGCCTTGCGGGACGCTGTATTTCGCACAAATTACGACAGAAAACGATCTTTTCGTTAGACGTGGTAACTGACTTCTTCAATACTCAATAATTTTACGCTGAGTAAACTAATAGTTCTTAAATAACTGCCTTTCAGAATTTTCCTGGTGTCGGGGTTACAAGAGGAAGGCGTCTTTTCAACTCGAATCAACATCTGGTGCTCTCCCAAAACTCTTGAAAAAGCTGTTTTGCAACCTCAACAAACGGGTGTATAAAATGAAATATGTTGGAGTAATTATCGATAGTAAATTAAACTTTAAAGATTACACAAGTACATAGTTAAGAAAACTAGGAAAAAGATTAATATTTTAAACGGAATTGGAGTCATATATAAACAGCATCCTTCAAATTCACTGACTCTGCTGAGGAGTACAATCAAGTAGTCGAAGCCTCTGCAGATCATCAGTCAATCCTGTTCATGACAATCCTGCGGTCCTTGTAAACTCAGAGCAAAGGTTTTCTCGACGAGTTACGGTATGTAGTGACTCTCTGAGTATTTGAAAAGAGTTTTTTAACACGTTTTCCCTCGGACAACTTTGCGACAACAATAAAACACCTGACCCATCTATTGTCTCGCCTCGTCGATCTTTTATTGTTGGGTGCCAAAACATGTGAAAATCGAGGGAAATAAGTTAGCTGACCGACCTACAAAATCAGCGACTCGGAAATGGGATATTGACGTTCCCTTTGTCCGACATGAAGATTCGAAGACATTCGAAACGCTCTACAATGATGCCTGACAGAGTCGCACAACACTGCTTTTATGTCAAGGGTTCTTAAGGATTCAGTGAAGCCCTGGTGTTCCTCATAGCGCTTTGTAAGGCATGAAGAAATAATTTTTGTAATTTAAAGAAACAATTTGAGCCATTTTACGTGAAAATAATTGTTTAAAAACATTTAAAAACTGCATATATTTCGCAATAATTACGCGAAAACTATTCATATTTTCCAAAATTGTACATGACATTATTTCAGGATGTCTCTCTAAAGAACAGATCATTGAAGAAGATTATCTCCAGGCAATATTGTGCTTGTAGGAAGACACCGAAAAATAATTAATTTCTGCAATTTTCGAAAAGGTAGGTTTTTCAACTAAAATGGATGTGAATAATTGAACTTGCCATTCTCCACGAAAGCGTTTTGCTTGCCCCTTCGTGTAATATCATATTTCAAGATTCAATCTCTTTAAACCTTTGCGATTTCTTCTAGAATTAAACTCTTTCCACTCTTCTATCGTTGTAACCATTCTGATTATAGCGAAGTCGCCTATTTGATTGATGATTGGCATACACGGCGCAAAAAGGACCTCGCTGCGTAACAGCTAGGCAAGACTACGCGCGAACAAGATAGAGAGGGGAAGCTCTGCTCGTGAAACTCCAGATCACACTTCAGCAACCACATCAACTCACCTGCAACTGTGGTAGTTATCATTTTGCCTCACGAAGATGGAATCCAATTTCTAATCCAAATTTAAATCCTATTTCTACAAATTACAACCTAACTCTACAACCACTGGCCCTCAACTTTCGTCTCTAGCGCTACAAATTAACTGTCTAATGTCAACTGGAGTTTCAAGAAAAAATCTTCTAAGATCTCAGAAGTTTGTAGACGCATTGGCGCTTTTAAAATTGCTGACAACCGGTACGTAAAGTTTTCTGTTCACGAACGAAACCAGTTTCGCGACCTTCCGGGTACTTTTATCCCCGATAAAACAGAGTGATTTCCATCAGAAATCGTGCTGATTAACTTGACTCAAGGGCTAGTCACGTAACTCTTGCGATCATTATGTTCCTTACTAGTAAGATGTGCCATGTCATCTCAATGACTTTAAATTTATTTGTTTTATTAAACGGAAAGAGATACAACAGTAAATTAATCTAGTTAGGGGAAACGAGAGGAGTTACTCGTTTATCAATTAAACGCTATAAATTGATCTATTTCAATTATATTTCATAATAAAGAGATATTTCTTTTAAAACTAAATTATATTTAATATTCGAACATTGTTAGAATATAACAAAGATTAGCAATATGCAAAGGAAGTGTCACGGTATAGCATCGATGTGATTTGAGGAGAAGAGAGATGATATTTTCTTAAAAGTATAAAATGGTTGTGGACCGTGAGTGAGAAAAGATGTGTAAGTAAGAACGGAGTTACAGATGAGATGAGATGGCTGATGAGAATTTTTTGATGAGATGCGGTAGATAGAAGAAAATTATAAGTAGTCAAAAAAATTACTGAAGTAGAAATGAACAGTTCGAGAATCGAAAGTGGGTTTAAGTTTTAAAAAACTATGTTGTCAGACTCTTAAGCATTTTATTGGATGTTAGTTTGAGATGAGAGGAACGGAACATTAATTTTCGTGTGTGAGTAGGATGAAAGGGTCGAACCGAAAACAGAAGTGTTCGAGTATCCAGGACGACAGCAGCCAAGTTTGCCGAAGGAACGTCAAAAAGAAAAGTAATACTCGTATGTATTTAAAGAATTACAGAGAGCTTTTATACTAATGTGCAAGAACACAATTGTCATGTGATTTTAAGATAATGAATAATTAATCTTTTCTTTTTCTTTATATATATATATATATATATATATATATATATATATATATATATTATAACACGCCCACCTACTACCTTGCAGCCGGTGGCGATGAAGCGTGAAACTATGAATGCTCGTGAAGCGAGCTTTGAATTCTCAGGAAGCAGGATCTTTCGGGTATGAGAAAGGTCTGAACCCTTGACACAATGAATTATATAAAATTTTGGTAAAATGAGCATATATTCAGTAAACAAATTACACAGTGGCACAAATATACAATAAGTATGTATTTTACGTAGATGGTCACTGCAAAGAAAACAGAAACAAAAAGAACAGAAATAACACAACCATAAGAGAATGTATAGGCGTCACCTTGACTGCCTGATTACTTCAATACGCACTATTTACAATACTTTTGCTTTGACCTCCTTCTCAATTATTTTATGTACCTCATTTAACTTTTGTTAATCTAAAGTTTTCTCCGTGCACGGCCCTTTAAGTGATTCTCTACAATTATTCTTTTATAGACTTCACAGAGGTCAGCCTTGAGCTGCGCATTTATTACAACGCTGTTAACTCTAGCACAAGAATAAACGTGACACACACGTTACTAAATCGTACCCTTTACAAAATTATAGCAACTGATTATTCCTGACATCATCAATGGAAACAATACTTTCAATAAGATTACTTTTACATTACATGAACAATTATAATTTACTTTAGAAAAGTTGTACAAGGTATGGCATTCAAACGAATTTACTGGTGCGTACAGCGAATGAAATCAAAACTGCCGCTCATACGTTCGAAATATTTTCCCAGTAATTATTTGGAACTTTCACCTATTTTAGAAGCTACGCCTGGTGTTTAACGCTACACAGTTTCCCAACAAATGGTCGCATAGAAGTTGCCAGTTCTTTACCTCGACATTTCCTTCCCGCTCGCCGTCAGTTAACCTTGGGGGTTCGGCCGCTCGCAGTCCTCGCCACGTCACTTGACTGATTCGATGTCCCGCGGTTACAAGCTCTTCTTTCGCTCAATCTCAGGATGCCGCCACACGTCCAAATTCCAAACCTTTCTCTCGTCCTCGGGCTCGTACCATCGACGGATTGGTCCAAGTTCTTCTCGCCTACGCTTGAGTGTTGGAGTCGTCCTTCTGCCGCCTGCCGCGTACCCGTTGCTCGCGCTACCAGTTTTAAATAACTAACGTGCTTGAATTGATTACTTCTAGCACTCGGCCGACATACCACACTTTGAGCGTGCGTGGTCGTGGCGTACAAAATTAAATACTGGATTTCGTTCAGAGTCCTGCGCGAATTTACTTCGATGATGAAACTATTTCAAGTTCGAGCAGTCACAACGCTTGCTTACTCGCGTAATGTTAGTGCAAATGCTGTACATGCACTTTGCTTCTGAATTCTATCACTTATCACCGCGTTTCTTAAATCAGCTTTACTAAAGCAAGTAAAATTATACTCCTGCACTAACCGATTACTACCGCTGAAGAATTTAGTTGAGTCGCCGTAGCTGTCGAAGTCGTAAGAGAGCTCTTCCGAAGTGCGTCACGGTATTTATGCAACTCCGCCTGGGGAAAAATTTCTGGAGGGGTGAATTTTCTCCTCCTTCGCGCCCTCTCGAGAAAATATTATCCGTTAACTTTGGACATCGGAGTGCGAAAACCTGCGGGTAGATGTCGCCTTCTCGGACCATCGCTCCGCCTCGTACCCTATTCCTTAGTTCTCTGGTCTTTTCTAGTGGCTTATGGTAGCGTTACGGGTTCGTATAACCCCGTGACGTCACAATATATATATATATATATATATATATATATATATATATATATATATATATATTGTAATGATCTATGGGACGAGCCCGCAAGAATGCATGGAAATTTTATATAAGCAAGGAGGAATTTAAAAAAATGAAAGAAACAATAGACAACAGCGCCACGTAATCATAATTATTAGGAAAGCAATAGAAAGCATAAGGGGCGGAAATAGGTGTGATGAACGATGAACAGAACTTAAATTTAGAAACATTTTAAAGCAAGAACCACGTTATTCGAGCCACGGGTCCCGTAAATATTATAAATGGTATAAATTGCATACATAACATGACGAAGATGGAAGACGGAACTCATTGTTGTACTCCTGGAAATATATAACAAGACGAGTTTTGTTGAATATCCAGTGAATGCCTGGGTGGAGTTTGGCCAAACTTACAGAAATTATAGGGAAAAATATTTGGATCAGGGCAAAATTAGTTACGATGCGGGGGGAATTTATGTAAGACGCAAGATGCCCGAAAACAGCGAAAATGTAAGAGTTTTCGAACATTTATTATGGTGATGGGCATATGTTTGGAAAAAAGACAGTCACTTGGATTGTAGGGACCAACAATGTGAACTAGGTTACAGACAGAATGAGTTCGGATCTGAGGATGATCGCACGCGTTTTTATGTTGTGTTGAGTTTTTGAGAAATTTCGCGGAAGTGTCGCGTGTAAAACGTTATTAAGCTATTTTGGTTACATAGAAACAATTGTTTAGACTGAGTGTATCGAAAATTTATTTAAATTAATTTATAAATTCACGAAAAAAATCTGCATAGACAATATTTACGCAAATTAGGTGTCAGGAAATAGGAGCGTCGCGAAAGATATATATATATATATATATATATATATATATATATATATATATATATATATATATATCGCGAGATATAGAAATAACATTCAGGGAAGACGCGATTAAGACAAAAAACAATAATTGTGGATGCATTGGCAAGCTTTAAACGGAGGAGTGAGCCATCGAGGATCTGGTGGCAGCTGAACGGGGAACCGCCTGCGTGAATAATGCACGTGACAACTACCAGCGACGGGCGCTGACGGAAGGTGACATCGCTGCAGAAAAGGGAAGTGGCACGAATTGTGCAATAACTGTATTGTTGTTTTTTTGGTTTGTTTACGCTCCATTCAAAAGAAAGAAAAGAAGTTCTGTCGAAGACCAAGTTATGCTATTAGGCTAAGGATAATAAGGAAGGTCACGACAGAATGCGCATTCTGATGGATGGATGAGATTTTTCTTTGTATTGTATTTTCAGTGTGTATGTTTAGATGTTTTTCTTCCTGGGTGTTTATATATTTGTGTTGTTATGTTTTGTAAGTCGGAGGGGCAGATTGTGTTAACGAAAGGGATATCAGCGAAGAAAAATCCAAAATTAAATGCATGAGCATCCCAATGGCTCATAATTGCCGTGATTCCATGTCTTTTTATTCTGTAGTGGTATGAATGTTGACCCAGGCACGAACAAAGCGGACCCTTACTTCAACTCCGTATGGAGTGAGCGCGCGAACTACGACACGGTAAGAAATAGATAATAGTACGAGCTAACAGAGGTACGGGCAATTGATAATGTGGCACCCAATTATAATTTAGGGCTAGGGCAGGGCAAGATAGTGCGCGTGACGATGAAAAGTTTACAATCGTCGTGAGATTTTGTAAGAGAATATTACAGTGGCGCACTAACGTGGGCCATCGTATTTGATTAGAAGTAGTGGGGAAATATTAATTACAGGGCGCCCAACGTGGGGCGTGGTGATTTATAAGAGAGTATTAAAAGGGGGAATATAATATATATATATATATATATATATATATATATATATATATATTGTAATGATTCGCGATCATTTCAGTAATTTAGTGTTCCAAAGAATAAAGACTTTCCAATAAAATATAAAGATTTATATCATGTGAACCAAAAGATCAAGTGAACAAAACTAATGTAGTGAGTGGATGAACGGTTTTAGAAATAGGAACAATATTTTACGGGTGAACGCAACGCGAAGACTGATTTTACGTGATTGCAATGTTAAGAAACGATCGCGGACATTTTGTGTTATAAATTTCATGATACGGAATTCAGCACGCTTCGGACAGTAATAGAAAGACGACGAGAGCAGTTTCGTTTAGTTCACATCACCCAATAGTATTTCTTCACCGTGGGAACTTTAAAGGTGGTGGAAACTTCGCGTTTTACCGCAGAACGCTTCACAGTGTTTGCTCAACAGTATGAGTTGACGGAACATATGGTCCTGAGCTCGTGGAAGCTGGAGCGTGCTATAGTCGTTCACGGGGAGTGTACGAATCAGTGGACGGCGACGCGTGACGTACGCCGCGTGCCTCCGACACAAAGGGAAGTGATGCATGGATATTCGTTTGTTCGTTTTTCTTTTTATCTTCAAAAACATCGGTCGAAGATCAAGTTTTGTTTATTATCATAAGATAAGGGGGCCAACAATTCTAACGACAGAATGCACATTCGGAGTGAATGAGTGTACGTATTTTTTTATAATTTTCAGTGTGAATGGTTATTGTTTATTTGTTGGGTTTTAATTGTAAACGTATTGTTGTCAGTTATGTGTACTTTTTGTGCCATCAGAGGGCATTGTTTTTTCAGATGTATTTGATAAGTTGATTATTTGAGGAAAGAAATCATCCAAAAGTAGTAAATAAATGAAGATGATTACATTCGGATTCATAAATAACCATTAGAGAATGTGTTGTGATTAAAGTAGATGCAGACCCATGCACGTGCGCATAAGTACCTCGTTTGTAACCCTGTATATGGCAATCACATAGTCACGCCCAGGGAGGATTTAGAAGTTGTATAAATTTAGCTAGCTAACGGGCAAGTACAAAAGCTAAGGTAGGTTTAAGGAAGGGTATGTGTGTTAATGACAAGGCGCCCAGATGTGTTTAAAAAAAAAATAGGAAAATATTACAGTGGCAGAAAGAAAAGAAAATTATTGTATTGGCAGTAGAACGAGGGATTATTATATTGGAGCCCAACGCGAGGCGTGAATGGTTTATTATAATATATATATATATATATATATATATATATATATATATATATATATGTGTGTGTGTGTGTGTGTGTGTGTGTGTGTATGTGTGTGAAATTTTATGTTTTTATATTGATATATAAATAAAAAGTGATAATCTCTGAATCAACTGAACCAATACCGTGAAACTTGTGTGCTAGCTTCCTTTAAAGTTCTGGAGTACTATAGACTATGATTTACAACTATAAATATTAATATATTTACAAAATTATTACTTTTCTGGACATTGTTCGCCTATCATTACATGACAGATTCAAGAGTGCATCAATGTCAATAGTTTAGGTGCTCGCCCCCTGAGGATGACGACAGATCTACTATTAATATCATCAATGTCTAGAATTATTACGAAATTCATTGGTCTTTGAATATGGTTATGTACATGTCCGTGTGTAAATGTTGGTGATTAGTTAGATCTGAACGTTGGTGGAATGTTTGAAAGAAAGCCGCAACCAAAGTAGTAAAGAATGTCAACATACATGCACTGTCCTTAGTCCGTGTACGAACGTTCGTAATCTTTCAGAATGTGAATAAGTAAAAGGGATAGTTCATTATTATTCGATGTACTGCGTACGTGAAAACATTGCCTGCTGCTCCTGACTATGGAAATGAATGCAGATATGCATCACAAGCGTTTTGTTTGAAATGGTTGATTACGTTTTACAATTATGTTTTCAAGTAATAGCTGAGGTGTTAGTAGTGCAAAAATTGCATATTAGGTAACTATTTCACCACTAGCACAACTAGTTCAGAACAGATTTTGGTTAAGGCAAAAATATCTTCAATTTCGTAGTTTTGAAATGTTAACATTTTGCAATTTTCGAAAATACAACCCTTCAACATCGCGTAATCTGACGCCGCGCAGTTGAGAGCTGCTCCAGGTGGGAGCGATGCACGGCGCTTGGGTGGGCAAGGAGGATTCTCTTGATGCAGATCTTAAAGTCTTAGTAATGAAATATTTTGTTGGATAATGTAATTGAGCTTTGAAATCTGTAAAATTTGAACGTAAATAAAAATAAAGATTAAGTATTTTTCACAGATTTTATTGTCATATTGAGGAAATTTGATGTTGGAGTAGTTTATTAACTAGTTCCTTGTGTTCTATTTATTTCCAAATATTTCACCTCAGGGTTTTCAGTTGGCAATCCTGTTTTCTTGACCGTCGGGTGTTACTTATTGTATCATAATAGATCGATATTTTTACCCTATTGCGTGATCGCAAAGGAGGGTAATGTGAGGTTGCGTATGTCATTTATTCCTTCGAACTGACCGCGCAAAGCTGTTGACCATTTGTGATCGAGGAGTCTTCGTTACTCCATATTATCTCGGGTTAAATTTAGAATAGGTTTTGCTTCTAATGTCGACAATAATTTTTATGGAGAGAACACTTCAAATGTTGCTGCAAAGCTATTGAGTCTATTTGAAAAGTACCCTCAAAAATCAAAATTTTCAAACTCACAAAGCCTCGAGTTCATTCAGATCGATCGAAGAAAATCAATTTTGGAGAAAACTGGGCCGAACGGTTTCGGCGCTAGCGTTGTTCACATACAGACGGACATACACGTTTTGCCATATATCGATTTTCGGTATCAAAGAGCCACAAAACATCGATTCTGACTACACAACTTGTTAGAGGAAGTAATTTACGTGTATAGGACGATTTGTCCACATTTCGTTATCAGGCCCGGCAATAAGTTTTTTCTGCCGAAAATTGGCCATTTTCTGTTGCATTGTTGCATGATTACAATACTTTCTCTTCTTGCGAAGTGAGAGAAAGAAAAATTGAATCTGTGGTTCGCTTACCGATCCAAATAAGTTTTCTAAAACTCTGAAGTGAAAATGTTTGGTTTCTATGAGTTACTAACCTCGCTTTGTCGGTTATTTTATTCTTTATTTATGATAGTTCTCGCGACAATTGTTACAATCTATTGGTACACAATGTGTTGTTTATTCTGTCCGGTCATGCTTAGCCAGAGATCGTAACAAGGATATAATCATTGTATCCAGTGGCAGGTAAAGACTCAATGGGGCCCTAGGCGATTGCAAATCCCCCCACGCGTGTTCTTTGATCCTCCCCTGTTTCTCACTATATGTACTACTCGCGCAACTTTACTAACGCTACAAAAACTGGGACGATTCTGAAAAGCTACAACTATATTTTTGCCTCGACCGGGAATCGAACCCGGGATCACAGCACGGGAAGCTAGTACGCTGCCCATGAGCCTTACAAAGGCTTCTCTTTTCTATTGAAAAATACAATAATTAAAATTTTAAAAATTATTAATATTTAAAATAACGTTTGAATTAACGATACAAAATGAGATTCCTAAATTTCATTTCACTGAACGTGTTAATAATGTCATCAAAATCAATTTTCCTTAAAATATCAGATTCGACGCAAAGAAGACTAGCATATCTGGTTGTTCCTGCCACTTTGTAGCTCTTCAACCGGACCTGGAGCGGTAGCTCACTGCATCAACTGATGGCACTACAGCGCCTCTGACCGGGAGGTCTTAGGTCCTAGGTTCGAGTCCTGACAAAGCCAGGATTTTCGACACTAGCTTGTTAGCTAGGTCGAATTAGGTCGCTGTCTGGAAGAGAATTCTAGTGGCCGGCTGCTCTGATCGGTAATTTTCCGTGGTTTCTCCGATTAACACCAGGCGAATGCCGGAGCAATACCCTAACAAACAGGCCACGGACTGCGCGCGATCTGTCCTTCCTTTTCTTTGTCCTGTCCTCTCCCTTTATACACACACTTACGCTACTACATATTCCAGGAGACCGGTTGGCTGCTTAGAGCTTGCCCCGCTGGTGGGAGAGTCCTGCTTAGGGGGAAACCCCACTAGCCGATGGTAGGTCGGCGCCGGATCTCGCCATCCGCTGGGAGAAGTTCACAGCCATCTCACGAGAAAAAACATGGACTACAATGACGGAACTAATGACCAAAGCAGTTGACGCGCCCGGAAACACGAAAAAATCAATCAATCAATCTTTGACTGGTTTGATTCGTTTCAAATCAGGAAAAAGAACTTTCTGTAGAACAAATCGCTATCATCGTTAACAAGAAAATTCGAAGAGCTATTTCGTCATTGGAAAATACATCTGATATTTGATCATTCGTTATAATCTTATGTAATTTCCAATATTATTTTTGCGTGTTACCGTATCTTGACGAAACAAATCTTTTATTTCATAATATTCTGAGTGTATTTTCAGCCATGGACATTAAGACCTATCTATAATTTAATCAGAATATCGTAGATGATATTTTATATTTTCTGATGTGATTTAAAACATTTTCAGAATATTAATATATTTAAGATGTCAATATCTCACGATTTTTTGTTATCAGGATAGGCCATCTGAATTTATATATTACATATCTTTAAAAAATTATGCAAGGTTTGATTTTATTTCATTTTTGAAGTCCTGAAAGGTGTAAACAAAAAAGTGACAGTGTTAAATAATAAAAAGTAAAGAGTTTTTACGATTTAAAATGTTCTTTATTTTTATTTATTTATTTTACGTCAAAAAAACAGTTAAAAACTGCGTATGACGTCCTATGGGGAAAAGTGAATTGTGTGCACATTTTCAAAATTCTGTGATTCCTACACCAAGTCATATACTACCTAAATTTTGAATTTTGAAAGGGAGAAAAAAAAACTCCCATGTAGCAAAATCTACTTTCAAAATAAATAAGCAATAAATTTTGAATTTTGAAAGGGAGAAAAAAAAAAACTCCCATGTAATATAATCTATTTTCAAGGATAAATAAGCAATAAATTTTGAATTTTGAAAGGGAGAAAAAAAAACAAAAAAAACTCCCATGTAATAAAATCTATTTTCAAGGATAAATAAGCAATAAATTTTGACTCTTATTTCCTGCCGCGACAACATGGAAACGATAATTTGAATAATTGTATTTCCCACTGAATTCTAGAAGACGTGCACAGAAAAGAATTACATTTAAAAAAAATATTAAGAGAATAAAACAAGGGCCATCTCAGCATTTGCTCAATGGATCAGGGAAACTGGACGAAAAACCTGATCGAGGTGGGGGTCATTTGACCCGGAAGCTGTAGTACAATAGTTGTTACAGGTTGTTTATACTCATTTATAGAGTTCAAATGGTAAATAATGCATTATGTATCATTGTTAAAATTAATGTTACTTTTCTTGTGATGCTCAGTATAGTCTCTAATTGTATATAATATGTTATACTTTGTTCGTGTTATACTTTACCTGATGAATATGATTTCTACGTCGAGTGTTATAGTAATAGACTACGGCATTTTCTGAAAATATATTCCCGCCCTTGAGCAAGTCATTTTTTACAAAAAACACTTATTCGTAAATAAGAAGACACGGTAATGGTAGAATTCGTAGATTAATGAAGAGAGGCTTACATGAATCACGTGGGTGGGATTTGGTTATTATTCGTACAATTCGTTTTGTAATCTAAAAGTCTGGGAGCTATAAGATGTATTTCCCAGAATATTATGCCATATCTCAGGCGGGAATGAACATTCGCGAAGTATACACAACGAGCAGTATGAAGGCTGACTGAATTTGCAAGAATTCTGAACGCGTAGCATAATGAACTTAATTTTGTGTTCAATTCATTTAAATGGACGTTCCATTTAAGGTTTGACTGAATTGAGAGACCTAAAAATTTTGTTGCCTTAACATCAGTCAATGGTACACTGTTCATTTTCAATGGGGCACAGAATTGTTTATTTGAAATGGAAAACTGCATTAAAACCGTTTTCTTTTCGTTTACTATTAATTTGTTATTTCGGAACCAATTTGAAACATCTGATATTGTACTATTTACTGTTTCTTTATTGCAAAGGATGTTCGTATCATCCGCAAAGAGAACCGTTCTTCCGTTTCGAATCGACGAGGGCATATCGTTTACGTAAAGTAGGAACAGAATAGGGCCTAAAATCGATCCTTGAGGAACTCCACATGCAACGGGCAAAGAGTCGGAAAGGTGCGTACGTAATGTTCCATCATTCCAGTAAGGTATTTCAACTCTCTGAGATCGTTGTTTAAGGTACGAACATAACCAATCTAGAGCAATACCACGAATTCCATATGAAGGTAATTTTGAAAGTAAAATGTCATGATCAATGACGTCAAAAGCTTTTGAAAGATCTAAAAATAATCCAATAGGTGCCTCGTTTTGATCCAATGATGAGGCGACATCTTTAAGAAAAGAAAATATAGCTGTTTCCGTTGATTTTGATTTTCTAAATCCATGTTGGCAATCTGAAAGCGCGTCGTGTTTAGTGAGAAAGGTTTCCATTCGTATGTTTCTTACTTTTTGCATTCGTTGTATGCTTTCATTGAATTTAAAAGTTGCATTTGTGAGCTCAAAATTACCCGAAAATTAATACATGGTTACAAAAATTAAGTTTTGACTCATTTAATTAAAAAAGTTATTTAAAATATATCGTCGGGGCCCATGGCTCTTGCCTGGTATTGCCTGTTGGTTAATCCACCACATATTGAATCATAATCTAGAATTGTAAGATTACATGGAATACACCATGATCGAAGTTTCAGGCGCGAATTAAGGTACACATTGCTTTGGCTAGGCCCCTCTGGCAACAACGAGCACTAGCCCCCTCCCCGTTTCCGCTTGCTCCGGTCGTCGAACTTTCAGTCGATCTCCCTTTCAAAATTCAAAATTTATTGCTTATTAATTTTTAAAAATAGATTTTACTTTTTTTCAAAATTTATTGTTATTTATTTTTAAAATAATTTTACTACATGGGAGTTTTTTCTCCCTTTCAAAAATTTCAAAAATTCAAAATTTAAGTAGTATATGACTTAGTGTAGGGATCACAGAATTTTGAAAATGTGCACACAATTCACTTTTCCCCATAGCACGTCATACGCAGTTTTTAACTGTTTTTTGACGTAAAATAAATAAATAAATAAATGAACTTCTAAACCAAGCTTTGTAAAGTCACGAAAGTTGAGCAGCTCGAGACATCGTGAATCCCTGGATGAGTGACTATATGAGCACCTCCCCGATAGGGATAGAAGGCAGTGATTTGACGTGACGTATGATCGACTAAGTTCAAGGATAATTACTCTATGGTCGATATCGAAAAGGTTTGGAACGGAATAAATAAGGCAAGTAACAGAAGAAAGAAAGACACTTTTAAAGGCTGCTTCCCACTCACTTCTTCGTTGGTCGTGGATGGAGAAGTAGATCGGTGTAGTGCCTGAGTTACTGGCTTTTCTGATACTAAACACCGTCTTTTGTGACAGTTGTTATGATTTCCTAAATTGATTTGTTTGCCTTTTATCACGGACGATGTGTTTGTGTCTGACCGTCAATTATTGTAAGTAGTTATTTGGAGGTTACTTCATTATATTCTTGACCGAACCGAACAATTTAATTGATTCGAAAAATTTCAACGAGCCGGACATGTATCGTAGAATCACTGACATTGCATTCCGCTCCAAATATAACGGATAATAATTAGTTTTTTGGAATACGAAGTCTTTATTTCACTAAAGCGAAGAAGCCTATATTGTCATTTAATATGTTGAACAATGGATAGTTCTCAAGTGTAAATCACGAGCCTCTCAATTGTTTGACTATAGTCAATCATTTTGATTACATTCAATCGTTTCGACCTACATTCAATCGTTTCGACCTACATTCAATCGTTTCGACTACATTCAATCGTTTCGACTAATTCAATCGTTTCGACTATATTCAATCGTTTTGACTATATTCAATCGTTTTGACTATATTCAATCGTTTTGACTTACACTCAAATTTACTTGGATCTATAAAACAGCGCTTCAAAGAACTCAACAGACAATATAATACAAACATATCATACGCAAGGAAAGAAACAGTGGAAGTTGACTCTCGCAGAAACTTATTCTTAAGGTAAAGAGATATAATAATATCGCATAAAAATCACTTACCTCACATTAAATAACAATTATATATTGTAATACGACCGTCCACGCGGGACGATTTTCGCTGTGCAAAAACAAATTTTTACTTTACTGAAAAGTAAACGCACACGCTAAACGCACCAGGAATTGTGCAGTTGGTCGAGAAGGCGTTTTATAACGCATCGGAATGCGGGGACTGCCACCGGCGTAGAAGCCGCTCGAAACCACCAAGACCTCAGCGACGATGAACAAAGGGACGTAGCAGGTAAAACGCTGCCACCAAGTGTTCCAGTGGGACATTTAAATCAAGGATGGCAACAGAAACGAAACGAAACATTTCGTTTCTACGCAGTTGTAACAAAATTATATTCTCGTGAATTTAGTTTCGTTCCAAGTAACGAAACAAATGCTTAAATTTACTTTCGTTACCGAATGAACAATCGTTGAAGTCAGTTTCATTACGTAACTTTACCGAAACGAAAGTGAGATTCTTTGCATTGAGTAAGGAACGTTGATGAATCTGCGAGGATGTGTTGATCCCCGAGTTGCTCGTAGGTGATTTCCATATCGGCTGTGTTGTACAGGAGCGCCATGGCTCCCGCTATGCTCTGACCTAGGTCAGGGCTTGGTGGTTGAAAACTACTATTAATATTGAAGTATTAATAGCACGACTTAATATTGGTTCACTGCACTTGTAACGATTAATTATCTGTACGATACACAATGTTAGTCACTGATACTGAGTCGACTGCACTGTGTCAAACTGAAACGTTCTGAGCTGTGCGGAGCACGACGTGAACTGGTCGCTGGCTCAGCGCGGAATGGATCTTGCTAGTTACGCTGAAGAGAATACGTCGTGTTCGCCTCATGTCGCTCTTACCCCCAAGCACGTTAGTTAAACTAGGCAAGGGGGACACTGGTAGCTGGCCGGCGAAGTTGGTCTAGCGACCCAATAACCCCAAATACATACATACAAAGAGAACACCATGAATCAAGCAGGTATAGACCAGATGAAGATTGGAATGAACATAGAAAGAAGAAAAAATAATAATCTGAGTTACATCAGACAACATCACACTTCTTGCGGTAAATTAACATTTAGAAACCCTGTTAAATAGAGTCAACATGAGCAACGAATTCTGGATACAACTTAACATCCGCAAGACGTCAGTTATGAGCATCGACGATGAAGCAAACATCTCCATACAGGGCCAAAATATCAAGACTGCAGAGGAGTACATTTTCTTAGGGTCGCATGTCACCAGTGATGGAAATTCAATACGCAGGGAATAATCTGAAGTATTTTGGACATCTTATGAGAAGAGAAAATTCAATAGAAAAATACAATGCTGTGGACTACAAAAGGTTGTAGAGGCAGAAGACGAACAAGATGGACAGACGAAATAAGAAAAACAATAAATTTAGAGTGGGCGGAAATTAAGCTTGTAGCTGTTTTTAAGACAATATTACTAATTACCTTTACTTAAGCAAAAATTCTCCCCAAATAATCTACTTTGGCTACACTTTTGAGAAAGTGTACATGACCTTATTTAAAAATTTAAGTTTTTAAAACAGATTTCATTACGGAAAAATATAGATCAATGTTGTAGTTTCGCGATGTTAATTTTTTGCAATATTCGAAAATTCATAGAGTTGGAAAACTGACTCTGCGCCATTTTTATAAACTTTATTTACATTGTTATATTAAAGACAAAATTAAATGAAAAAATCGAAGAAAATGTATGAAAATACTTTTAAGCGACTGTATTTCACGCAATAATACGCGAAAACTACTTACAATTTAGTTAGTAAAATAGTACATGACTTTCTTTAACAATTTATGTTTGAGATACAGAATTCATTAAGGCAAAATCTATCTTCAGTTTTAAAGTTGTAGAAAGACGCCAAAAAATTTTGAATTTTCAAAAATTTAGAGAAGAACGAAAATTAAACCTCACCTTCTTTTAAGCACACAACTTATTCGAGAAAAAATTAATCAAAAATTGAAAGACTGTTTTAAATAATTTTAAAAATATTCAGGTTTTGTGTGGTGAAGCCCCAAAACTCAAAATATCCGTCTCAAATTTGCAGGGCGTCGAGTTATACCAGATCAATTAAAGAATGGCAATTTTGGAGAAAATAGTCAAGACGGTTTCGGCGCTAATGTTGGCCTCAGAACGATAGACGATTTGTTGTAAAACAATCTTTCAGTATCAAGAGTCTACAAAACGTTTATTCTGACTTCACATGTTACTGAAAGTAATTTACTACATGTATGCGCTATAAAACATTTATAAACTTCGTATATGAGCATGCTATGTCCACTTTTTCGATATCAGGGACCCACAACATGAGCTTTTCTGTGGAAAACTTCCCTTTTACGATGTAGCATTACAAAACATTTTCTTTACTACGTAAGTACGTCGTAGCCATGTCTTGGGGTTTACTTCCTGAGAACGTTCAATACACAAACTGTACGAAAATAGCATACATTTTTCTATTTTGGAAAATTTAGAATTCACCCCAAACTCCAAATTTTTGGAGTGTTTTGTAAGTATTGAAATAATTTTTTTAAAGTATTGATTCACGGAAAGAGCACCGAAAAATAAAAATATCTGGTTCGAATCTCCAGGGCCCCCAGTTTGAACAGATCGATCAGGAATTTTAACTTTGGAGAAAATCGTCTTAGAAGCGTGAAAACTACTATATATAACATATCAGAGGAAGTAATTTACTAAATACACTAGGAACAAGATTAATCCAGTTTTTCAATATCATGGCCCCAAAATAAGATTTATTTAACGAAAGTTTACCTTTTTCCGCTGCTGCCTTACAATATTTATTTTTACTACGTAAGTACATAGTAGGCGATAAAGTAAAATATCACATCGCAAAGAAAAAAAAACATTTTGACTATTGATTCTAATTTTTTTGAATTACATTTTATGTACTATGAAAAAACGTTATCAGATCTTCACAACACACTCAAACAGTTTTTTGCTTTTTAAATCGTAAAAACATTTTAAGACGTGACGCTTCATTTAAAATAAAAATTGTTCTGTATAATCTACTTAAAGTAGTCCACTTACTAATTCTTGAAAACATATTTAACTCTTTACGCTTAGAGGTAAAAAAACTGCTTACGCTTAGAGGGTAAAAACTACTTACGCTTAGAGGTAAAAAAACTATTAAATCATTACGAGCCTACTTTGTTTTCACTTTTACAGATCATATTAACTCTCACGTCAGTGGCTGTATAGTATCAACACAAACTCAACCGTGTCTGATGGTCATCTCCTACAAATGCAATTAAATTAAAAGATATCTTAAAACTACTAAAAAATTTATTCATTATATCGCATAAATGTTTAAATATATCCTCTACGAACACGTAAAATCGATTTGTTTAAAATGAAATTTTAACAACTGGTAAATGACGAACACGAAGCGATGCGAAGACGCACGCCATGGAAAGTCACATCGGTGGAATAAAATATTTTTACATATAATGACCAGCCATTTTCAACGTTTAAAACACGACTATAACATAAAAACAAGCAGTGTAGACCTATATGACAAATGAGCATTGCAACATGCTGCGACTTGCTCGTTTTCGCTTCTCTAATGGCTACGGAGTACTAAGCAGTACAAAATAATACATGATACTGTACTGTACCTACTATATCTCTAATATTGTAGCGAATAATGAGGTAAACAATATATTCGTATATTACTATTGTTCTATAAAAAAGTAACGAAATGCATTCAAAACAAACGGGTAGCACACTTTTGGACCACCATATCAGAAATAATATTTGGACCAACCATATCCTTTATGTCAGGCACAAAAAATTAAATCAAATTTGAATTCAAAACGTTTGGATAATATCAAGAACCAGAAAGAAAAAATGACTGACACTGTCTCCCAATTCTCACTACTTTGTACAATGACAGAAGAGCCGTCGAAAGCCGGCTATCAATAAATTCATATTTATGCAGATTAATTTTTTTGTAAAGAATTAGTGTATACATACTGGGTTCTTATGAAAAAAATTAATTTGCACTCCAGCAAATTCATGTGGACAATATCATATTTCATTTGTATATCCTGCCAACAACTATCAATATTTACATAATTCCACAAGAACTAGAATGTCAATGCAAACAAATCAACAATCGATAAGTTTTAAAAGAAAAATATGTTTTAAACTTCACACCTTGAAAACGGGAACGACAGCGAATGAATACATAAACAATGAGCATGGCCTCCTGTGTTTACCTAAGCAAATGCTACAATTTTCCAGAGTTAGCTCCCTGGTATTAGCAAAAGCTTACTCACTCTTTAGCTAGCAAATGCTAGTGCTAGGAGCTGGAACTAGTTAGAAAACGCTAACAATAACACTAAATGTTTTGCTTACTTTTATTCACATACTCATGGTCAAAGGTATTTCAAAAAAGTGTCTAGTGCTAGATTCTGTATCCAAAAGCGCACAAGGTATTCTGGTGAAAATACTGGCAGAGGGAGGCAAGATAATATCCAAACCTAGCACAGATAATCGAGACAGATTAAGAAAATCATTTGATGACCTGAGTGGAGACCCCAGTCACAAGGATCTTGATGTGATCTGTCCAATATACCTAAGTTGTTGGAAGCTGTCAATTTGGGACCGAAGATCCGCAAAAGTGTTCCTGAGTTTTTGTCAAAGAGAAGATTCTGAAAACAAGTGTTAAAACTGGACGGGGCGGATTGCCTTTGCGTGGAGTGGACTGTATTATTGGTTGTTGAACGTAGGTAGGCAATCCACTCAGTCCCTTTCGACACTCGTTAGGAATTTTGTAATGATGTGGGTTATCATGGAAACACAATTCTCACCTTGCAGAATGATGTTTAATAACCTTTGAGTTGTCACAATTGTTCTTCACAATAAAAATACACTAAGTGACTGTTCTCACTGTGAGAATACAGGAACCTTCCATTTTGGATCACGAATTGCAAGAACATATGCTCGCCTGGCAACTTACTTGCAACTTCATGTGAAATACATTGATTAGTTCAATTCATACACAATGCTGAACTATAACAAATTGAAACAATGTGGCCTTTCACTTGGCCACAACATAAGCACAGAATATTACTTTCTGTATGAGAATTTACGTGATCTTTTAACACGGAGCCCGAGACATGCTTCTCGCAAGGCTGCATCTCAGCTACTGCTTTCTTTTTGGTTGCGGGTACGCGAAGAGGGGATTTGAACTGGCCAATTAGCGACTGCTTTTCCAGCGGTTGCAGTATAGCGAAGAGGGGTGAATTTGAACAGTCCAATTGGCAACTTGGAATTTTAAAATGTTCTAGAAGGCTTTAGAAGGTTCGGGTGGCCGACCGCGTGCGCGGCGCGGTGGTGTCGCTCGGCTGTGGAACTTTCCATGCCGCGCTTCCGATGTTGCCGCCTAGGGCGTAGGAAGTGTTTTATTTATACGTCCCTTTTCTGCTTTTGCGTGTGGGCCCGAACAAAGACTTAGCACACCTTGGCGGTAGAATCTGCCTTTAACATTAAATATTTAAGATTGTACGCGGATGCGCGTCCGTGACATGTGAGCGCGTGCGGACGCGGTACTCACCTGGTCCCCACCTCTCACACGGCGCCACGCACGCTGATGAGCCAACAGCGTGGTCTCTACTGCTGGCACAATTACGCACACATATCGGCCTCCGGTAGCTCAGTAATGTAGCCAGAGGGCTAGTAATGGAAAGGGGCTGGAGGACCACCTCATAGGAGCAATGAACGGATTCAGCCGAAATATTAAAAAGGAAGAAATTGAATTAATAATTTGAATACGAAAGTTAAAAGAGTGATTATGCCTCTTGACTTACAATCTAAGAAAAGAGAAAAACAACAACAAACAATATAAAACTTTAAATACTATTTACATAGTGAGCTGCCGAGTCCGAGCGGTAAATTATTAATAAAATCCCTAATCCTCAATCTTAAAATGAATAATGAACATACAACAGCACTAAGTAAACGGTACAAGAATAACACAATAAATGAATCTGGCCAAAATGTTGAACAATTACTGCAATGTTATGGTCGAATGTCTTTAAGTAGCTCCACAACCCTGGTTACAAAGTCAGGTACCTGGTATGCGGATGTTTAACACTCCCGTACGGATGTCTCGTACCGCCGCCGCTGGAGCTGGAGACCTGGGGCGGTGCGTAGGTGACGCCACGCCACTCGGCACTCGCTGAGTGGCTGGTCGCACGATGACCACGCATGTGTCCGCTCACACTCACTGTCGCGCCGCAAATGTGCGAGTGAACGACGTTAAAAGCGTGCCAGTATGGCAATCGCTGATGGGCAGCCTGCAGCCCTAACTAGTGCCGTTGCGATGATCCGGCAACTCACGGCAAGGCGAGACGCGAGTGCCGAGTGCCAGCGAAGAGCATGGGGAGCTCACATAACCGTCGCGGCGGAAGAGCATGCGCTGATGGGCAGCCAGAACCCTGATTCTCCAATTAAAAAGTCGTGTTAGTTACACTATTTATCTCTCTCAATCTCTCTCTCTCTCTCTCTCTCTCTCTCTATATATATATATATATATATATATATATATATATATATAAAAGAAAGTCGTGTTAGTTACACTATTTATAACTCAAGACCGGCTGTACCGATTTGGCTGAAAATTGGTGAGCAGGAAGCTTAGAGCCAGGAGACGGACATAGGATACTGTTTATCCCGTTCGACAGCGTTCCTGTGTGAGAACGCACGTTTTTGCACGTTTTCGCGTGATTTCGCATGTTAGCGGTCATTGTTGCCTGTTGTAACCCATTGTTGTAACGCCGTACTGATGGCAGAAGGCAATAATGATAGCCGCCTTTCGTTTGCCGTTATATCTATATATAGTCATGTTACACTATTTATAACTCAAGAACGGCTGTACCGATTTGGCTGAAAATTGGTGAGCAGGAAGCTTAGAGCCAGGAGACGGACATAGGATACTGTTTATCCCGTTCGACAGCGTTCCTGTGTGAGAACGCACGTTTTCGCGTGATTTCGCACGTTTTCGCACCTTTTCGAGGGGTTTCGCGCGTTTTCGTATGTTTTCGCGCCTTTCCGCGCAGAAGCGTTCTGCAGCGGAGAACAAGCAAGCAATCAAGCAAAGATACAAATGAAGCCAATAAAAGAGTGTTAAAAAGTGAAGTATAATTAACAATGCCGCGACCAAGACGATCGAATCTTTCCCGACAAAGTCGTAATGCAAGAAGGATACGAAACATTGCTAAAGATGGGGCCGGCTGTTAAGGCGGGACAGAGTTCGCCGGGTCAGCTAGCATATATTGAAACGCACCGCGTTTCCACCCAAAGAAACGGCGAGACATCAAGCAAGAACACGGCAGAACGGTTGCAGAGGGCGCTCGCTAGCCACGAAAAACGGTTACGAGCGGCGAAGGGTGGTCGGTTGGCCCGGAGCGTGGAACGACGCCGCGAGTCAGTGTCTGGCTGGCCGCCGGCGAGGAAGGACGTATCTGGAGCTGCTCCGCGAGCGAAAAGCAAAATAGTATCGCGAACGAACGAGTGCAGAAAGATTAATTGACGGACAATTTGTGCTTGATAACCATCAATAGTCGATCGGACAGATTGCCAAAGTGATAGCTGCTATCTGGAGTAACACAGATCAGGAAGATTACGCCAGTGCGAGGCAACCCGAGAGTCCCCGAAGCCGCCGACGCTCGTAGAGGAAGAAGTAAACGGTAAATATTTCTTCGATCGATAAGATCGAGAGACTAACAGTGATTCTGGGTTATAGAAAAAAAGGTAAAATTCTGGGTTATATTCACGAGAAAGAACACCTGTCCCTTACAAATAAATTTACTGAGAACAAGCCGGCCTACCCGGTACGTCACAATATATATATATATATATATATATATATATATATATATATATATATATATATATATTGAAACGCACCGCGTTTCTGCTAGATGCTTTGCTTTCTGTTTTTCTGCATGCTTTCTGTTTAGATTACGTAGTATTTGAATAAAGCATTAAAATAATATATTAAGTTGGGTAGGTACTTTGTATATACGTAATACTCGTATATACAAAGTACTTTGTATATACGTATGTATGTACTTTGGCGCAATAGCCTCTGACGACGCCTGGGCCTACCAGGGGCAGCCTGGCCTTGCGGCCCTGGGTTATGGTGTACGTGTCGTTAGCACGTAGGCATCTCAAGGCCGTGTTGTGATCTTTTTTTTTCTATTTAATTTTATTTTAAGTCGCATCAACAGCAGAGGTTATTAGCGACTCCATTAGTTACATAGTAGTTACAATGCTTATTGGACTTTTACATTAATATTACATTACATATAGAGATACATTTTGAAATATTTTTACATTATTACACAAGTGAAGCAACAAATAAATATATACAACAGTATTTGGAAATATTACATACTTATATTACAGATATATGGAATCGTGTAGAGGTATGTATATAAGGACAGGAAACACATAACAACATATACACGTTAAATTAAATCTATAATGCCTATCAAAAATTTCACAAGTAATCGATGTATTCAGGTCCGAGTCAATAATCAGTTGTCGGATACAGTCATGCTAGAAAATGGGCTCCCGCAAGGTTCCACCCTAAGTGTAACGCTATTCTTAATAACCATTATGGATGCTGGGCAAGGAATAAAGTCACCCACGATCATCCGCAAGTATGCAGATGACATGATAATTCTCAGTGAAGGAAAGGAACTCTCCTCTACTCAGGTCATTACTCAAGAAGCATTGAACTCAATCCATAGCTGGTCATTAACTTCAGGATTTATTATCTCTCCCAATAAATCTGAATGAATACTGATATCTAGACGCAAGGTGTCGGAATTTACACCTGCAAATTGGCAACGTTGCGATAAGAAGAGTTTTTCAACCAAAATTCTTGGTCTTGTATTCGACAGCAAACACACATGGTATCACCATATAAAGGAGATCATCACTGATTGCAAGAGAAGAATGAACATAATAAAATGATTGAATCATAATAACTGGGGCGCAGACAAACGCACCTTGCTCCTTACATAAGAGCTATCATCCGCAGTAAAATAGACTACGGATGTATAATATATAACAAAGCTAACAAACAACTACTCAAAAAATTAGACCCAATACATAACACTGGGCTCAGGCTAGGTACCGGTTGTTTTCATACTACGCCAACCGGTAGCATTCTTATAGAAGCTTCGGAACCTAACCTCCAATTTCGTAGGGATTACTTGACAATCAAGTATCGAAGCAAAGCTTTGTCATCCAACAACAACATAATTCTTAATGACATTAACCCATTAATTAAAGCTCATACTAGCCACCTGAAATCATATCCGAAAACTTTCTATGAAAATACCATGGATGTCACAGGGACAAAAACCCAATTTCCAGTGGGAACACAAAACTTAAATATCATGAAAATACCATGGATGTCATCAGGGACTATAAAATCTAACTATTGATAACTTTTCCAAGGATTATCCCAACACCAACCTGGCAGCTTCTGATGCGGACCCAATTCTGCAAGAAATATTTAACAAATATCATGATCACCACGTTATTCACATCCAAGACACATCGGAAATGGACAGGCTGGGTTTATTCATCCAGTCTCCATTGAAGACCTTCCATATTAAGTTCAACATTTTTAGCAGCAAAAACAGTGCCTACAATTATGCTTTCTTAATGGCAATCGACCTCGCCAAATCCAACTGTAACAAGAAATCCATTATTCTATCTACATACATACCGAATGGCATTAGAGTACCTCCTAATTATCATATGCCTTTAATTCACACCAAACTCTTTGAAGTCTGCAAAGAGACCGCTGATGCAGGTATCGCGCCGGTGGTCATTCATATTACTAGAGAAATAGAAGCCAGATCCCCGATCAGCAAGTTCACACCACCGACATTAATAATTGATCTACAGGAAAAGACAAATGACAAAATGTCGTATTCAACTGATGACTATCTGAAGCACGTTGGTAAAATAATGAAGAAGAGGTGGTCAACTCTCTGGTACGATTCCAAAATTAGTAAAATACACAAGGCAATCAATGAATTCTTTTCTCTTAAAACCTATGCAAAGTTTTCTCGTCAGGAACAGGTCGCTCTTTCGCGTATTCGATCAAGACATACTAAATTATCGCATGGTTACATATTAAATAAAAAACCAATCCCAATGTATGTTGCAACAAAATCCTGAATACTAACCACATTCTCACAGAATGTCCCAAATATAATTCCATGAGAACCAAATATTTTGATGCTGAACATTTAAACTCCATTTTAAGGTAATAAACTTCTGTGAAAAAATAGGCATTATAGATTTAATTTAACGTGTATATGTTATTATGTGTTTCCTGTCCTTATATACATACCTCTACACGATTCCATATATCTGTAATATAAGTATGTAATATTTCCAAATACTGTTGTATATATTTATTTGTTGCTTCACTTGTGTAATAATGTAAAAATCAAATAATAAATAAAAAAATTAATGGCCTTGAGATGCCTACGTGCTAACGACACGTACACCATAACCCAGGGCCGCAAGGCCAGGCTGCCGCTGGTAGGCCCAGGCGTCGTCAGAGGCTATTGCGCCAAAGTACATACATACGTATATACAAAGTACTTTGTATATACGAGTATTACGTATATACAAAGTACATACCCAACTTAATATATTATTTTAATGCTTTATTCAAATACTACGTAATCTAAAGCGTGGAAACGTGGTGGCAGCTGTCTGGTAACATATGAAACAGTCACGTAAAATTGTAAAATTATTAATATTATTATTCTTAATGTATCTGGGACCAATCGTCCTCCTTTAGAGAGGACAGTTCTCTTGATGTAGGTTCTGTCCTCCCTCGAAAAGTGTCCCCTTACCTGTTCTCCTTTTCGATATTTTAAAACTAATCTGTAAATCTCTGTTTTCAGAGTTACAGCGCCGAACTACAGTATAACGCCTCACGTGACGATACAGTTGGAAAAGACGCCACTAGTGATCCCACCGTTTTCAGTAGTTTTAGCTTCAGTCTTTGAGATGTTTGGTCAAATGAGCAATCAAGATTGAATATTGATTGCAGCACTTACTGTAAAATTCAATATGACGAATATTTCTTGCACCGAAATTTCCAATATATTGTTACAAAATGGTATATTAACAAAATATTTTAATTAATGGGAAAATACTCTTAATTAAATAATTAAAAGGTGTGAAAGCATAATCGACGTATTTTTCTTTAAATTAATAAAATGTTTCATTTATTTACGCTGTACTTTTTTCTAAAGTTTTTTTTCGTCCTCTTTGTCATGGCAAAAAAATTGGTCGTCTTATTATTGCCATCGTGTACTGTATAGAATACTGTCCATCTCCACCAAACCATCGCCAAAACTCTTGAAATTCAGCTAGTACTGTGCAATAATTCCTCAAATATTCTAAGACCTAAAACAAAATCCCAGTTTTAAAAAAATCCGGAACTCTCGTAACTTAATTTAAAGTGTTGTATTGTGAAATAGATTATCTTCAAAATTCCAAAACTTAAGATATATGGGATGCTTCAAATAATTATGAAGAGTTATTAATTCAGAAAATTCAGAATTTTCGTTCAAAATGGAAATCTTACAGTGTTATTAAGCGTACTTTTCTCTATTCCCGTATAATTAATCGAATGAAAATTAACACATTTTTAGTAATGTTGAAAATGAAACATGGACGTCAAAATCTTCAGTTGTCCTCTAAATTCGCCAGATCTTTTTAGCCATGTCATCAGAAGAATATCCAATTGTAAAAATAATTCCTAAAAAAATCCTTCGTACGCCTTCCTTCGGAGGGGAAGTAAAAGCCGGCTGTCCCATGTACTAGAGTCACTGCATGTAAAAGATCCTCAAGCCTAAAAGAAGCCTCTGAGCAACATTGAGATCCGCCTGTTTCGTCGCCCAAGATAATACCTCCGCTAGGTGATGAAAGGGGCGTAGCGAAAATTGCGTGGTTAGACGGAAGAGCGGGCCTGATGGTCCGAGTCTCGACACGTAAAATAAGGTATTAACTAACTAACTAACTTGTGTGTTGAAAACTAATGTTATTCACGGTAAAACTGACGTTTTTTCAAACACAACGTAAGGTTACGAACCTCAAACCCTGCGTTGACATGAGTTCCGAGATCGGCTTTCCGACAGAAAAAAATACTTCCTTAGCCCTTGGACACTGCTTCTCCAATAACTACGTGGATTCTGTTTGGGGTCTTTTTATACCCCAAACGTTTTACACAATAGCTAACAAACATTCGATGCACGGATGTTATTTCGAATTATTAATTGAGAAAGTGATGGTATTTATTTGCTTTATTTAATACATCGCACTCAATAAAGAATAATGTGGTATCTAGAAAAATATTCTAGCATTTTCTCATAACTATTCATAGGTGTCTATCTTAGCAGTATGAGAATGTTTGAAACGGAGCTACCAAACCGAAATAATACAAATACCCTAAATTATTACTCATAAATCGCAACATAATACTACAAAATTGAAATGAACACGTTTTAAAATTTTCCTTTTAAAAAATTACCAAAAAATAATTTTCAGAGTATTGCAAAATATTATTTGTCCCTGGGGTCAATAAATCCCAAACAGAGCCTAAGAGTTAAACATTTTAAGCCGGGTTTAAACATTACTTAGTAACATACTTTTCCTAGAGAAAAGTTCGTTTTTATACAAAATTCTGCACTTTAGTACTCGGTTGCGAAAGAAATGTGCATGAGCAACATACTAGCATGATTAAATAATGATCAGGAAGAAATGTGTTGTAATGTGCGAAACAGAACCTGGAAAATATATAGCCTCAAACCTGAAAAAAAAACTTCAATTTCAAAATGCCAGATCACTAGCCACCCAGAATTTGAATTCTATGAGTTTCAGAACATAATGGTTAAATACTCGAAAATTAATTTATTAACAGGCTGATAATAACTTCTGCTATATGACTTGCGGAAAGTCAAAATGAGCGATGTATATATTTTCATAAGTCATGCAATTAAGATTTAATTACAATTACCGGAAAGCAGTCATGTTACATCGATATAAATTAATACATGTTACATCGATATAAATAAGAAATAAAGGTAGGACACCAATAGAATAGAAAATATGCACAACTACAAAAAACAAAAACATGATGAATTTATGTCATTTATATCATATGATTTGAAAATTAATTGATTTCCCTTAGAAAAAAATTAAACACTTACAAATCATATAGTCATATGAGTCCAATTTTTAACATAATTATACTTATCAAGCATAACTTTTTTCCTGGAATACTTGAAAAAATAAGCGGCGATTTTCGTGTGCCCACAGACGACAAAGCTGCTGAGCATAACTGTATTCTACCAGTCACTATTGTAAAGAACTAAATTAATTTCATTATACTGAAGTTTCGATATAGATAAATTAAAGTTTTGAATATTCTTGGTTGGCGGTATGCGTACAAAACGGAGTGATTACCAGAATCTGGTTTTATGAGGGAAAATATTTGTCTCAATAGTGCTAAAATGGCGGGAAATTATTTCAAAAAATATTTAAAGGAAAATTAAAAAATAAAACTTATACGCGTTTGTTTTATTTGTACTTTCGTTCATTACCAAGTAGGTCGTTATTTCTGTTACGACTGCGACCTAAATAGCACTGAAATTCTCAAACCAGAAGGTTGGGATTGTTGAATTTCTCCATAACAATAGCAGCATAAAGCATGTTCAATTGTCGCGATAGCTATATTTTCCTTCCTAGACACCAGAACTGATTCTCGGAACGCATGATAAATTTTGGGTTCGCCCATAAATTACGTACCGTTAAAGAAAAGGAGGGAGATATTAGACGTTTCTCTGTGTTACATACAGAAAGGGAATCGTATGTTACCTATCGTGCGAATAATGTTAGGCAGCTAATGGCTAACAGGGGAGAGGGGGTTCCGTTATCCAATCAGAAGTTTCATATTCTGATAATGTCACTAAAATTAAAGGGCGTCATTTAGTGCCATTATTGGTTTGGTTACGGGCCGTGCGTGTGGTTCTGCGTCGTCTATTGTTGAGTGCTTTCATTGGGATTTGTTTCATACCACTGCTACTGTTGTGATCTGACGCATGAATGACCGTGGCTGCCAACCGACTTCATGGCAACATCTCTCTACCCCACCCCCAGCTGTCAAGAAGACAAATATTATTCGAACAATATCGCTGATATTTTTTTTTTTTTCGAAGATTTACTTAAATAATTCCTTTTTCAATTCTTAAACTAACACATTAAAATATTGCCTTTTTAAAATTTAAATAAATTAGAAAGTTGTGGACAAATGGTTACAATACATGGAAATATTTTTTCATCAGTAATGTATTGATAGAATCTGTTGAAGAACAAAGAAAATATTCAAAACTGATCTATAGTATATTCTAGAATCCAAAAATCGCGCAGTAGACTCTCGTCCATGCGTCATCCACGACGGCGTGAGCATGGCTTGTCCGAAATTTTCTCTATTATGTGACCTTTCACTCAAAAATTGTCCCCAATCTTATTGTTAGCTGTGGCCAGTATTGTCAACTAATTCTGACTTAAAATATCATACAGGGCTTTATTTCTGGCGGAACGCCATAGAACGGCGTTACGGTATCTCCGGAATTATTGTTAAATTTACAATATATAATTATTTCTGTACTTTGAGGCACGTTCCGGGACCTAAAATTTTAGTAATCAAGCACTGTGTGTGTGTATAACACAAATAAAATTAATACAAATTGTTTACATTGTGATGTATATTTTAGGCAGCCATTTATAAAAGCGGTTCTTTCAGGGCATGATTTACTTGATTTATTTGATTTGTCAAAAAACTGTATGCAACGTATAAGGGAGAAGATCACCTGCGTTGTCTTGAGTTCCAGACTTCCTTTCCAACATTTTAACCATAAATAATTAAAATATGAATAAAAATTTTAAAAAACAGAATAGATAATAATAATAATAATAATAATAATAATAATAATAATAAAAATTATGAGTTTTATAAAACGCATTTGCATCGGTAAACTAACTCTAGATTTGATTTTTCTGCATTACTAATGAAAAATCAACTCACCCCAGTTCTACTCCTTTCACTATAAGCAAAAGGATAGCTCAACAAAACGTGTGCATAGTGAAGCTACATTTTTGTCCAGAAGGAAAACAAAGGACCGTCTCAGAATTTGCTCAGTGGATCAAGGAAACTGGGCAAAAACCTGATCGAGATGGGGGTCATTGAACCAGAAGCTCAAGTACATTACTTGTTACAGACATATTAAGTCTTTTTTATACAATACAATTTTAAACACTTGCATCATGTCATTGTTTTGGTAAAATAAATATTCTTTTTCTTTTTGATGATCAGTATACTCTCTAGTTGTTTAGAAACAGTTATGCAGCAGAAAGATTTTACTTCTAACTTAAGTTTGTGTACCGACTTAAATTGTTTAATGACATCTGGCAATGTGTATGTGTGTGGAAATTTCTTGTTGTGAGCTGTTCTTACAAACACTTTAATGTGATTTCTACGGCATGTGTTGTAATTATAAATATCAGTATTGCATGAAAATAATTTCTCATCGTTAAGTAAGTCAGTTTTGACAAACATTACAGATTCGTAAATAAATAGGCAAAGCAATGGTAAGATTCCACGCTCAATGAAGAGAAGTTTGCAAGGAAACATGTGGATGGCATTTTTTTATTATTCAGATAATTTTCTTTTGCAATTTAAAGGTGTGGATACTACAGGATGAGCTTCCCCAGAATATTATGCCATATCTTAGGCGGGAATGTACATTTGCAAAATACACGCAACGATCTGCGTGAAGGCTGACAGAATTTGAAATAATCCTGATTGCGTTACATACTTAACTGAGTGTTTAATTCTGATATATTCTATATGAGGTTTGACTGAATTGAGACGCCTACAAATTTTGTTATCTTAACATCAGCTAATTGCATATGGTTCGTTTTCAATTGAGTACGCGATTGCTGATTTGAAATGCAAAAATGCATTGAAACCGTTTTTCTTTCGTTAACTATTAATTTATTACGAAACCAATTCGAAACTTCTGAAATCGTACTATTTATTGTTCCTTTTTTGCAAAGAACATTCGCGTCATCGGCAAACAGAACTGTTCTTTTATTTTTAATAGATGAAGGCCTATCCTTTACGTAACAGAAAGAGAAAAGGATCTAAAACCAAACCTTGCGGGATCCCATTCTCAATTAGCAAAGAACTGGAAAGATAATGTTCTTCCGTGCCAGTACGATATTTCTACTCTTTGAGATCGATGTTTAAGATACGAAGTTATCCAATCTAGGGCAATATAGGTAATTTTAGAGCAAGATGTTATGATCTATTACGTTAAAAGCTTTCGAAAGATCTAAAAATATTCCAAAAAGTGCTTCATTTTGGTTCACTGACTAAGCAACATTATTAGGAAAAGAAAAAATTGAAGTTTCCGTAGATTTTTATTTTCTAAAACCATGTTGTGAGTCTGAAAATGGTTCGTTTTTCTTGAGAAAAGTTTCCATTCGCATATAGAAAACACTAATATTTTTTTTGAAAACTTACAAAAAAGAAATTGGTCGGTAATTTTGAATTTCATTTTTGTTCCCTATTTTAGAAGGTGGCTTAACTTTTGCGGTTTGAAAAATATCTGGAAATATTCCGGATCAAAAAGCAACATCGTAAACATGAGTTAACTGGTGTAAAAAAAAAAGGCCGGTGCAGAAGTTTGTAATAAACAGTCCGGAAATTAGTGGCGGGTCCAGGTCCGCCCAAAAGGGCTAGCACTTTCGATTGTTACCTTCCTTTATTTGGTATAATTAATTTAAAAATGTATTCATATTATAATTATCTATTTTTTTAAGAAATAATATTGTATTATCATTTATAGGGTGGAACAACTAAATGATAACACCCCTCTTATCTCCTCAACCGTGGCAGATACGAAGATCCCGTCTGGGGAGTCGATTGCATAATCAGGAGCTACTCAAGAACAGCATACTTCGTCTTTGATACTATTTTTTACTACGAAGATATAAGGTCAACTTTCTTATTTTAAATGGAATCCTACACTAAATGTTAGCGTATCGCAATTGGCTTAAAAAGACGATTTCAAATATGTGTATATCTTCGTATTTAAGCGAATCTTTTTTAGAAATTGATGTATTTTTGTAACGTATTTTTTCATTGAAGTGGTGATTTTCCATTCGCCCTTTAATACTGAATAAATAGGCAACTTCGCGAGTCCGTCCTTCAGACAAACGCGGTCATTTACTTGAGCACAATAACAACTACTTTCTTCGATACTCATTTTTTCGAAAGTTGACTTCGTCTAAGTACTACTCAAATGTTGAATACAGGTTTCCGGAAAGTTCTTGTTTTGTCACGCAAATAATATTCTGTTATTCTGACATAATAAATTTTAAGTAAATAATACAAAAATTAATTAACAATATCTTATTAATCATAAGAATTAGAAGAAATGAATGCTCTAAAAACTGGTAAAGGGGCATTATCCCAGTAGAACATTTTAGACTCCTAGCCTCCGCCCTAATATCTACTCGTAGTACGTGTCTTTTGAGCGTTTTCGGAAAGCAGGCAAAACCATTCACGAGACATTTTCCTTTAGTTTCTCAACGGAGAACAGGCCAGGTCAAATCAAAAGTGCCACTTCGGTGGAAAAATACGTTACAAATCACACCAATGTCTAAAAAATTATTCGCTTCAATACGAAGATGTACACATAATTCAAATCGTCTTTTTAAACCCATTACGATACTCTACAATTTAGCGCAGGATTCCATTAAACAAACGAAGTTGAACCTATATCTTCGTAGTAAAAAATAATACAAAGACAAATTATTCTGTACTCAATCCTGCTTATGCAATCGATCATCCCTGCAGGGGCGTAGCGTGGATTTTTTAATAGGGGAAGCGGCACATTCAACCTACGTCGTTCACGGGTGATTCGAGGAAATATGTAGTTAAAAGAACTTTGTTAATGGAACCTTTCATGGAATATTTATTGATAAAAGCATTTTTATTCTCAGTATTGTTGTTATAAAATAAAATACTATAGAATAGATTCTTTCTTTTTTTCTGTACTTAGAAATGTTTGTTACTTTAACTCGTCAGTAAAGCCATCCAAGAAATATATCTCTATCAAGGGAATAGAACGAGATGACATTCTGGAGAGATGTTTCATCCGAAATTTAGAATGATCTGTTTTGGAAAAAACATTATTTATCAAATAAACACAAATCCTCTCTCATGTGTTGCACTAGAAAACTACCGCCGGCACATTGCCATCACGCTACAGTGAGTCCTGTTAACAGGGCAATCTGGAAACCTCAATGCTTATTTTCTCACAAAAGAGTAGGTTCTTTACTATTCCTTATTACATAGTAATTTCCCTCAAGAACGTCTTTATATTTGATGAAAAAGTCCCAGTAACTGTGAAATCCTGTGTAACTCTCTATTTTAATCATCTTAACGAACAAAATATCCCTAAATAATCACGCAGGATCATGTTGCTCCTTTATATGCATTTCTTCCACGTTACTAAATTTAATGGAGTCATTGGAAGGTTTCATAAGGAAAAATCAAAGCGATAAGTATTAACTTTTATTTTTAAACAACTACATTTTAAAGTGTAGTTCAATTCTTCTTGGTTTTCGTGCATATACATCAATGACATCGTCAAAAAACGATGGCCTTGTTATCATCATGTCTAAAAGCTGACACGCGATATTCAGTAAAGACAAACTAGAAAGTCTTTCATCACTTTGTGAATTTCGAAGATAGTTTTGTACTCTCCGGAGAGCAGAAAAAGATCTCTCCGCCGACGCACTTGTATCAGGTATAGTCAGAATCAAAGCGGTCAGAATATAGGTTTGGGTCTTCTACTTCATGATGCTTGATAATGATAGGGGCTGAATTCGTGGCTCATTGCAAAGTCGTTATCTTTTCACCACAGAGATCCGGGTTTGATTCCCGTCGAATCTCATGTGAAATTTGTTCCAACAAAACGAGTTCGGCTGCTTCACAAGGGCTAGTCCAACCCCTGTGAAGTGTCCTAAACCCTACCCAGAGCGGTAGCTCTGTGCATCAACTGATGTCACTGCAGCGCCTCTGACCGGAAGGTCCTAGGTTCGAGTCATAACGGCGGCAGGATTTTCGACACTAGCTTTTCAGTTAGGTCGAATTCAGTCGCTTCTTGGAGGAGAATTCTAGCGGCCGGCTGCTTTGATCGGTAGTTTTCCGTGGTTTCTCTGATCAACACCAGGCGAATGCCGGAGCAGTATCCTACCAAACGGGCCACGGACCGCGCGCGATCTTTCCTTCCTCTTCCTTGTCCTATCCTCTCCCCTTATACACACTTACACTAGCATGCTGTACACTATCATATATCCCGGGAGACCGGTCGGGAGCTTAGAGCTTGTCCCGGCTGGGGCGATGCCCCGCTGGTGGGAGAGTCCTGGTTAGGGGGAAACCCGCTAGCCGACGGTAGGTTGGCGCCGGATCTCGTCATCCAGCGGGGGAAGATCACCGCCATCTCCAGAGAAAAAACATGCGCTACACTAACGGGACTAATGACCAAAGCAGTTGACGCGCCCGGAAACACGAAAAAAAACAATCTTCTCCTAAGAGCTGCGCGTCTTGTAGCCTCGCACAGGGTACATAAAATTTCCGCGCCATTGTGAAAATAAGATCTTATTTCCCCACGATTCGAACTACGATAGCCTCTGACAATCCCTCTGGCGAGGGATATACGAAGAAAGCGCGTGAAATACCAGAGGCCACGTAAGACCGGCACACCGGAAACTATATAAATACCATCGAGTTTGAGAAGTGGACTAATGCATTGAAATATAAAAACGTGTAAGGAAAGCGGCGCTTCCAGCGCGTCTAAGGACGCTACGCCCCTGCATCCCTGCTTATGCAATCGATTGTCCAAACGGCATCTTCGTATCTTGCACGGTTGAAGAGATAAAAGGGGTGATATCACTTAGTTGTTCCACCCTGTATACACTGCAAAAATAATATAAAATATATTATGTTTATTAACAAAAAATCTATGATGCCCCCCTCCAAAATGATCGACTAGATCCGCCCCTGCTGGAAATGCATCTAAACAGATGAATATTTATTTTTTAGTTTAGTGACTATTCTGAGGATTCGGACTATTCGTTGGAAGGTTTCGGAAATAAACATCGTGTCGAATTTTTTTTTAGGAATGATGTTGAATTTTGTGATTTTAGTCCCTTCGTGAGATCAGCCGCAGTTATGGAAAAGTGTTGATTGAAAAGATCCGCAACTTTTTCCGGATTACTTGCTTCTCTTTACTTATCCTTTACTCACATTCTCTACAAAGTAACGAGATAATAGTATTTTTATGATATTCCACATTGCTTTAGTTTTGTTACTAGCGTTCAAAATATCCTGATTATTTGACTCTGAACTAAAAATTTCCTTACAATTCTTTCTTTCCATGTCTACTTCCGAGAATACATCTCGGAAGTAGACATGGAAACCGGGTGATACCTTATGTTTATAAATAAAGTTTGTTTTTACACGATGTTCTAATTTCTTGTGTGAGCCAAGTATTACTTTCCCGTGAAAAGTTTAATTTGCTTTTTTTGTTAAGAAGAAAGCGCCCAATGAGTAATTTTGCGATTTGCGAAAATACGAGTTCGTCGGAAATTAGTCTAGCACCAATTTTTGTAATTTCCTTTTATGCATACGACGATAAAATTTTAACTCCCTCAACCACAGTTATAGTAATAGCATACAAAAGCCCAGGCGTCCCCACCCCAAATTCTGATGTGGCTGCAAACAATACGACAGCAGACAATAGAAAACTTCGACACGCACCCAAACAATCATAAAAAGCCCTTCGGAACCGACTCATTATATACGACTCCCCAAACGACATACCAGAGGTTGTTATCCATTCATCATTTATTCAAACTTCAAACCCTATCACAAAATTTGATATCTTTAATAGCTCTGACCACCACCCACTCATTTTCACTAGTAGTTCGAAAACTCCCTATTTCACGCCAAACCGACCATGACAATCCACAACAAATTGGAAAGACTTTGCCCACGTATTATCTAAAAACGTCCATGTCTCAGACAACATCCCCTCTCATCGACAGACATTGATAAACACATTTCCCACCTGACACGGCAGCTTAAAAATTCGTTTCGAAAAACAACCGCAGTACAAAAGAACATCCATCCTACTCTCCCAAACCGAATTATAGACTTTACTCAAATGAACCTACTTACAACTTCCTCCTCACACATTGCTGACTTATCATTACAAATCCACCGACACAGCGAGCCAAGAAACATCCACTTGACATCGGCGGCGCTAGCCGAATGCGTTTACTACGCTCCGTGAAGTCACGAAGGTTAAGCGCATTCGAGACTCGCGGGTTCGTGGTTGGGTGACCGGCCAGGAACCCCGGGATCTAACGGCGTCGAGCCCCTGGCCGAAGGGATAAAAGGCACTGACTGATTGCGACGTGACGAGACTTGACAAATATAGTAATTATTCAGTGTAATAATTACACAGTAACGGATGATTACTCCAGAAATAAAGCACATTAATGGAGGATTATTCCCCAGTGCAATGCGCTCAACGCCCCTTAAGGGGCTTGGAGACGCGTTGCGTCAAGGTGTAATCTCCGAATAAAAGAAGAACGTGGTTGACAGTTCGGTGTGGAGGGGGGCGGCGTTGCCGCGTACTGCGCGCTCTACCACGTGCTTTGGACACTAAGACGAACAGCTGAGAGGAATCGGGAAAAAGCATATGCATTTACACAATACTCGCGAGCCTGGCCTTTCAGAGGAACTTCCCGGCCGGATTTTCTTCTTTCCTTTACGGAATGAATCCTCGGCCGCGTTTGTCACTTACTTCTGACATGTCAAATTAATGACAGCACTAACAAAACACCAATAACAAACAACAATAACAAGGAGAAAAAATACAATAACAACATCTAACAGAACACGCTTCTCTGAATTCCCGCTCTCACAATACACTTGGACAATGTAAGCTCAACACACGTCGACGCTCAGCCGATAAACTGCAGCACTCCGGATACGCGATTCATTTCGCAGTTCAAACGTGACATCGGGCAAATTGCGATACTTCTGATTCGCTGTTGCGTAAGTTACGGAGCTGACGTCATCATGCTACCGGGAACTGTCAACCACGTTCTTCTTTTATTCGGATAATAGATGCAACACATTTTTTTAAAAAATCCTCCAATTTCCCCACCTCCAACTTAACACAGAGGAAACAATGACTTTGACAACTTTACAACCACGTGACTAACTACTTAAGTAAATAAGAGAAATTACATGGCAAAAGACAATTGTTACAATAACACAACAAACACAACCGGCAACTAGTTAATCGACTCACTAGATATGAACAACGCTTTAAAATTTACTATTCTATTCACTTCTCTCTTCCACTTTTTCTCTTTATCTTTCTGTCCTCTTTATGTGTCTTTCTTTCCTGTCCCATCTTTAAAAAAACTTTTGAATCAAAATTGCCATCCAATCTTCCTCTTGCATGGGGGACGGGCGCACCAAGATATGCAAAATCAACACCAAACACGAACCAATATGAAGAGCTCCAGCCGGAGCAGACATGCTGAAAGCATACACCCACTTCTTTTTCTTCACTGTTAAGCAATAATTCGTTCATATCAAAATTCATTGTCTCTAAGCAAACGCACCTCTTTAATTTTACATTTATTTTATGTTAGCTTGTAGATACTAGTAATTAACCATGTCCTAATAACATCATATATGCAGGCGTAGTAAGCAATCGTTGTTTAATGGAAGCAATGGCACCGTTATTACGTAGTAAGTCGAAATTATTGCTCTCCTTACTATCAGATGTAGCCAAAATGGCAGACAATACCGCGAAACAAAGTCACGCATAATTCAAACATTTTATCATAACATAATAAAAACTGCCGATACATAATAAATTTAATTCCGTTAGAACCCCTCCCCCTCTCTGAACTTCAATACTCATGATCTTGCAATGCCATGTTGCAAATATAGAAAACACAGACGCAGAAGTAGTACTCAAAATTGGTTTTGATAACTGTTAATATTATTTTAGTACTACTGTAATTACTTACAAAATGCTGAAATTTATTTTCAAACAAAACAGGCATATAAACGCGCGTTCCAGAATCCTCATAGCATCGGATCGGACAAAACTCACGTGTTTTCAGAAGGCTTCTTACGAACTGATGTAACTTCCCTTTCCTATTTGTTTCTGTATATTCCAACTCATTAATCAAACATAAAATGTTAGAATAAAAAAATCACACTCCAAAATTACGTTCATTCAGTGCTCTGCAAAAAAACGTCACCGCAAAGAAATTGCACTAGCCTCTTCTCCCCATCCGCCCAACCAAGACTGTTTCACAAATCTCCCCTCTGTGCCCATTATGGCAGTGATGCCAATATGTTTTTGGTCGAAGCTTCATAAACTCGCACGAATGGAGAATTGTTATAAATAAAATAAAAATTAAATATTCTAAACAGATGTAAGTAAATGATAAATACGATTTGACTAGCACTAGAATTATATTTGACATTATTTGTACTAAACAATTATATATTAATTTATATGCATACGTTTTCATGAGCTTTCATTCTGCTATGAAAGTTATTGCATTGGAAATATTATCAAATCAAATCTGTGGCTCGTTTACTGATGCAAATAGTTTACATTACGGAAGAGCAAAAACTGTTAATAGTGATGTCAACAACCCTTTTCATTCATAATTTAACTATGTTTGATAAAAGCGAAGAATCAGGGATTTTGAAACTCAAAAAGTGCGCAGATAGTATTTATATAAGTATTTATAATATAATTACACATTTCTCCAAATACTTATTTATATTTGAAACAATATTGTACACAGCAATTTCATATCCATGCAAAAAAAATCATTGTTTATACATTCTCTTTGAACGTATAATCGGCTCAGCTTTGAAGTGATTAGAGCGAGATATTATATTCAGAAATAATTATTTTCGGGAAAAGTGGATTTTGAGAAACATACAGAAGCAAAGGCGGGTTCTGTAGAGGGTTTTATGTAATTATATGAATTAATTTTCTTTCACGTGCGGAAAATGAACTATTCCACATAAAGACATACAGTTGACTAATTTATGTACTACAGTACAAAGAAAATTAGAACAGTTGACAGTTGAATGTGGATTGTGGCGGCATTGCCGCATACTGCGCGCTCTACCACGTGCTCTCACAACTAACTAGACAAACAGGAAAAAGGAATATTGAGAAACTTGTAACGAGTTAAAGAAAGATAATAAATATTAAACTTACCTTTTCTGATCCTTCGTCAATTATTCCCCAACTATACGTTATGTGACAAAAAAACAAACTTAGTAAATATCTATTTGAGAACACTACATCGTGCGGGTTGATCGAAAGTTGGCGGTGGCACGGTTCCTTTTAATGATTTGTATTTCTCGTGTTGGTATTATGGTTCATTGTTGTTTCATTGTTGATTGTTGCTGTTCATATAGATCGGTATAATACTATTCCCTTTTTAAAAAGTTCCCTTAAAAGTGAGGGAGTTAAATAAAAGGCGTGGACGTGAGCGAGAGCGGTGGCGGGAGCGAGGGCCAGAAGGTCCTCACGAACGTTGGACCTCTAGCTCGTTGGACCGGTCGACGTACGTCGCGGGCCACTTGGTGTCAAAATGCGTTGGTTGTAAAATTCCGTCGACTATAAAATTAATTTCTAGGATGTCTTGCACGTAGATATATAGTACTATATGTACCTAGGTCTTGTATCAGGCATTCTTCTGTTCGCGTTGTTGAGAACCGACTCCTTCCTGATGAACATTTGTTTTCGTGTCACGAAAAACCTGCTACCGTCCAATTCCGATTTACCCATCGTGCTCCCTAACAACAAAAAAATGCAGTGGTTTTTATCCTGCTTCTCTTTCCCAATCTTCATCACTGCATTTGCGTACCATTTCAGAGCATCATCTGTTCGCTGTACTATTTTCGAAAGGGGTAACAAGTTTCTCGGTATTGTCCTTTCAGAGGGGCGCCTCGACAGGATTTGCTTTTTCCTTTAAAGGATGAATATTTGGGTGGACTCGGCATGTTTACCATTTTCTTCTGACATGTTAGAAGACAGAGGTAACGAAACGATACCAATAGGCAATAACAAAAAACGATAACAAAACTAATAACAAACGATAACAATAAAGATTTAAAACAATTATAACAATAACAAAAACTTTAAGTTTGTGGCATTCTATAGCACTATTAGTTTTTCTATATTTATTAGTAACTGGATTTATCCGTTTTCAAGGAACAGATTTCATTAAGAAAAAAATCTTTATCTTTAATATTATAGTTGTAGGAAGAAGTCCCAAAAAATTACACTTTTGCAATTTTCAAACAATCGGGAATTTCAAAGACGATAAGACCTGCACCATTCCCGTAAGCTTAATTCTCTTTAAAATATCCGAAGACAAAGTCTGATCAAAAAATTTGGTGCTAGTTTTGAGAAAATTTTGAAAATGTTTTTTTGAGGTTTCGTGAGGCCTTAAAAATCAAAATATCCGTTTGAAACTCTCAGAGCCTCAAGTCCATTCAGATCGATTGAATAATATCAATTTTGAATAAAATCGACTGAACGGTTTAGGGGGGGGGGAAATCCTGAAACACGTGTATGGCTGAGTTTTCTACGCAGTAAATTTATATAGTCTATTATTGTGGTTGATACCTCTTACGTCCTGAAATTGGAATCATGAAGTACCACAATCTTCATCACTGCATTTGCGTACCATTTCAGAGCATCATCTGTTCGCTGTACTATTTTCGAAAGGGGTAACAAGTTTCTCGGTATTGTCCTTTCAGAGGGGCGCCTCTCTGCTGCCACTACAGAATTTATTTCAAAACTACAAAATTGAAAATAGAGATTTTTGCCTTAAGCAAGTCTGTTCTAACATAGCAGCTCTATAAAAAAACATGTACAATTTTTAGAAAACCCGAGTAAATTTTTCGTTTTCGCGTAATTTGTGCCTGGAATTTATGTAATTTCTAAAAATAATATTTTCTCAAAAACCGCTCAACATTTTTTATTAAATTTTCTTTCGTATGTACAAGGCGGTTAAAAATATGGTAGCAGTGTCATTTTCGGCGAACTCTCCGTATTTTCAAAAATTGCAAAAAGTATCATTTCAAAACTACAAGCACGAGTTCTGACCTCAATGCGTTTCGATAGTAGAGGTAAGGCTCGCAGCAAGTAAAGGCGGAGGGCTTGGTTCGAGTCACGATGCGGAAAAATATTGTTGCTGGTTGTAAACATTCGCAGGTTTATTGTAGTGGTATATACAACATACTAAAAAAAAACAGTTTTTATAGCCTTTTTTTTTTCAGGTAAAATGGACTTGCTGACTGGGCTATTTATACAGTTTCAATAAATATTTTTTAATGTTGTTAAATTACTGTGATATAAAAATTAATGCCATAGTTGTGGTTTTGAAGATTTTTAATTGAATTTAATTTCTCTGGAAGTATAACTATAAGCAAATATCTTATGCGTTTTCTTTGGTGGCTTGGCCCGTTTCAGACGATTTACGAGATGGACCCCTGCGCTACAGCATCTCTGTGTGGAGATGGTTCGGAACTTGGATTTATTTATTTATTTATTTATTTATTTATTTATTTATTTATTTATTTATTTATTTATTTATTTATTTATTTATTTATTTATTTATTTATTTATTTTTTTATTTATTTATTTATTTTATTTTATTTATTTATTTATTTATTTATTTATTTATTTATTTATTTATTTATTTATTTATTTATTTATTTATTTATTTATTATTTATTTATTTATTTATTTATTTATTTATTTATTTATTTATTTTTTATTTATTTATTTATTTATTTATTTATTTATTTATTTATTTATTTATTTATTTATTTATTTATTTATTTATTTATTTATTTATTTATTTATTTATTTATTTATTTATTTATTTATTTATTTATTTATTTATTTATTTATTTATTTATTTATTTATTTATTTAGTTTGTTTGTTTGTTTGTTTGTTTGTTTGTTTATTAAGTTAAGCAATAAATTTTGGGTTCTTATCCATGTTGTCCTTCAGAATAATACTTCCTGCTGCGGCAACATGGAAACAATAACTTGAAGAATTGTATTTCCCACTGAATTCTAGAAGACGTGCACAGAAAATGAAGTTACATTTATGTCCATATGGATATGTTGCTGAGTGACTAGAATTTATTAGTAAGTCCTGATGTTGGAATTAAAATATTCCTAAATGTCGGCAAACTATTTGTTTAATTTTTTATACTCTAACCAATTCCATGAACTACATCCCTTAAAATTACTACCTGTTTTTTAGACTTTGTAGGAATGTCTTTGTTTTCAAATGGGCTATGCGCAGCTTTACGTTTTGGTTTTGATGTACTTCCTAACCTGGGGCGCAAAATAACCTTGCGCTGGCCCTAATTATTTAATAGTGATTAAAACACAACATACCACAAATAAACTTGAATTTAAGAAATGTTTTCCCTATGTAAGCTTGAGAATTTTGAACACGTTTTGAAGAGATTGTTTGGAGACACTTTGTATTTGAAATCCCGCCACTGAACAAATGAACTTCTCATAACCTCCATGAAAATGGTGTCTTCCCTTCTACCATACTTGCAAATGTGTCTTTTCAAATCTATTTATTCTGTATTATTTCATTTCTTGTTTATGACATTTTGACATGCTATTCAATGCATTGAAATGATGGTAATAAATGAAAATAATGATGTCGAGAAGCGGCAGAGTAGTGGTATCATTGCTTTAGACTACTGAGATAACCGCTCAAAATTTTCGTACTTAATAGAATTTTTTTAAATACGAGAAGGTAAGATTTGTTATTCTGTTATAAAAATGCTTCAATATTTCACAAATTCGCTTGTAACGTTGCCAAACTAGTTAAATTCAGTCACAAAACTATTCTTCCTGGGTGCCAACGTTCTAATGATTACAATTGATGGTATTGGTCCCAGGTGGGGTCCAAATAGTCTATAATAATTTATTAATTCGAAGAACATTTTTCTTTGTGTTTCAGATGCCTCGAATGTGTTGTGTGCCTCTTTGTTCTTCCAACTATAGATCCCAGGGAGGGCCTACTGTTACAACGTTTGCTTTTCCCAAAAATGTAGATCGGAGAGAATTGTGGCTTAAATGTATTCCAAGAGAAAATTTTGTCCCTGGAAATTCAGCAGCTGTGTGTATAAAACATTTTAAGGAAGAGTATATTCTTCGAGAAGTTTCTGCCACTAGGGATGATGGTACAATTTTAGTTGTTCGTCGAGATAGACCAAAATTGTCTGAAGATGCCTATCCGACAATATTTGAAGATACTAGTAAAACTTTCAGTCATAGAAAAAACCATCCCACTAGAAGAGGAAGAGGAACCACAACAAGAAACGAAGAAGTAATACTTGTTTTAAAATTACAAATTGATCTTATTTATTCAATTTTTACCATATTCTGCCCTTTTTTCATTTTCATATCTACCTGTAACAGAAAATAACATTTGTCATGTCAAGTCGTCTTGTATATTTAAATTTACAAGCTGATGAAGTTGCTGACTTTTGAATTTATTAAGACTATTATTTTCATACACATCCATGAATATTAAATATTTTCATACTTCCCAGTAAAAGGTGTCGTTATATTTAACTTTTAGTGATTATCTTCAGTACCTAAAATTTGTTTGTAATATTTGCACTGTGTTTTTGCTTTATACAAATTTATGCTTTTTGTTTTTAGGATGTGATAGATGAACCACCACCTCCATCCACTCCACCAAAGACTGAACCCACTCAGGTATGTACTGTTGCACAGAAGAGAAATGTGTTGTATTAAGAGGGTAGGAGTAGTCTAATCATGCTGATAAATTAAAATTTTCAATATTTTCAGAATTAATTATTTGTATTCAGTCTGATACTGAAACAACAAAACATTAAAGTATTAAGAAAGGCAATTTTAAAAATATTAAAATGAATTCTAAGGTATGACTTACAAATTGTTTTAATAAATGAAAATATCTGGTTTCACTGGTTTCTTAAAATTAAATCACTGGTTTATTAATCAAACCTGTTAGAATAGAAAGAAAATGATATTAAAAATTGATTTACCTATTGTAGTACAAGAGACCATGTGTGAGGATGTGACCCGTGTTGTCATCCTCATGTGTTTGCTGGCTTGTTGGCAGATATTTTTCTGTCTGTGCAACCTTTCGTAGGAAAAGTGGTGGGTAAAGCAGTGTTGTATAATTATTTAGTGAGAGACACATTTGTGTTAGAAATATGCTGCAAGGGGAAGAGGGCTATCCTGATACATCCAAATTTGCATTATTTTTGTTTTATTTGCACATTATTCAGTTTTTTAGTGTATTTACCTCTTATATAACTAATAATGCACATATTTGAATCAAAATGTTTGTAATAATATTGCTTTAACATTGAATTAAATTTTTAAATCAGTTGTTACAGGAATGTTTGAAGCTAGTGAGAAATTCAGTTTCAATTATTTGTATTAGGTTATTTTTTGTAAATCAAAATTTGGTCATTGCGCATAACTAGTCACAACAAATAGTAATCAGAATTTCATCACACATTCATTGCACAACTTCTTGGAACACTCCAAGCAATTCGGTTCTGGTCCAACAACTGACTCTGGTGAGACGCTTACAGGCTTGTTCTTTTGACATTAACTAAACTAAATTTTAAAAAATCAAATGAACATAACAGAACCTTGGATGTTTTCTAAGAGAATGAAATATTATTTAAAGCACACGAGAAAACACTGTCTTACTCTGAAAAAGAACATCCCACGGTTGCAAAATACTGTATATACTGTTTCCTGTAATACAGGTCCCTGAGACAATGGTAAATTCACAACAAGTAAGAAAAATTACAAAACATTATCACATCAAAGAGAGACTCTCAAATAATGCATAGCTCAACGTTCGGAGTTGCAATATAACCAATACAGAGAAAATTAACTAAAGAAAATAGCGGCAGGGTTTGAGAAACCAGTGTTACCATTGTAGGGTTAACATTTGTTGAATGGTTTAATTAACAGGGTTATTTTAATACAGTTGAAATTGGTGTTACGTTATTTTTCTCTTTTAAAAGTAACTTAAGAAATAGAATTAAAATAAAAATTGATATTTTGAATTCAGTTGTCATAAGTTTAAATATTCTTTCCCTGTTTTTTACATCAAATTTAATACATTAAAATTATACAATTAAACTGACAATTTACATATTTAGCATTACCCAGCTTAAAGGTCAATAAATGATTGTTCAATTATTTATTTTACATGTATTCATCAAAATATTTGGTTAGAGTACTGCCGTAATTATGAAGAAATAACACATAATGTGTCATTCTTTATTTCTTGGAAAGCGATTGATGCATGTGTTGTTAGGGGTGAAGCTGGAAAATATTTGTGGAGGAACTATTTAAAAAAATTAAAGTAAAATATGTTTAAAAATTGAATTTGTGTTTAATACAAACTATTTAATTTATTCATTAGCTTCATTTTATAAAAAATTTAGAAATAGTTAAAATTTTAACTAAAAAATAACCAATAAAATATATTTTAAAAAATGGTAATGTTTAATATTATTAAATAAGCTCACAGCCAGTGTATCATTTCAAACAATATTCAACATTTTTTAAAATATTTCTTTCAATTCTATTTATTTGGGTTGTAATAAATACAACTTTCAATATAACACATACAGAAAATTCTCCAGGAGACAATGCCTGTGCGCAGACCTGAAGGAAACAACTTTATCATTCAATTGTTAAATGTCTTTTTCACACTCAATATAAAAGTTTAATTGTATACGTTTTCAAAGGGGGTCTGGTTTCCCTCTGGGATTTGTCTGGAAATGTTGTGAAATTAGCGTTTGTCAAATAATACAATTACATAAAAGATAATAAAATACCAATTTTTATACTAGCGAAGGTGGCTTAGGGCATCAGAACAGTGGGCCCTAGGGTTTGAGTCCTGACAGTGGCAAGATTTTTAATGCTAGCTAGCTACTGTTGGGGCAGTAAATGTCCCAATATAGTGGCATTTTGTGAGTCCCACCAATTTCTGAACCGAAGGTTTTCAACCCGTCCTGCAATATTGAAAGGGATGGACGGATATTCATAATGAATTGCATTGCAGGATTGATAATTACTTGTTTCTCACTCTTTCTTTCTTTTTTGTTAGGTTTTGAGCTCAAGGAATAATACATTATTCTTCATAAGTGATCAATTTGCAACAAATTATATGTATTTAACACATAATGTATTATTATTATTATTATTATTATTATTATTATTATTTTGTAGTCAAAAATTAATTCCTGAAAATTCCTGAGTTATTTAAATAGATGAAAGTCCTATTCCGGTAATTCACATTCCAGTGAAACCAGATTTGATATTTTTTCAATTTTACATTTATTAGTTCAATATTTCATAAAACTTAAGTGTTTTTCCCTCTTCAGGTACTATCAATAATTACTTTTTTTTTTTAAACGATCAGCAAAAAATTACTAAAACAGTACAGTTTATTATTAGTATCCAATCAATATTATGTAAAATCAACATAAGAAATACATACTGCAAATATTTTTAATTTATCAAAAATCTAAATTTCAATTTAGAAGTGGCCATTGCTAAGCATTTTAAAATTAATTTAAATAGGAGGATGAGGATGCTGATTGGAAACTAAAATAGTTTTGAAGAAGTCAACTGTAACTCACCTATGAAAGTCAACTATATCAAATCTGGTTTCACTATAATGTGAATTCCCCCAATAGGTCTTCCAACTAGAATAACTATTTTTAACATAAAAATAGTTTTAATATAAAGATAATTAATTATTTAACATTAATTTGGATAAAATATTTAAATTTATTGCAAATAAAACAATTTATTTCAAGGCTGAGACGTCAAGAAATGAATAAGAAAGGTAGTTCTCTACTTTAATTGAATTATTCAGACAACAGTATATACTTATTTCAGATGCAATAGTAATAAAAAACATTGTTTAAATTGCAAAAGATGTGCTGGAATAAATATATTGCACGAGGAAGAGCTGTTGTAGATAATAATGGTGATAATGAAAAATTAATGATCATGATGACAATAATGACGAGTGTCATACTCTATCACTAAGTAAAGATGTGATAGTTATACCTTTATATTGTTCTTTTTTCTGGTGTTTCCTGACCACAGCAGTAAAAAAATTAATGATGTTTACAAAAAGAAGTGTCTTAAACATACAGAATCATATGAAGGATTAAATTCAAACAAACAATTAGGTATTAAGGTTTGATTAAATTAAGATACAATATCTAACAGTGGCGGCCGGAATGAAATTCTATTGGTGGTGCCAGTTTAGTGATGCGACATCAATAACAAATCATCAATGTTCAAAATGAAAACATTGATGTTAATAAAGCATCTATTTTTTTTAACATCGATGCAATGTTTTAAAAGTGGTTTAGTCATCTCTAAAATAAAATGCATTGGCAACAAAATTTAATTTTGCAGTGACTGTGTTTATTAATTTATAATGAAGATTAAACTGAAAATAAACTAAAAATAATAAGAGCAAATAAAAATAGTCAGCCTGAAAGCCTGAGTGCCCACAGTAATCTTATCATGTATACGTTCAAATGAATGTGCAAATTTGTGGAAAATACTATAAAATTTTTCAGCACTTTGACCCTTCGTTGAACAAAAGTAACTAAGTTTAAGCATATTATATTAATTTTACAAGTATATGTTTTGTGATTTGCCATTTCCTTTACTACAAAATTAACTGTTACATGTTTTAAATTCATCTGCCTGCTAATCAGAGTTTTGTGTAATAATTATATTTGGTGGAAATTTTCAAGAGTTGAACTTGTTAGTTTGTCTGTTATGGTGCTCGGGCAATAGGTCGATTTCAGTATACTGGGCTCAGCTGTGGAAGCTCACAGACATTTGCCTTCTAATTCCTAAGAATGCATGGAGTTGAAACAACAAAGAGAAGATGGACCTAATGATAGAGAAGGAAATGTTATTCAGCACTGAAAACAATTTTCTTAGAATCTTAAACAGAATATGAAGAAAATAATGTGATCCCAACAGGGTGGTAAAACAAGTTTGGAAATAAATATATTTACAAAAGAAAGTAAAACATATCATATTGACTATGGGGAGATAACACTATTACCAATCACTCCAAAATTATTGGCCAACATTCTGTAGAAAGGAGAAGAAAATAGCAAGGATAAGTCATTGGCTTCCTTACACTTGTGAGTGACAGCCTGCAAGTTAGAAAATGAGTTGAAGGAAAATATTAATGTATTTCTTTCAAATTTCCAAGATCTTGCCATTCTTGAAAACCTCTTTTCATGCAAATAAAATACTGCTACTGTCTTTCCTTTTCATTTATGAATTAGTAGTTACTGTGGAAACTGATATAATAAATGGAGGAGCAAAGTTTTTTGTAACACAGGTATTTATATCTAGAATGTGAAACAAAATTCTGTTCTTTTAATTGTTATTAGTAATGCAAATGTTAAAGGCAGTCAAATGAGGTCACTGTTTTATTTATTTAGTCATTATGACAAAGATTTTTTAATGTTTCACATGACTTGTATGCATGCATCTTCAGCAGCCTTTAAATTTATGAAAACAATGGATTACTCACAATTTAAAAAAAAACATAACTAAAACGTGGATAGAGAGTATTAAAACTTTTATATGTAAAATTTAACGGAGTCAAATGAATGAAATGCAAATAGAACAAGAAAATTACAACAGAATAATCATCGTGAAAGAATAAAAATGTATGTCAGAAACCCTAGATCCAAGCACAAGCCAGAAAAGGTACTTACCACAATATAAAAATATTAAATGAGAAAAGGGAATGTAGCCCAAAGGCATTAAAACTTGAAAAAATGCTAGTAGTCATTTATGACTTCACTTCACCTCAGGTTGGTTATATCGAACTGGAGAGAGGGAGAGAGCTCTCCACCACACAACTAATGTCACAGTGAGAGTTTGTGCAATACAGGACTCACATGGACAAGTGAGGAAAGGAGAGTGGTATAAGAAGTGAGGGAGGAAAAATAGTAGAGAGGATAAAGAACTAATTATCAGGGAGGGGAGGGGAAAGTTAATAGAAAGTAAAATTTTAAAATCCAATCAAGAACAAGAAACAATAAAGGTGAACAAGGATGCATGAACACAAGGCATTTGAAATGTTAAAAAAGCTCTGTGATGACAATGGCGATAAATAAGTCAGTGACCTCGTTTGATTGTCTTTAACAATCAACGTGGACACTACTAAATTTAAAAAATAATTAATAGACAATCCTTTGTTATTGTTTAATGAAATCATTTACATTTACATCAAATATCATTTGCATTCAGTAAAATATTTTTTGTCTCAAAGTTGTTTAGATTATCATTAGTCTTTATATTATTAGAGACAATATTGGGAAAAAAAATGAAAATAGTTAACTTACAAAAAAATGAAACATTAGTAAAAAGCAATTATGAAATGCTTACTTCTATGCTGCTTAAAACCGTTAATTTTACCGTAATTGTATGTCAAATATTGCAAACAGATTCTAGGTCAATGACACCAATTTTCAAGAGGTTTTAGTCCAGTTTCCCTTTATCCGTGGATAAATGTCAAGATGGCCTTGTACTTTCCTTTCTTGTGCATGTAAATGAAGCTATTATCACCCTTCCTAAATTTTAAGATACAAACTAGTATAATTTTTTAAATATAAATAAATAAATAAAAATCAAAAAGGACTCATTTCTAAATATGACATATTTGATAAAAAATTACTTTCACAGAATTTTATTTCATTTTTAAAGAAATTGAATTTTTGAGACTTTTCTTTCCAGTGCTTTTAACCATTCACAGCATTTTTCAGAGATACTAGAGTAATTGAGTCTTAAAGATTCCTGTTTTTCAGGTTGACATAGAGATTTTAACTCTCTCTCCACCTGAGAAGCAACTAAAGGGGGAGAAGTCAGACACGGAGGAGGCCTCTAGGTTAACGGAGCCTGACGTGACAATACAAGAGACAACACAAGGTGAAAGCTCTTAAATTGTTTCTGTATGTCAAAGACATTGATTCATAGAACTCTTAAGCTTCCATAATTTCACAAAATAGGTGAATGATAGCACAGGGCTGTGGCAATTTGTTGCTTTTTAATGGAAATGGTTATAATTAATCAGTTTTCGAGCGTGATTACATTATAATTTCAGCTTATTTTACTAGGTACAATGTTTGCAAAGTATGTTTTATATTTATCTATAAATATATCGACAAGTTAAATTTTTAAATATTTGAAAGAGCTGCAATGATATGCTGCTGTATTAAGTAAAACACACCTTTAACTTTTAATATTCCAATGGTGTAGAAAGAACCAAAGAATTGTGTAAACGTATGTTGTACTTTGTTAAAATGTGTAGATTCAACAAGAAGTGAAAGAAATACCAGCAGTTTACATGAAAATGCACTCAGCCATAAGACCTTTTCCACATATTTACTGATTTTGCCAAAGAGAGAGACCACAGTTGTTTAATCAAAAAAAACTTAATGATTTGTTGTGAGGTTTTGATCTTTCGAGGGAATTTCTGCGGGTTTTACGCTCACAACTAAGGGAGAACTGCAGACAATATTTTACTGGCATTGAAAGAGAAAATAAGTGTTCCTTGATTATTCTGTGAAAAAGGGCCCACGTGTTCACTGCAACAACATTCAGGCTGAACTTTCAAAAAATGAAGAAGTATTGGTCAGTTGTTTATAGATTCTTCAAAACACAACCTCAAAACTGTTCTTCACAATGAAAATCAATATCCCCCAGTAGCAGTTGCCCATTATATTTATTTGACAAAAACATACGAAAGACCTTTAAAAAAATTTATTATCAAGAACAGAATGAGTTTTATGTAGATATTTGAAAATTATTGGAATATTATTGGGACTAAAACTCATATTTACTAACTTCCGCTGCTTTTATGTAAATGGGATAACAGAGCTCATGAATTGCACTGGGTGAAATGGGTTGGTCAGTCAACCCCAGAGATAAAAACATAAAAAGAAATTTGGTTAATTGTGAAAATAATATTTATTTTTACTGATATGTTATTGCTTGTCATAACCTTCGTTATGGAGCTTGATATATATTCTGCATAACTTACTTGGATCCAGAGGATCATGATTACGAGGAAACTATGAAAACAGTTGAATTTTATTACACATTCTGTTATGGAGGGAAATATAAAAAGACAAACTGATTTGGCCAACGCTGGTACATTTCAAATCTGAAAGTGTTATGTCTAAATACATTTTGGCAAGTGTAAGGAAATTTCATCACTGTTTAAACATTTTTTTCTTCTTATACTCTCCATCAATAAAATGTTTCTCTAGCTATGCAGACTACTTGTAAACGTGGCCCTCTATTTATTTATAAATACTCAAATTGTTTTGTGTAAGAAATTGGGAAAATCTCTTAAAATATTTTCACTGTTATTACTTTCATATACTCATTCATAGCTATTTTTTTGTAATTAGACACTGCTAGAAAAATACTACCTTTTTTTTTTATCCTGGAATTTTTAAATGTAGTTGTTTTTTCAGCATAAGAAACAAACCTCAATTATTTGTTGAATAAACTAACTTTTGTAGTAGAATTCTCTTGAAATAAGTGTTTGCTTGTATTTATGTATTTGCGTATGTATGTGTGTACACACACACCATTTTGAGTCAGAGACATCTCTTTGGGTTATAATAAAGATGTGAATATTGCATCGATCATATTTTCTATTTGACTTTGATCAATCAACAATTGAAGTGTATGACGTTTGTAGTGTAGTGTTTGTAGTATTGTAAGGAAAAAGCTAATAGAACGTAGCGACTTTTGTTGGCCACTGCCTGCAGGAGACATAGGCAGCGCCTCGTCCTCATCATCGGAGGTGCTGACTTGCGACGGCGCGCGCATGTACAAGACGGTGATCCACACGGGGCAGGCGCTGTACTCGTGCGAGTTCTGTCCCGCGCTCTTCACCAGCTATTCCACCTGGAGGAGCAGAGCGGTGCACCGGGGCGGACCAAGCAGCCAAGGAAGGCAAGGAGGGTAGGAATTCAGGACATCGAAAATTGATTATTTTTGTACAACAAACAGTATATTAAGTAAATCATGTTACAAGGAAATAGTATAGCAGGGTTTCGATGATTTTGTGATTGATACCATTGATTTAAATCAAATATTTACAAAAATCATTGATTTAAATCAAAAATATAATTTATTGTAAATTTGACAAAGAATGATTAAAATTTTAAGGCTATAAAGAAAAGAATAAAAATTATAACATTTACAGTATTTATTAATAAGCAATGAACTATAATAGCTTTTACTAATTATTTAATTGTTTATGAAGGAACACCAATTTTGCTGTTTTTTCTGTTCCAAGGCATTTCTAATTTTTGATTGGACAAGTCGAAATGTGGTAAATATTTGTTCCATAACATGAGAAATTCTATTAAGTTTTGTCATCACTGGATAGAGTGAACCCAAAATGTTAGTCCCCGGAAGTTCACTATAACCGGAGTGCACTGTACTTTGCTTTAATTGTTGTTATTATTATTATTATTATTATTATTATTATTATTATTATTATTATTATTTTATTATTATTATTATTATTGAGTATTGTAAGATCAATGACCAACTTGATCAGGGTTTTTTGTCCAGTTTCCCTTGATCCTTTGAGCAAATGCTGAGATGGCCCCCCTTGTTTTGATTTCTGGACAGTAAATGTAACTTCACTCCGCCATATCTGACTCGTCATACACGATTGAAATTGTATATGTGACTCAATAAAATTATTATTATTATTATTATTATTATTATTATTATTATTTATTATTATTATTATTATTATCTAACGCTGATGAGCAGGCGGTGCGAAGGCCGCGCCGCTGGCGTGCCCGGTGTGCCAGGAGCCGGCGGCGTCGGCGGCGGCGCTGCGCGCGCACCGGCGCTCGCACGCGGGCGCCAAGCGGCACTGCTGCGACGCGTGCGGAAGCTTCGCGCGCGCCTCCAAGCTGCGCGTGCACCAGCGCGTGCACACCAAGGAGCGGCCCTTCGCGTGCGACACGTGCGGCGCGCGCTTCGCAGCGCGGCAACCTCACCATCCACCGGCGCACGCACTCGGGCGAGCGGCCCTTCCGCTGCGACGCGTGCGGCGCCGCCTTCATGCAGCCCGCGCACCTCAAGGTAGCACTGCATCCTTATACGCACTCGCGCGGCCATTAAAACCTGTCGAAACCGGAACACCTGCCTTAACCGGAACATTTCTCCTGCTTGTGACGTTAAATGGCATTTTACACAAAAAACGGAACGGTTTTTCATGACCTGCAGAGGAAAAAAATCTTCATAAAACGGATTTCATATGAATTTAATGCAATTTGCAGAGAAACGTAAGATTTTTTAATGAACTGAATGCATTTGTAATCTGGTTTTAAATTCTCTAACCCTGTGACTCGCGATTTACATGTGGCAGCCGGATATTGAAGCAGAGTGGCTTCAGCCGTCAGCGTAGAATTCGACCTGGGAGTCGCTTCTCCCTCAAGGCATAGGCCACAGGGGAGTCCCCTCTCCCAACTCTCTGAGTGTGGGAAGATGTACGGGTCTGGCTTCTATTCACGCGTCTCCCTGCCCCGTGTTGAAAATCGTAACTCCTCGGCCACATACGCATTACTCAAGGTCATACAAGGGCATCAGGAAGTCATAAACTGGGTGTGCTTTGAAAGAAACAGCAAGCAGTCCAAATACAGCCAATAAGGTGTGTATTTTTCAACTCAGAAGCTGTCAATGAGTGTTAAATATTCATTCAATGGTGTTTTCTTCCAGAAATACATTATATTAATTTTGACAATTATAATAGTCATGTAATTTGCTTCTTTCAGAACAGCTGAAAAAATATGTGTATGAAAAGTAAAATATGTACATAAATATGTAATGAAAACAGAGGAATATGTAACAAATATGTAAATCGGACATATATGTAATTTAACTAATTATAAAACAGTTACCTAATTCAAAATTAAATTTCTCAAAACTTTCTTATACAAATTTTAAAAATATTACAAATATTTTAAAAATTATTGAAGAACACAAGTTGATGCACATTTTTCACCATACAACTTTCCCGTCAGTAATAAAAGCTTAATCTTTTACTATTCAAATGGTAATTTAACAACCAGACTAGACGAAATAGAAGCCCCTGTACAAACTGAGGCCCTCGTACGATATCTATCACCAACAAACAATCCTGCAGCATTCTCATTGAAGTGTTACACATTGGCGACAGCCAGATTTTCTTGGAAATTAAGGTTAAAGATCACCAATGAATGATACGTTTCACACCTAACGGTGAAAATGGTCATATTTGCTGACGCGCACTTCCCACGCATGCGGAGTGTAAGAATGGCGCAAGCACGCGCCGGAGTGTAAGAACATCCAACCACGTCTTAATGAAGCACTTCTCAATTTGACAACACTTGGTAATAATGTAGGAAAATTTTCTGATTTTTTTGAAATACTTCTTTTCATAAAAAATATGGATAACATAAAAGAACATTGATAAAATAAAAATATTTTGTAAAAATAGCAAAATATGTAAAATATGTAATATGGTACTAAATATGTAAAAATATGTAATGAAAAAATTGGATATTATGTTAGTATTGTAACGATTCACCAAGATAACAGTTTTGAGAACATTAAGTACAAAGACAAACAGTAATTACATAAAAATCCGGTCTCTACTGATATCTGTCACTGTTGTCGGTGCCCAGATGGAGAGTTTTCTATATGGTTACTTTTGGGGGTTGTCCAGGATGACTCAATTTATTATAATTTTAACAAAATATCTATTATGTTTCATGGGCAGATATAAAGGGCATAAAGACTCCTTTACATCCAATAAAGATTATTTTTAGCATTTTATTTATAGTGATGAAACAAGAGAATACAACTCATTTAAGTACAATAATTAAAATGGAAATTGGATGGGAAATTACAACTTGTTTTTTTTAATATTTAAAACATCGATGTTTTTAACATCAATGTTTTCATTGCATTGAAAACCTTTTGGTGGTGTATCATTGTTTGGGTGAAATTGCCATCACAATTTCAAGGTGCACCGCCGCCGCCACACGGGTGAGCGACCTTACCGCTGCGTGCTGTGTGCTGCCGCCTTCAGCCAGATGACCAGCCTGGTGCTGCACCGGCGCACGCACACCGGCGAGCGGCCATTTCCCTGCGACGCCTGTACGCTCGCCTTCAACTCTAGGGGGGACCTCAAGGTGCGACCTCTTCATGCTCAGACTGCTTAGCAAGCTATGTATTATTCCAGTTCAGTTAGGGATGTTATTAAAGATGATAGATGCTACAGCATAATGACAGTTAATAACTGTAGGTTTGGAGTTGTATTTAGAATTCAGTCTCTTGGCATTCTCATTTATGTATAACATTACCTGAGCAACTTTATGTAATCAGCATACTTAAATTTTCATTTAAAAATTGTATTTCTGTTAAATAAATAATGCAGTAATGGTATTACGTAGTAAACATTTAATGAGAAAATTTTCTGCAAGAAGAGTTCACCAGTTCTGCAGAAGAGTTATACATTGTCAAACATTGCATTCTAATTTTTGAAAAATTAATCTGAGAGAATGAGTAGAATGAAGAATCTTATTTTCTTTAATCTGCTGTAAGGTAACTCTTGGCTATGGTTTGATGAATATAATTTGATACATTGGCCTGCAATGCCCATCTAGTTGTAATGGATGTACATTAGTCCTTATTTGATGTAGAAGTGCGGAGAAGATGGCATTACCTTAAGGTTATACACCTTTACACCTGCTTATGGGAGTACATAAACACTTCACATTATTCTATCATAACCACAACTCAACTTCATTTCCTCTTTATTGCAAACTTCTCCTCCTTTTTCTCCCCTTATATTATCTCTCTTTAATTTAAATTTTCCTTGTCTCGTGCTTTTCTCCAATCTAAGCATCTGTTTCTTCCTCTACTTCTTTTTCTTCTACCTTTTCTTCATCTTCTTTTCTTTCTTACAGTCACAGCTAATTGTAGTATTTCTTGACAATTGCAGAGGTCTCTGCAACCCGAAAGTGTGTATTGCAGTAGCAAGTATGTGACTAGCAGGTTGCCTGTTAAAACAATTGACAGACAACAGCTGTTGACAGTGCTGAGTAAATAATTTTAGTAACCAATTTTTCTTGTTGTGAAGGTGCATCAGCGTCGCCATACAGGAGAGCGTCCGTACGCATGTGGTCTGTGCCCCGCCACCTTCAGCCACCAGGGCACGCTGAATGTGCACAAACGTCGGCACGCGGGCAAGCGGCCCTTCCTGTGTGAAGCTTGTGGTGTTGCCTTCATTACTCTCTCAGAACTGAAGACACACAAGCGGCGACACACAGGTGAACAGCCCTACCGCTGCGAGGTGTGTGGTGCTGCCTTTACACAGGTCGGCAGCCTCAATACACACCGCCGAAGACACAATGTCACTCCTGCCAGCCCCTAGTTTTTTCACTCTTTGTATGGAATGGAACCAGCAACCAAACGCGATTTGGTGCTGCCACCAGGACAGCCTTGCTAGCCCTTAGTTCCTGTTCCTTTCTTCTCATGTGATCTGGAACCAACAACCTCATGCCTGGCCACAACTCACTTGGGCTCTTAACTGCAACAGTATTTCAAATATCTGTTCTTGTTTACTTTCTTTTCATATGTTCTCGAACATAGTGTCCGAACTATTTCAAGCATCTGTTCTTATTTATGTCTGAATTCATTTCACATTGATATATAAAAGAGTTCAAGGAACATTGGATAAATACAATAAATAACTGGTGATGGTTCCAGTTATAATATGAAATAAAATATTTGACTTATCATTGGAATCATCACCTGTTATTTATTATCATTTCATAGACAAGTGGACATCCCTTGGTCAGATCGCTGTGTGTCAACTTTATACTTCATGAACCACCTGTGGTTCATGTGTGGTAGGTTTGAACCCATGAACAGCTTTGGCTGTGCTCCCTCATGGACATACTGAGTTAGTAGATCCAGAGATCTCAAGCTGATCAGAGCAGACTCCTCTCCTACTCAACCTCTACAGATAAAGGATTCCAAAACCCCCACCAATTCCAACTCTTGCCAGAAATCCTTGTGCTCCACTTGCCACCTTTGTAATGCATTCTACATCACAAATTTTTCAGTTTCCAAGTCCAGCACATCAAGGAACACAAAATACAGCTCCTTCTTTCTCTCTTTCCTGAAAATTTCACTGCTAAATAACTGTAATGACTGTCATTTAAACTAACAACTTGGCCAACATAGAATTTAATTCTGTCATTCTCCGTAACAAATTTAACAACAACAAAGTCCTCTCTTTTAGTCATGGATACCTCTTCCACATTTCTCTGCACACTCTCCTAGAAGGTTGATGGATTTGCTCATGCATCAAAGTCAAGATCTGAGTCATTAGATTCAAGAACCATAGGGGCCCTTTAAGGCTGGAAGATAAATGTGCACAAACTACTCCTCACAAAGGTTCGTATCAAACCAGCCTAACTGTTCCTAGTTTATTGTGTTCCAAGAGGACCACCTTTAATCCACGTTGGGTACAAGTTCTGTGCCTTGTACAACACAAACTAAGGTAAAAGATGGCCATCTGTTGTTGCTGCCATCATAACACTTGTTGAAGTTTTTGAGCTATCCATTACCCGCTCTGGGGGGCAGCACCCTTGCCTAACAATTGCTTTGTAATTCTAGAATCATCACTGAAGTTTATTTCATCAAAATTAACAAGGAACAAATTTTCCGGAAGATTACCTGACAAGCTACCTTGCAAATTCTCAAAATATGTATTGATAGTGTCTTCCTTCACTTCAGTCACAACTTTCTTTATGTTTTGGGCCAACCTTTGCATCAAATCTGGATGATGTTTTCAGTCTTTCCCTGGTGTATTATCTGTAAACAATTTCACAATGACACCTTTTCTAGTTTATCATTTTTACAATAACCCTCACACCTGATGCATTGAGTGGAAATCCCCATTCAGCACATAAAAGGATGCCTTATTTTAAAATATTCTTTCATCCATCTGTGTTAACACTGTCCACCAACTTTCTTCAACACTATCCCTTCTTTCTTAACTTTGACATGAACCGAAATGGTATTTTGGGGTACTCTGTACTTTTCTTCAGCTTTTCTCAGTGTTATCAGGCCTCTGCAAACATCAGTGACTGCTTTCTCCAATGATTCCTGTAAATTTTTTGTGCTGCGGGATGAGCCAAAGCACCTTGTAATTTCTTGGCATGTCCCAATTCGCCCCTACAAGTAACAATTTTGGATAATTTTCATTATTACAACTTGACAAAACATAACCTCACAAAAGTATGTGACATTCTTCCAGACACAACATGTTCACAGAATTAAGGGTCATAATACATTTCTTCATATGATATTCCTAAAAGGTTTTTATACTGTGAGAACTGTCAAAATAGACTGTAGTAATACTTGGCAATTCAATAAAAATTCAGCACAGTGCTCAACTTCTGGCAACAGTTTTGGTTTCCCGCAACAAAACACCTTCCAGAGCCTTCTAAATATCAACAACTAATTCATTCAGAAGTGTTATGTAAGAAGGGCTGGAATACCTTTGCTTCAATTCAGACTTGTCCCAATTCACCCCACTTCATGGTACTTTCCTCTTCACCGTGCAATATATCTATTCTTATCCACCCAATCAAAGTCATTTTTAAATCCCCATTTATTCATTTAAATTACTCTTTGTTGGCACTAAACTGACACATGACCTCTTTTAAATAACTCCCTCGCCCACCTATGATTCTAGCACATAACCCATCACTGGTACAGTTCCAACCCTGGCCTCCCCTCCAAACCACCTGCCACAATTCCTTTGGCATTCTCCTCCTGAAATCTCGCCTTTCCTTCAGCAATCCAAACTGCCATCCAACATCCAAATCAAACAAAAACACCTCAAACATCGAAAATGCGGAATTGGTGGGGAATCTCTAAAAAATAAAACAATTCAACTATGGTGTTCAGAGGTCTCGAAGTGCTTCACCCATTGCTTAATACCAATCAAAGATCTTTTGTGAATGTAAATAACTTAAAGAGCTCTGGGCAGCTCAATGTTTGTCAAAGAAAGAATCATTAGGAGACATCTGTAAATTGTCTTTTTTATTTCTGGTCTCCCTTGTATCCAACAGAGAGAATAGGGGAAACAAAGAAATAAGAAAATTTTTATCAGTAAAAGTGAATCTTCCTTTTTGTAAGATAAAAATAGAAATTATTGGACAAAGGTATTTAACATCTATTTCTCAATGAGAAGAAAATGAAATTTTTTAACTCCAACTACCGTTGTACCAACTTTCATAGAGTTGGTAGACAATGCAGTGCTGTGGACTATGAAATGTGTACATGCAAATGAATTACATTGCATTTCATTTGAGAAGCTGAAAAGAAAAAAAACAATCAAAAGGGCAATGTTTTTTCCCAATGCCAATTTTTGAGTCTTAAAAAAATTGTTTTCAATCATTTGTTCCTGTTGCTCTAAATAACAGAAAAGTTTTTGGAAACAATGACCTATTTTACTTTTCTTTGTATGCAAATTAATTCTGAAAAGGAATTTTTTAAAATTTATTAACAGTGAAATTTGTAATTGATTTTCTGTTGCCTTTTTGTTTAGTAACATTTGTTTGGGGTGCTATTGTGTATTTTTTTTTTAATTTAAAGGTTTGAATTGAATTAATGACTTTTTTATAGTATTACTATTTTGTTTTTTCTCACTTAACTATAGGCTAAATACTCTTGTGTCTCAGTAAGGTGCTCTTTAGAATGTGAGATAAATACAAGTTCTACTTTGTATATATTGTATGAGTTACTGTTGTACCTGCTAATTAATATACTGTAATTAAATTAAATTTGCTTCAATGATTTCTTTTATATTTAAATATAACTTTTACACATGAATAAAAAAGGTTGCTTGGAAACCTTGTGCAAAACAAATTCTTCTGTACTGATTTGTTCATTAACAACACAATGAATTTGATCTTTACCTTTTGTGAACTGAACTAAACGTGAAATGTTATTTATGCACCAAGGGTGTTATAAGGGTTCTAATGATCAAGCAGTGACAAAAAGCACAAGGACTTTTGGCCGAAGATCATTAGAACCAATAAACACCCATGGGACATACAAGATTTTATTTTTTATCTAAATTTAAATGGTACAGATTTACTTATTAACTAATTAATTAAATGTGAACTTGACTCTGTTTGACTTTTCATATTTCCATAAGAGAACACAGTATCATCTATTTTCATATTTCCTTGGTAATCTCAATCCAGGTAAGTTAAACATTTATGTTGAGCTCCGTAACAAGCAATAACGTGGCTGTGAAAAATAAAATCATTACTCTCCACCCTGCTGTAATCTATTTTTATTTTCCCTTCCCAAAATTATTAACTTATTCTTCATTAAACATACCTTGTAGAACACAGTGGAAGGTATAATCAAGTTTCACTCATTAACAAATGTCCAGAATGTTGGAATTGACAACTGTTTCCACCTTGTTTGTATAGAAATGTAATAAGGTTTTTGTAGCTAGTTACATTTCAGTTGACTTTCAGAAAATTTAATATAGTTCAAAGAATGTCTCCTTGATTTATAATTTTTATGTAACGTTTTTTTTTTTACAGCTGATAGTGTCCTTGAACTCCCTGGAGTACAAGGGAGGATAAGTATCTATGTAGGGCCTTTTCATTGAAATACAATTGTCAAAAATGTAGTCAATAATATCATAAAATACTATTGTCTTCACATTGGACAAAAATGTAGTTAATAATATCATAAAATACTATTGTCTTCACATTGGAACTAGTAATTACTGATGTCCAATTTCATTCAAATTAGAGTTTATAGTCAACTTTATAAAAATTTAATTTATCAACAAATTTAGAACTGCAATTTTACATTTATTGGAGTATGAACAAGTAAGGCAAGTAAATATTACATGCTACTAAAGGATACAATGACTCCAAAAAAAATATTTAAAATAATTAAATGATAAAATAACCATGTTGAACAGATCACAAGTGATGTTGTATCCACTGTCACTAACGATGTATGGCAAATCTGGATTGTTGATAATCCAGGAGAGTTCAGGCAGATTAAAATCACCCGGAACAAGATCTTCAGTTCGGGTTATAATTAAATCATAACTAATTTAAAATACTGTACTTCATTATTACAAAAACAATTTTGAGAAGCAGAAAGAAGTAACATCATAACAGGTTTTAATATGTAAAATTTTCCTATAATGCAATAGGTAGGTAGGTTAAAGCGGAAAAGATTCGTCAGGTTTTTATTAGAATCAACTAGATGGTTGAGATTTTGAGGTAGATTTTATTCCATCTTGGAATAGTTTTTGTCATTGACCAACTACTTGCAAAACATATTGCTTTTGCTCTATTCTTTCCTCCACATTTCATTGTTGAATAATTTGACACCCCTTTCAGCTGTTTCATTTACAACACAAATGTTTGACTTTCCCCTAACCTTTCAAAATATCCAGGTCTTCATTTCAATCATCCAGACTAGAATGTAAGAAATGAGTTGAATGTTGACCTTTTGAAGAATTTAAATGTTAGTGGTGTTACGAAGGTATCAACTTTTTGTCTTAAAAAGAATGAAGTGCTTTCAAAGTGATTTTCACTTGATTTACCCTTTCTTCGTGGGTGTTTTCTTCCTCAAGCTCAAAGAGCCTATCACTTTTTTTTTTTTTTTTGTCTAACGTTGATGAAAAAAGTGAAAGAAACTTGCTGTCAGTTCAAGTACCACAAGTTTAGAGAGTGCTGCCTTTGAAATTTCTCCATCAATTTTATCATAATTAAGATTTCAAAAAAATTAAAATCTTGGTTGGGACCAATGTAGTTTTAGGAACATTAAACCATGATTTGACATAAATATTAATTATGAATGAACTAATTCTGATGACATCTATCTCAGAGCTGCTTGCCAGTGTCAAAAATTGCCCACATCTTCCGTCTCCCATTTTTTCACATTAAAAAAATATGGCTCTGGCTTGACTAATTCCCATATTGTTTTCAAACTGATGATGTCCTATCATTCACTGCTCTACATCACCACTACTAGTTAACACTGCCAACCTCTCTACATTTTCTTTATTGAATATATGTGGTAGCAATCAATTTAATACTTGTGATGACATTATTTGGTCAAAGGTTTTAAGAGTCAGCATTCCAACAGATTTATTTACCCATGCTCTGGATCTGTTCATCTCACGGGGGTCAGTTTACCACATCAAGTCCATGGAAAACCATTCTACAGTCTACCAGAAAAGTCACTCTGCAGCTATACCTTCGTGCTGAGTGGGCTAGTAACAAGAACTTTGTTGGAAGCATAAGCTGCAGCTTGTAACAAAAGAAAAATTGTGTACCCACTACAATCATTACAGATACTGGAAGTGTTGTCTCCTTCGCTTGTTTCCCAGTGATCTTGTTGCTACCAACATAAATCCTATATGTCAATATGAGGTCCTAATTCATCTCGGTGAGGACAGATTTTTCTGGCCCACTGTATGTTCTGATCTGCATGATTGGAAAGTGAAGCTAGACTGTTTTCTCAAAACTTGAAAGAGAACACGTTCCTAGGACTTTTATATATTTATAGTTTGATTGTAATGAATCATTGTGTCATTTTACAATATTTTTTTAATCTCCTCCATTTATCCCATTTCCTTTTACTGGTTGCACAATGCACATATATAAATAAAAACATTTTACTCAAATTATGTAATGGTAAATAACTCAAAAAATTTAGTTGAAAATTCTTTCTCCAAGTAATGAGAATTTCCACATCTTATCTATAAAACTTCAAACCTGTGATAAGCAACCACAGTTTTTTCCAGGTAAAAGGCATTTAGAGGGGTGGTTGCTTATTAGGGAGAATCTACTATTTTTTCAGAAATTGATCTCGTATTCTTAGATATTGGATGGTTATGAAAGGGCCTATTTTTTCTAATGAACATTTTAAAAGGCTTTTAATATAAGTAGTACATGAGTTATGAAAAATAAATATTTTGAAGTTTTATTTTGTCTTTTTTTAAAATTATTATAAAAATTTTAATGAAAAATTAATTATAATAATTATTTGTATCTCCTCTTGGTTAAAAAGATACACAATAATGGAGTGAACATCAGGGTACCATATCAGAGTGTTGTTACATGATTTTTGGGATACCCCATGCCGTGAATTCCTTGAGGATTGAAGCTCAATCATATAGTATGTTGTGTGAATGCCATTTACAAAGATGTTCATTTTCATTTTATCTATTCAAAACTCGGTGTACTGTATTCTTATAATTTTCCTGAAAATTGTCTCTTAAAAGGGATGAATGAAGAATATTGCTATAAAGGGACTGGTCAGTGCTCAGGGATATGGGTGGTCTGTTAATGTGGTTTGCAGAGTATGATCCATGAAAAATTTATCATTGAGACAGTTGGTCTTTGAGAGAGGTTTCACTGTATAGCTTGCAATACAAAAGTTTGTCACACAAGTTGCGAGGATACAAATTGAGAACAGAAACATTCTCTATAAAAATAAACTAGTGGTGCTACACAATGGCACAGACTTCCTCATAGTAAAGTTTTCTAATTTCCTTGGAGTGGACTGGCTTTATGGTCATGCCCCATCCTCTTGTCAGTTGCCATCTATCATCTCCCAAAGTACATTTTTTTGACATTTTCTCAACTTTTCTCTTTCCTAATTGTAGAACCAAAATATTACTTCAAGAATATTAAAGAAAAGTAAAAGCACATCCTAAATGGAAATTTTCACTGAAAAATTATAAGCCATTTTTAAGAAAATGGCGTTTAAGTATTACTGTAAACACAAAAATGTTAAGTTCTTTTTCACAGGAATCTATTGAGTTTTCAAAGAACTTCATTTAAAGTTATTTGAATCACTTTCACTCACAAATGCTATAATGTATACAAATCAATAGAAATGTGCACGTAAATGTATTTGAGATATTTCAAAGCAATTACATTTATGTAATTTTTGAAAAAACTAAAGGATACACAAAATGAACTTTATGTACTATAATCACTAACCATTTGAAAAGTTTGAAGAAATATTTGAGCCTTTTTGAGAAAATAGCATTTGAGTGTTTCTGAAAATGCAGAATTTTGAGCTCCTTTTAACAGAAAACTGTTGAGTTTTCAAGAAACTTTACATAAAATTATTTAAAGCACATGTACCCATAAATACATTAATGTGAAGAAATTGCCTCTAATGTAAATATTACTGACTTGGGAGAGATGTAAAAAAAATTACATTTTTGTAATTTTGGATAAAACAATAGAATAGAGCAATGTGGTGTTTATGCCATCATATTGAGTACATTAGGCACTCCCTCTACTAAAAATTAAAAGAAAAAATTTGGTGCCGTTTGTGAAAAAATGTTTTTTTTTTTTATTTTTTAAAATTGCATGCATGCACGAAAACTACTGAAATTTTCAAAAAATCTACATGATCTTAGTGAAAGAAGTATTTATGGACAACAAATTTCATTTGAAGGAAAAATCTGTATCTTCAATTTTGTAGTTGTACAAAGACACCGAAAAAAATTCCAACTTTTGCAATTTTTGAAAATTCAGAGTTAACCACGAAAATTGGACTACTTATGCCACCTTTTAAGTGTATTTTACTCTATTCTTACAAGAAATTTAAAGAAAAAATTTGGAGCCATTTTTGAGAAAAGTTTGAAAATGTCCGGGAAGCTTCATGTAAAGTACCCCAAAATTAAATGAATGTTTTTCAAAACAGCAGAGTTTCAACTCAGGGCAGATGGACAGAGGTTTCTTCAATTTGGAAGAAATCCTACGCATAGTAGGGAAAAAAAAAAGAAAAAGAAAAAAAGAGAAGTATGTATGCATGTATGTATACGAGAAAGTTATAAAACAACATATGCTTACTCATTTTAGTGTGAGAGTCATTTGATTTTGTTCGAAAAATTACAATTTTTTAAAAGCTTACATCTGTTGAGTCTGATCTTAAGGTTATGCAATTGAGTTGAAACTTCGAGAATCTCATTTTTACATCAATTGGCAACTTTTTATGGGTTCCTGATAAAGAACTATTAGAATTCAATTGCTTGCAATCACCTTAATGTATACAAATTTTAGTGGAGGGTGACCATGGCTATTCTAGGCTTCTAGGCCCATTCCAGTTACAACAAGTTAGGCCCATTCCAGTTACAGAATCTTTTGTTGTCTGGGGGTATTGTGTTGCAAAATAAAATTTTAAGGCGAATTAAAAATCCCAAATGTGTATTTCAGGATAAATAAAAATTTATAGGTAACAGATCCGAATTGTGAGCAAATGGTAACATCAGAATGGGTTATCGAGTAGTTAATTACAAAATAAATTGTACAAAAGATTTTTTTTGAGAATTGATGAATTGGAAAACATAAGAAAATTGATTTTGGACCATTTGGAATCCATATAGTTTCAGAAGTTTTTTAAATAAAAAAGTCAACATCCTAACTTAAGAACGTAAATAAGTTTTTGTAATTTTTTATAATATTATTTATAAGTTTTTATAATATATTTTATAAGTTTATAATAAATATTATAAGCTTATCTAGAATACATAGAGAACTAAACAGGATAAGATAAATGCCTTACACAAACTCACAGAAGATAGAGAAACAACATAAACTTAAGGAGTCTATTTCTGACATTATAATTCTAGAGGTTGGAGAATTTTCCTTCAAATTATATATATATTGCAACAATCAATGAGGTAATTTTGAGATTGAGAGTCAATGGGTTCTTCAAGAACTTGTATGAAAGAGAATGAATATAATATAATTACAACAAATAACACAACAATCAGAATAAACCACCAAAAATGAATAAAGGCATAAATAAATTGCATTGAACATGGAATGTTTTAAAAAAATCGATACGTAGAAGCCAAACTTAAAGCCAAAGTCATTCAGTTCTTGTGGTCGCGTAGAGGCTTCTGGGGATATCTGCAGCAATGTCTGAGAGGATGGCGGCAAGGCGCATCACTTCACGAGTGGGAATGCCTGTGAGAAGGCGCACCCGGGACAATAGCCAGCCTGAGGCTACACGTGCATCCGGCGCGAGCACCCTAACTGCAGCCACCACCACTGCCCCTGCCAGGTACAGCTGGTCCAACTCCACACGCAGAAATTCCATACTGTGAAAATGAATTGCAACCTGCAATGACTCCTGGCCCAAACTCGAATTCACAACCTTTAGATCTTCTTAAATAACATATTCCCAAAAATAGTCAAATTTAAAACTAGTACAGGTAAAATCATGTCAGCCTCTTGTCTCCATAGAGCAGTGTTCCTCAGACCATGTCTGATTGTTGTAATGATGTAAATCCAAAAACTTGTGAATATTGGTGTATATATGTGTTGTTAGAATAGAAATTTTAAATGGTTTAAACTGCTATGAATTTGAGTTTTACTGATTATCTGATAATAAGGAGTCTTTCAATTGAATAATAATTGAACACATAATTGTTACAAAATATGAATTGCTAATTGCAGAAAAGCAACCAATCCACTTTTTCAGAATTTTTTTTTATTGACAGGGAGGGATGTGAGTGAGTCAATGCATCATTTAATGTAGAAAGGAAACTGTGAGAAAAAAATATTCAATGACGTTATTGCTCATTTTCCAGTTAGAGGTCACTCGTTGCCGAGTAATAGGGATTTGATGAAATGAGGAGAAAGCTGAAAAAGAAAGAAAGATATTATACAGTCAATGAAGTTGTTAACCTTATAAAACATTCCTCAAAAAAGTTTTCTATTGTTCAGAAGAAGACGAATGATTTCGTTGATTACAGTTCATGGTAATCTAAATTCCACAAGAAAACCTGTCCGAGTGATGCTTCCTATGGCAAAGGTATTCTTAAACACCTCAAACAATCCATCACTCTCAAAATACCATGAATTGATCTTTTCAGCTGAAACTCCACAGAGTATTCAATGCAACTTGCATATTGGTGGCTGGATGCTGGATACTTTTAGGCTGAAAAATTCAGTAATACCTTTAGATCTTCCTTCAGAGAAAGTTTTTATATCTGTACTGCCTATAAAGACAAAAAATGGATGACATCAAGAAAACATCACTGAGGACAAGATGTAGTTTTGGCATTGAAACACATGATAGCCTTAACAATAACATCTCATGAAGATGAAGATTACTAAGCATCTAGACAATCCAAAATGTAAAATGTATTGTAACATGTTTAACAAAGAATGTTTATTAAAATAAAATATTTTTTATGTAAAATTATATATATTTTTTTAAGGAGTTTAAACCAAGAAATCATTTGAACATCTGTTTACTGTGAAAACGAAACATGACAGAAATCAAAAATAAAGCCCCTCTCCTTGACCTTCCGTCATAAAAAAAATTATTCATAGGATTAAATAAGTATATTTATAATTAGATAACAAAAAAATGTAAGCAGAAAAATTGCATAGAACTGGTAATATGAGGTTTTTTGTGTCTCCTGTAAAATTGGGAACTGTGGACTGGTTGCCTTTATGCAGTTAGCGATTCATATAGTGCTACAACAGTACATGCTTTCTCGCATTATTTGCTACTTTTGCAATTTTTGAAAATTCACAGAGTTCTAAGAACCTTTTTAGAGGAAATATTGTTTTCAAAATTGTCTTCAATATCATGATTGTAGGAAGATGCTGAAAAAAGTTTTAATTTTTGCAATTTTTGAGAAGAATTTAATGAAAATTGGACTTGCATCCATTTTTTTAAGCTATTGATCTCTATTTGGGAAAAAGAATTTAAAAAAAGATTTGGAGTAATTTCTGAGAAAATTTTGAAAATGTTCTTGAAGCTATATGTTAAGTACCTACAAAAAACAAAATATCCATTTCAAAAACAAGGAGCCACATCATCAGCCAGATTGATCAGGATATGTTAGTTCTGTCAAAATCCTACTAAGTTCACCAATAGAGAAACAGATGGAGAGATGTTTTGCCATAAACCAATTTTTTGGCCAAGAACACAAAAAACATTAATCCACCTGACTATGTTTTAGAGGAAGTAATTTATATTTAGAAACAAAAATTATCCACTTTTTTTTATGAGAGACCATTAAAATGCTTTTTTCTATTGAAAAATTACTGGTTCTGATGCAACATTACATACTTAGTTCAGAGAATGTATTGTAGTGTCCGAGAAAGTTAAAATGTATTAAATTGGAGAAAAATGAATAAATAGAATGGTGGTTATTTTATGAGAGAACAATATTTGCATAATTTATAAAGATATAAATGTGTATTTGCAACAATTCAGAGCCCTACTTGAGATAAATACAAAGAAGTACCTCCAGGTAGCTTCAAGTTGTTGGTTTAAAGTCCAATTAGGGATGGGAAGCAGTCGAAGCATATGCTCAGAGCCCCTCATTATTTTTTTCAACAAATCTTACGTAAAAGTTCATTGATTAATAATATTTTTGTTAATAACAAAAAAAATTGTAAATTTAATTCAAATTTTTAAAACTTGATTCTGCATTTTGTTTAAAAAAAAGCATCACATAAAGAAGTAGATAAATTAATTTAAAAATACACATATGTGTATATATTGTATTTGTTATTTGAATACTAAAATATTACAGTGCAAAAGGTTTATTTTCATATTGATTTTGGCTACTTATGTTCAATATTTCAGTATTATTGGGGAAAACCCAATAATATTGCTTAGGATCCCTGAAAATATTAATCCACCCCTTGGTCCAAAGATTTATGAAACTCTTGCAAATGAAGCAAAAAAATGTTTTCCTATCCATTTACAAGTTAAAAAAAAAATTTATGTTGGCATGAAAATTCAAAGGGATATTTTTCGTTTGCAGGTTAATTGATTTACTAATGTAATCATCGATGAATTGCAGTGCTTTCAAAATCACACGTACCGGTCTTTGTAAAGGCATGTTTCCTTTGATGTAAAAATGTAGTAGAGACTGTCATACAGAACTTGGTGATGGCAATATGCAATCATCATAAATTGTACACAAGTCTCCATAAACACCGAACAGACCAAGTTCAGCTTCTTCACAGGAAGCAAATGAACCAGTGTTTCTACAAATATTAAGGGAGAAAAAGCTGGTACCTGCAACAGACAAATAACTACATTCCTCTTGTCATAACATTTTGAAAATATAACAGCAAAGAATTGAGAAACAAACAAACATGATGAACATAATTCTACTCAACATCAGCTACAAGAATCACAAAATTGAATTTTCATTTGATTATGAGAAAACTTATTAATTCTTGAAGTTAACACATTCAATACTAAAATGTCAAATGTATGAACTTCTAAATGGCTTCTATCATTTTTACTTTTTTGTGTATACTTTTATTTGGAGTACATATGTGGTATAGAGAAATTTATGTAATCCTGTGGAAAATCGATTTTGAGATTTCCACAGAAATACATGTTTTGGAATCCCTTGATACCGAAAAAGTATTTTTTTCAAAACGCAGTATTGCAAACAAAGTATTTTTTGCAAATTTTAGTCGTTTTCATGTATAGTTACAATACATGTATTTACATTGCATGTATAGTTACAATACAAAAACCATATTTTCTCAAAAACTGCTCCAAATTTTTCTTTAAACTCTTGGTAGAGATGGTGCTAAATTAACATTATAAAATACATAATTGCCATATTTCTCTATTCTTTTGTTTTTTTTAATTGCAAAAATGTAATTGTTTTGACTCATCTCTCACATCGTTAATATTTGCATCAGCAGCAATTTGTTCACATTATTTTTGTAATTTAACATACAGACAAGGTCCAAAAATTGTATTGACAATCACCTTATTGATTTTTTTTGTTTTTATTAACTACATATCATTACATTACATAACACTTCGGAGATTCGTTTTTCTCCTTCTTCAGATGTTTATACATTTCTAGTTAACAACTATTCTGTTCTCATGTTCTATTCCACAGAGTTCACACAGAGTCCTTTTCCACATTCATCTGTGACCAGTTGGTGAAAACAAAGACTGTAGATCACTACCTACTCCAATGGAGTAAATATATAGCTAGCGAAATGTGACATGAAACAAGGGTTCCAGTAAACTTAAAAAGTAGAAATGTATATACAACCAAAGAAGGAGAAAAACAAATCTCCAAAACATTATGTAATGTAATGATATGTAGTTAATAAAAACAAAAACGAGTCAATAAGGTAATTGTCAATAAAGTTTTTGGACCTTACCTGAATATTCAATCACTAAAGAAATTGAATGATAATCTGTACCTTAAGTATATCAAAAAATGTTCACATTATTGTATTTATGAGAACATGTGATTTAAATAATGCAGATAAAGTTTCCGAAAACTCAACAGTTTTCTGTTAAAATGAGCTCAAAATTCCACATTTTCAGAAACACTCAAACACCATTTTCTCAAAAATGGCTACAATTTTTCTTCTTCAAACCTTTACACAAATTACACAAATGTAATTTTTTTAAATATCTCTCACACTGCACATTTCTAGCAATTTGTAAACACTATTGCAGTTGTGAGTTACACTGCCTCAAATGACTTCAAATGAAGTTTCCGAAAACTCAAAAATTTTCTGTGAAAAAGACCTTCAAATTTCGCATTTACAGTAACACTTAAATGCTATTTCGTTAAAGACATCTCTACATTTTTCAATAAGAATTACCATTTAGAAGGAAATCTACTATTAGGAAAATTGAGAAAATTTCAAAAAAATATACTTTGAGCAGCGATAGTTGGCAGTTGGCAAGAGGATGGAGCAAGACTGTAAAGTCAGTCCTCACTATGAAAATTAGAAAACTTTACTACAAGGAAGTCTGTGCCATTCTGTGGCACCACTAGTATATTGTTCACACTGATTTGCTGATTTGCACTTTATAGTTATTTAAAAAAAAACCCAACCCCTTTTGTTTGTTTGATTGTTATTTAAGGTCGCATCAACATCTAGGTCATTAGCGACCGTTATTGGAGTTAACGTTATGGTAACTGTGGAGATGAAATGATATGGTGATGAGAACGGGTGAAAGGACAAACCATGCCTGAGGCAGGACTCGAACCCGTGACCCTTCAGTCCAAGATCGCTACGACACTACTGCCTTAGCAATCTCGGCCACCGAATCGACCATGAGGAATTTTATATTGTGAATAACACTTGTTATGAAGTGATATAAAGCTTATTATGAAAGAAAGCTTGTTTTAATTACCTTATACATGAGAGTTTTAAAAACACTTTGTTCTGATTTCAACACTTCAGTTTTTGTAACTTTATGATTATGTTCTAACATGAATTTCAAAATATCTGCAACTTGAACCTAAAACAGCAGGAACATAAATATCATTACAAAAGGGGTTTAGGGATTATTGCAATTACACATTTCTAAAATAAAAGTCTACAATGCAAACAATTTAGGGGCAAGTTATCAATACTTTTGATACAAATTATGGAATTCTTTGATCAAAATTTTCAATGTGCTTATCTTAGCTTACCAACTTCATAAAATTACTTAAACATACTACAACAAAATTGTGAGAAATTTAATGAGTAGTTATTTAAAATTCAGTCTCTTAAGTGACACACATGACATAATCTTAGAGTTCATATTTTTTTTTAACGAAAATTTGGGTCGCCAAATTTTTGAAGGTGTGTGAAATCACAAAAGTAATAGAGTAAGCACCGAGTAATAGGATATTATCTTTTTCTTTATATTCGTAATAAAACACTGGTCATTCATGTAAAAGATAATTTTCTGTTGGAGAGTAAAATAAGAAAAAGTGGTCAAGATCTCAAAACTTTGGTTTTGTGATCAGGGCTCATGAAAAATGAAATTAAAACTGTCCAAGAATATCAAATTCTGTAACTTCCAATCAAATGGAGATAGAATAGCAAATAATAATTAATTCAAAAGTAAATTTAATTTTCTGCAACTTTTATTATGAGGGTATTGTTGTAAAATGTAGATCTGAAGTGCTAGAATGCAAAGTTAATTGAAATCATAAGAATTTTTTTCCCTTCACCAATTTCTGCTTGCAATTAATTAACTTGACAGCTATTGGGAACAGAAAAAAGTAAAGAAATAATCTTATAGTCAAAGAACTTGGGGTGGCAATCCCATATTTTATGGGATATACACAATCCCTATACAAATTATCAAAAACTGTAATACAGAACACAAGCTCCAAACATACTTGATGTTGACCCAGGGCTTTTGACGACAGTTGTAAGCAAGAGCAGATTGTTAAAACCATACTATTCTGTAATGTTTCCATCCATTGTTCTTTCTTTACATTTGACTTTTCTTCATTCATCTTATTGAAGGAAAAACTCATAAATCTGGAGAAAACATCAATGCATAAAATATTTTAAAGATAGAGAGAATAACAGCTGCAAACAAATTTTACACTGTAAAGGATCATCTATGTTAAAATATTCACTCTACCCCACAAAAAACCAACAAAAAACCTTCAAACCTCACATGAAAGAATGCATTTTATTTATATCACATGAAAGAATGCATCTTAAATTCAGCAATACTCCTTGTGCAAAAGAGCAAAATAGCTGAAATGAAACCACTCATGCTATAACTAATGTAAGGTGACTAATAATGAGTTGAAATGTTACCTGTCAAACAACAAAACGGAAGACAAGAGGATTTCTCTGGATAATTCCATACTGTGTCCAATATTACAAATGAGAGTTGCCATCTTTTGAGATGCAGCAAAAAAGGGCATTTTTAGTTTTGCTCTCTTTTTGATAGAGTTCTTATTGAACTGCTTCAAGTGAACCCACCATATCTCCATAGTTTCTGATGACACATCTGGAAAACAGCAATCCATTTCTGGCTGCTGAAAATCAGAAGTGTCACAGATAAAATAAAGGTCATGTTAGTCCCAAATTATTTGTAAACTTAGTAAACTTATTACCTGAAAGATTAAATTGAATTGATTCATATAGTGATCTGCATGATAGTTACTCCCTCAATGGAAACATCTTACTCCAAATCACTGACTAACGATTTCAGATTGACTCTTAAATTCTTTATTTCTCTTTAGTCTGCTCTAATTATGCTAATCAAGTGTCTCAGATATTCTCATGAAGTTTACTGTAATCATTTTGGATGTCAATACATGGTTACTGCAGGTCAAAAAGTTCCTACCCTGGTATTTAAAAAAAAAACTCTTATTATGTAAAAGCCTTGATCCACAAATAAAGCCCATAAATGTTTCCACATTTAAACACTACAGAACTGTATGTGAGATAGAGGGGAGAAGTATAATCTTCATACTTTTTCTTCAGCTCCAGCATTTTATCCCCATCCTTTAACCATAAATAGTTGAATAATGAATAAACATACCAACAAAGCGAAGTTAGCAACATTCGAAAATTAAAAATGTTCACTCCCAAGTTACAGAAAACTTATTTGCATTGGTAAACTGAACTACAGAATCTATTTTATAGCTGGCCCATTGCTCAACTCTTAACCCATGAAAGCTGATTATTAGTATGTGTCACCTCAGGTGACGCATACTAATTTTGCTTTCCTTTTGTTCAGTCTATACCAGGGGTCTCCAAACTTTCTTCTTCTGAGGGTTGGGTAGAAAGTTTTTAAGAGCCTCAAGGCCCAAGAATTAAATTTCATTATGGGAGGGAATTTTTTACCTATTTGTTAAATTAAATTTTGAATAAAGAATGAGAAAACAGTTGCCAATTCACAAATTAATTCTCAAAACACATATAAGCATATGAGCACACTATTCTGAACACAATATTTGTAACATAATATTTGTGACTCTTTGAGAGCTACTATTTTATAATTTCAAAATTGAATAACAGTCACTTCTTTTCTAAAACACAGAAATGATGAATAATTTTAAAACTTTCATCATTGAGAGCAATGAAATTGTTTTTTAGACATACAATAAGTTAATTGTTGTCTCAATTTTTGTTTCACCTACAATTAAAATGTTTCTCATATGTGGACCAAAGAATGTGTAATAATAGGAAATCAGATTCTTATTTCTTGCAATAAAATATTACAGCATGTATCGTGATTAAAATGAATTAGAATAGGCCCGCGGACCATTGTTTGGAGTCCTCTGCTCCTATACTTTTAACCGAGATTTCTGTTGCGGATGGTTGAATACAGTTCTGAGAATGAGATAAGACCATTATATTTTGCCTTCCTCTCAGTAGAGCGATAAAATTACATGGTGCAACAACAACAACAACAACAACAACAACAACAACAAATTCTGGTGCCTGCATTTTTAGAGCTGATTATTTAATTATTAATGCTAACTGATTGGCTGCATCAGCTCTATTTTTGAAGACACAGTGAAAAGAACGATTTTCGTCACTTTGGGAATCACAGTTCATTTTGAATTAATATGTAAACCCTATTGCATTATTGTTGTTGTTGTTGTTGTTGTTGCGGCTGCTGTTGTTGCTGCTGTTGTTGTCGTAGTTGTCATTGTTGTTGTTAATTATTATTATTATTATTATTATTATTATTATTATTATTATTATTTCATTATCAACTGATAAATTTAAACTCCTCGTGCACATTTAGTAATGCATACTGTTTCTTTCACATACATTTTAGTGCTTAAATCATGTTTTAGAAATAAAACTTCGCGTTTCTTAATCACAATATTTTATTCAATGTTTCAATACCTGCGGTACATTTTTGTCACTTTTCACAGGTTTTCCGTTCTGTCTTTTTGTCAACAAAAATGCAACGAGCTACACTAAACAGCTTTTCGTTTTTGAATTAATTTATTACACCTGAAGTGAATGCGGTTTAATCTAGTTCAGGCTAATTTCCATCTAAAGTGTTCTTGCAGGTACATATAAGGTAATCTTCAATTATTTTATTTATTAGTTCTAAATATGTATAGCCACAGAGTAAAGAATTATACCTTTTTAGTCTATGGTAGAACTTCCTCAAGAAATCCGTGTTTGAATAGTCCACATGTCTTTTGATACAGGTGGCATGTACTCTTTCAAGGAAAAAACAAACAGACCTTTTTCTGAAGTGTGGGTTTATAGAATATACGTCAGATGAATAGCAACTTTTCACTGATAGCTCAAGGAAAATTTTGAAGTGCGTACACCACAGCAACAAACTCAGCTCTTTTTCAATTGGTACATGAAAGAAGAGTATGAGACAATTTCTTCAGTTAAAAAAAGATTAAGTATTATGAACACCAGTGGGTAATTTGTGTTGATCTAAAGATGGTAAATTTTCTTCTCGGTCAACAAAGTAGGTACACAAACTGTCCCTGCTTTTCACATTCTCGTATACGTACGTATATACGGAGTATTATATGTAGTATAAAGAAAGTTATGTAATGCTGCGTGAAAAACAATGGATTTTAGACAAAAAATTCATTGCCGGACCCTGATAACGAAAAAGTAGATAAATCCAGTTGCTAAATTAAGAAAAAATCCTCTAACACATGGTGTAGCCAGAATCCCTGTTTTATGGGTCCTTGATGCTGAAAAAACAATTTGAAGCAAAACGTCTGTCCGTCCATCTGTCGTATGTGAATACAACTAGCGCCTAAACCGTGGGTAAGATTTTTTCCAAATTGAAAACCCCTGTCTTTTTGTATGAACTGAGCTCTGCGATTTTGGAAAACATTCATTAAAGTTTTGGGGGGACTTTTATATGAAATGATTTATATGAAACCCTAGGAACATTTCAAAATTTCCTCAAAAATGGCTCCAAATTTTTTCTTTAAATTTCTTGTAAGAATAGATTTAAATACACTTCTAAAGATGCATAGGTCCGATTTTCACGATTTACTTTGAATTTTCGGTAAAATTATGCATTTTTTCCGCAACTTCTGTACTACAATATTGTTGTAAGTTGTTGTACAATACTGTTGTACTACAATATTGAAGATAGAGACTTTAACTTTGAATGTAATTTGTTGTCCATACATAGTTCTTTCATTAAGGTCATGTAGATTGTTTTGTAAATTTTAGTAGTGTTCTTGCAATAGTGCGTGCAATATTTGCAATTTTAAAAAGTTACAAAAACAATATTTCCTCGAAAACAGCTCCAAATTTTTATTTTTTATTTTTGGTACGATTGGTGCTAAACGAACCCAATTCTATTACATAAACATCATATTGCTCTATTCTTTTGTTTTTTCAAAAATTACAAAAAATTAATTTTTTTTTACTTTTCTCACATCGGTAATACCTACTTTAGTGGCAATTTCCTCATGTTTTTGTGTATATGAGTACATGTTAGAGTATTTATGAGCTTTAAATAATGTCAAATGAAGTTTTTCGAAAACTCAACATTTTTTTTTGTGAAAATGAGCTCAAAATCCAGTATTTTCAGAAACGTTCAAACGCCATTTTCTCAAAAATGGCTCCAAATTTTCTCTTCAAAATTTTCCCAATGGATAATGCATGTTGTACTGTTTAATGTGACAGTAAGTTTATATAGGTGTATCATTTTGGTTTTTCAAAAAATCCAAAAATGTATTGTGACTTGTCTCTCACATCAATAATATTTACATTAGAGGTGATTTCTTTACGTTATTGTATTTGTGAGTACATGTGCTTTAAATAATGTCAAAAAAAGGTTCTCGAAACGGATAGTGGTAATGGCACTGTGTAATATGACGTACAGTTTATTTTGGGTTATTCTTCAGTTTTCTCAAAAATTACACAAATGTATTTTTTTTCCCCCAATATTTTTCACGCCATAAATATGCATATTTCAATGGATTTGTATACATTATTGAATGTGTAAGTGAAAGTTCTTCAAATTTCTTCAAATGAAGTTTTTCGAAAACTCAATAGATTCCTGTGAAAAAGAGCTTCAAATTTCGCATTTACAATGTATTTTGGGCGGTGATAGATGGCAGCTGACAAGAGGATGGGGCAAGACAGTAAAGCCATTCCACACCTAGGAAATTAGAAAACTTAACTACGAGAAAGTCTGTGCCATTCTATAGCACCTCTAGTTCCTTTCTCGTCTACGTACGTACTTCGTATACACGGAGCTGCGCGCACAAACGGCGAATTTTCGGCAGAAAAAAATTCATTCCCTGGCCCTGATAACGAGAATGTGGATAAATCCAGTTGATAAATTAAGAGAAAAAATCCTCTAGCACGTGGTGTAGCCGTAATAGCTGTTTGATGGGTCCTTTATACCGAAAAAACAATTGCAAGCAAAACGTCCGTCCGTTCATCTGTCGGTCCATCCGTCTGTCTCTGAACACAGCTAGTGCCGAAACCATGCGTAGGATTTTTTTAAAAACTAAAGAAACCCCCGTACATCTCGCTCTAGTTGAAGCTTTGAAATTTTGAAAAGCATTCATTAAAATTTGGGGGGACTTTACACGAAGCCCCCCGGATATTTTCAAAATTTTCTCAAAAAACGACTCCAAATTTTCTCCTTAAATTTCTTATAAGAATAGAGTAAAATACGCTAATAAATGTGGCATATGTCCAATTTTCACGGTTAACTTTGAATTTTTGAAAATTTTGAATTTTTTCGGCGTCTTCCTACAATTACAAAATCGAAGACATATTTTACCTTCAAATGAAATTTGTTGTCCATAAATAGTTATTTTATAAATGTCATGTAGATTTTTTTGAAAATTTTAGCTATTTTCGGGCAATAGTGCGTGCAATATTTGCAATTTAAAAAACAACAAAAACAATAATTTGTCAAAAACGGCTTCAAATTTTTTCTTAAAATTTTTGGTAGGGTTAGTGCTAGACGAACCCTATACAATGACATAAATGCCTATTGCTTCTTTTGTTTTTCAAAAATTACAAAAATTTCATTTTTTTTGACTTGTCTCTCATGTCGGTAATAATTACATGAGACAATTTCTTCACATTATTGTATTTATTAGTAGACGCGCTTTAAATAATGCCAAACAAATTTTCTCGATAATTCAACAGTTTTCTGTGGAAATGAGCTAAAAATTCCGCATTTTCAGAAACTCTCAAAACCATTTTCTCAAAAATGGTTCCGAATTATTTCTTCAAACGTTTCCAACGGATAGTGCTATTTGCGCTGTTTAATATGACGTAAAGTTGATTTTGGTGAATTCTTTTGGGTTTTGAAAAATTACACAAATGTACTTTTTTAAATATCTATCAGGACGTTAATATGCACATTTCCAAAGATTTGTATAAAATATTGCATTTGTGAGTGGAAGTGCTTCAAATTAGGTTTTTCGAAAACTCAATAGATTCCTGTGAAAAAGCTTCAAATTTTCCCATGGAAATATCTGTTTAGGACGCAGTTTTACTCTTCTTTATTTTTCTTGAAGTAATATTTCGACTGTGTCATCCTGTAGCACCTCTTAGTTTCTTTCTCATACGTATATACGGGAGTAATATACGTAGTGTAGAGAAGGTTATTTGATGTTGCGGAAAATCGATTTCGAGATTTCCGGGGAAATACACGTTTTGGGGTCCTCTGATACCGAAAAGTGTTTTTTTTTTAACCGTCCGTGAGTGAACACTACTAGCGCCTGAACCATCAATACGATCTTTTCAAAATTCAAGAAACTCCTGTTAATCTGGCTCTAGTTGAAGCTTTGAAAGTTTGAAAAACATTATTCAAAATTTTCTCAAAAACGACTCCAAATTGTTTTCTTTACATTTCTTGAAAAAATAGCGTAAAATACACTTACAAAGGTGGCATAGGTCCGATTTTCACAGTTAACTCTGAATTTTCAAAAATTGGAAAAGTTTGAATTTTTTTTGGTCATCTTCCTACAACTACAAAATTGAAGACTGAGATTTTTCCTTTAAATGAAATTTGTTGTCGATAAATAGTTGTTTCATAAAGGGTATGTATAGTTCTTTTGAAAATATGAGTAGTTTTCGTGATATAGTGCGTTCAATATTTGCAATTATAAAATGTTACAAAAACAACATTTTCTCGAAAACGGCTCAAAATTTTTTTCTTTAATTTTTGGGTAGGGATAATTCCAAATGTACCCTATACGATGACATAACCGCCATATTGCACTATCCTTTTGTTTTTTCAAAAATTACATATATGTAAGTTTGTTGACATCTCTCACGTCGATAATATTTACATTGGAGGCAATTTCTTCACATTGTTATAATTATGAGTATAAAGTACATGTCATATAAAGTTTCTCGAAAACTCAACAGTTTTTTTTTTTAAATGAGTTCAAAATTGCGCATTTTCAGAAACGCTCAAACGCCATTTTCTCAAAAATGGCTCAAATTTGTTCTTCAAACTTTTCCAATGGACACTGCTAATTGCATGGTTTATGACGTAAAGTTTATTTCAGTATAATCTTTTGTTTTTAAAAATATACACAAATGTAATTTTTTAAAGATATCTCTCACATTGTTAATATACACATTCCCGTTGATTTGAATACATTATTGCATTTGTGAGTGGAAGTGCATGAAATGACTTCAAATGAAGGATTTTGAAAACTTAATAGATTCCTGTGAAAAAGAGTTTCAATCCCCGTTTTCTTAAAAACGGCTTTAAATTTTTCAATGAAAATTGCCATTCTGGACACGACTTTACTCTTCTTCAATATTCTTAAAGTAATGTTTTGGTTCTTTGATTAGGTTTTCCGTTCCTTCCTTCCTTCCTTTCTTTGATATTGCACTGGTGGTCGTTGTGTGTGCAGTGTTCACCGGCTTTCCAAAATTCCCTTTCTCAACAAGCTACCTGTGTGTGTGTGTGTGTGTGCCTGTGTTAACACACACACACACACACACACACACACACACACACATGCGCACGCGCTTCTGCCAACGGGGCTGGATTAGCGTCGTTTCTTTTTTTTTCGGTGACATTGTCGAGCGAGGCAAACATCGTTGCCGTGCATGATGCTCAAAAGCTTCAGTGTTTAGTATGTACAATTCATGTTATCTATTAAATCTACTACAATTCAGTTTTGCTGAATGTTATACCCACGGCATACAGCGGCGTAAAAATAAATGCTGAACATGAACTCGTGGAAATTAACAAAATTCCTGGAATGCTCGAATAATGTTTTGCATATCTTCAGTGTGAACCGGGCAATTCGGACTGATATTTTTGTATGAGCCGGTGACAAGAGAATCTCAAATGGCATTATATAAAGTGCAACGCCATGTGAAAATGAATATAAATCGTTGCCTGATTTACTTTCACGATCATGTACTCTCACACCCAAGCACGCACGCCCACACACGTGTCCCATTAACTATGGGTCACCCCTATAACTTCTAAACGGTTCACGATATCGAAATGCAGTTTTCGCTTAACAATGCGGAATCCTGAGGCAAGTAATATCCCGTAGAAAGTTTGTTTGAAATATTTTAGTTTTTGAGAAATTTAATCATGTTTGATTTTTAAATTGAACTAAAATATTTTCTCATTAGTAATGGCTAGACCATAAAAGGAGGATTACGAAGATATATCATATGTTAATATTTGGTGGTAATTTGAGTAAAAAAATAGACATTCTGACATGCGATTTTAAATTCAACGGACAATATTTCTGGTAGCACCTCTCGCAACTGTTGCCTTCAGGTGGCCTTCGCGGCGCCGAGCCGGTTACGTTTAATTTAAAATCATGTCAGAAAGTCTAATTTTATATTCAAATTACTACCAAATACTAACATGACACATCACTGTATTCCTATGTTTATCGATTCATCCGTTACTGATAAGAAAAATATATAGTTTCGTTAAAAAAACCCAAAGATGATTAATTTTCATGCAAATGAAAAATATTACGAACAACACCTTTACAGCATATTACTTGCCCTATGATTCCGCATTGTTGAGAAAAAACTGCACTTCCATAGTATTCTGCTACACTTCGATATATTGAACCGTTTAGAAATTGAGGGGGTGGCCTGTAGTTGGTGGGACGCACGCACGCAAAACACTCACTCGCGCGCGCGCTTACTAGGATTAAAACATTTTTCAATATTTATTAAATTTTCAGAATAAATTCTGACAAATATAAGTATGTATTGCAATGGCAGCTAATTGTGACATGGAATGACAACATAAAACCATAAATCCTAATCAACTAGACTTAATCTGCGAATGCAAGACTATGTTTTTAATGATATAAGCAGGGAAAATCCTGGTCTTATATTTGGATAAACACCGGGTATGTATGTATGTATGTATGTATGTATGTATGTATGTGTGTGAGAGCGAAAGCGAGAGGGAAAGCGAAAGCGAGAGCGCGAGAGAGAGCGAGAGCGAGAGAGAGCGAGAGAGAGAGCGCGCGCCCGCGCAGGTCCATCTCTTGGCACGTTCTTTGGGCCCTCATGACTAAAGGGGTCCAGCAGATAAAAAAAATATCAAGCAATCCCTCTAATGAATTCTTTCTAATGGGAAGTTAAAAAAGCAATACAAAATCATCTGAACCCTAATTCTATTCCCCTAATAATTTTTGACTTTTTGTTTGTTTACCATAAAAGAGGAGATTAAAACATATTTTAATTTTTATATTATCTTTTCAGAATAAATTATAACAAAAATACATAATACATTTTTCAGACAATACTTAAGGGCTCAATACTTGAGAGCCCTGTGGCCCCATCTAACCAAAAGACAGTGCTGAGTGTGAGTGTGTGTACGTAAACATATTGTCGGACTTCAAATAAACTGTAATCACCCAGCTACAGGTCTTAGGCCCCTCATCAAGCCGTTCATGATGAAACTGAAAACGATCTTCATTGAGCAATAAAGACATTTGATACTTACCAATGTACCAGATCATTCAACATTTTGTTTACTTTCTTTCTCTTTTTAATTAATAGCAACAATAATGTACTAATGTTGAAGTTGTCTGGTACAACCAAGACAAACCACTATTAAGGATATTTATCTTCATAAGATTATAATTTGTTGCGAGACGGTTCCTTTGTTTCTTTATGCGTGAATTTTGTTTGCTTAGTAAATAATTTAAGATATTTTCACTTTTTTATTACTTAACACTTTGAGCACTGGTGTATTTTGGATCTACCTGGCTGAATTGCGGCATACCTAATATTGATATATACGGCCCCAGCAATATTGATTTTCTTTCTCCCTTTCCACAGGCCATTGTAAATATAATATTGATAAGCATCTCGTGGTACACTTTCAAGAAAATTAAGCACTAACAATTAAAACATGGATTCATCATCTTCTAATTGATTCTCTACACTCTTTCAAACTAACCACCCAAACCTGAATACTGACTATAACACAATTTTGCAATATGAAATAAAATACAACTTTTCACTCAGTAAACTTTTTGTTATCAGTGAACCACAACTACTTTGGGTTGTCACAGGTTAGTCGGACACAAAGAACGAGTAATTTCACAACTATTAGAAAATTTGAAAGCATAGATAAATTTTCAAATTTGTAAAATTTGAATACACATGACCCCTTGAGAAAGCCATGATTATTCAAAGTGCTCATTGATTAATAAGATCAACTTTCCAGAATGTAAATGTCTTTGGCCTTGCATGGAAGTCATGTTGTGACCTTCAGGAGAGATACTATGTAACAGCAGCCGCGTAGGCGAGGACAATGGGGACATCCATCCAGTGCCGGGACTAGACATGGGCAGGCTGGGCGATTGCCTGGGGCCCACAAGTCAGGGAGCCCGATGATGGTACTGATGGGAACAAACTAGTAAAAAATTGAAAAAGAAATTAGAACTCAAGAAAATCATTACTGTAATTTAAAAAATTGTGGAGTTGTAGTTTTATATTTCATAAAATTTTCAATTAGTTTTTTACCTTAAATAGTTAATTATAGTCATTACTTATAAGACATTCAACTATTTAATTTTTTTCAGGAGGGGGGGCGCTACATTTCAGCATTGCTCTGGGCCCAAAATTGTCTAGCAATGGCACTGCAACCATCTCCTCATCAGGTTTCAAACTCCACGCCATAAGTTTGTGGTCCACTTCCTTGTCAACTATTTCACTTCATGCATGAAAGGAGCAATAATGGGTTCTTGAACATGACATGCAGTGTTTTAAGGGTGATGATGGTGAAAAGAGGATGTTACAGAAGGCACAGCAGCTCCCTCAAACCCCAATTTTGATGGAAAGTAGCATGTGTGGCAAGAATTGCATGAGATGAACACATCAAGAGATGGAGAAGTTAATGGATGTGCATTTAGCTTTTGTGTCCATTTGAATTCAATTTAGAATATTTGTCCAGAAGGAACAAAATGTCTTTCGTCAGAATCCCAAGTTCTTTACTAATATTGCAAATCGTAATCAATTTATTGGTTGAAAGATAAAAAATTAAGAGGTAGAGAATGTGAGAACTCTATAATATTTTTTTTCATAAGTTTTGGAGGATTTTAGTTTTACATGTCTCATTTGTACTCGTGTGGGCCCCAAAATTTCAAAGGCGGAATTAAGATATGATCAGGCATGGCTCATCATTAAAGGATGTAAGGCGGAGCCTCTCCTATAGAAATCGTTCTGTAAAAGAAATTTAAAAATATATTTATAAATTATTTATTTATGAATAATGAATTTTTGAGTTGTATTATATAACAATCGTATCAAAATTTTTCATTGTCAGTTCATTAACGACCATCTGTCATGCATTTCAAACTGTTGACAAGGAAGAGAAAAGTATTAGGCTCCCACTTCATTCCACCATGTGTAAAATGAGGAGGCGTGACATCATGCATTCACTGCACAGGCTTATCAGAGGACGAAGGCTGTGGCCAGGCAGCCTTCAAGGGTGGGGCCTAGGGTCAGTAGAAGGGTGTGCTCACCAGATTGTGTTACTATGCAGCTCAGCAAGTAGCATTGCGACTAGTTTTCCCTATATGCGGTAGGAGCACTACTCCCTTAAGCCTTTATCAGGAGCGCGAAGCATACAAGACCGTGGTCTTCGTGATCGAAAGAGATTATGTATAGAAATGCAATGTAATGTAATGCATTTGCAGCCTTCTCCATTTAGAAAACCACAAGCCACGACTGGATATGATTTAGATAAGAGATATGGCCAAACTAACAATTTTCTGATTTAAGACAGTCTGATCGTTAAACCCAACATGTAATGCAGACCTGGGATGAAAACTTCAAATGTAATGATTAACTGATACTCATAACGTATATCTAAATGTGAAAATATCCTCTACACATACAGATGAAAAGGAGTTTTCAGAGAAAGCATGAAACAATAGCCTTACTCCAGTCAAAGCATCTGTTTATTTTATAATTATATTAAAATTATAACAGTTTGTCACCTTATCCCTAAAATGACAATGAAGATTCTTGGTCATATTTAAAATTGGGTAGGGGAATGTACATGGTTCCTTGCTTGCGTTGGTTTGTAATTTTTAAACAACTGTAATATATACATTGCTTCATCTGCCTATGCAATGACAGACACAGTATATTTACAAAATACCTTGCAGACAGCACAAAAAGCTTTGATTTTTTCTTAATATGTTTAATATTAGTCTTATATATTATAAACAGCACACAAGAATGAAAGTAATGAGCCAGTGCACTCTACACAATGCCAAAAAAGCCACCTGAATTAACTTCAAGACATCTGAAAAATTCAATAACTTCAGATTTTGCATCATTTATAAATTTTTATACACATTCTAATGCTTTTTATGCCTACCTTTATTTCTGGTCAGCAGCAAACAACTGTAGCCACTTTTCGACAAAATGTTAAGAATTTGATGTACCTCATGTAATTTACAGATACACCTAAGGTAATAAATATATGAAGGAAGCATCACTGTTCATCCATGAAGTGCCCTTATTCAAAAGCATTTGGGTATAGTAAGTGCATATATATCATTAAAATCCAGTGACAATAAAACTGCTTCATTATTTTGCAATTTTGTTTATGTGACTCCAAGCATACACTAACAAACTGAACCTTATCTGAATGGCTTGAAGGCAAGTATCATTATTGCAATTAAAATATTCAATTATGAAGCCCAGGTTATCAACCTCATTTTTTCCAATGACATTAAAAAGAAAACATAAATTAACATACAATACAGTTAAATTTTTAACAATAATTCTTCATATGAGTTCTGTGCCCAATAACTAACTGTAAAATTCCTTCGTAAGGCAAAATTAAATACCTGGTAGCTCATTCCAAAATTTTCTTGTTGCAAAGTGATTGTTTTTTTTCTTTTATATCATTACAACTTCATAGATAAATATAAATATAGTTATTGGCAGACAATGATTATATGAAAAGAGTATTATATTAACTTTTTAGTATTAAACATTTACATAATGACAAAAATTAGGTAAACCAATCCAAATAATTTCAATTGCACTTAATTTTTAACTAAATGCAAAATATATTATCCTATATCCTGAGGAATAAAAATGTAAATATATTTTCCCATTAAGGGCAATGACTATATAATAATAAAACAAAACAGGATTATCAAGAATCAGATTATTAGGAATGAAAAAATATTAGTTTACATCCTAGCATCTAATCAATACATTTTTATAGAAATAAATCTTATTAAAAATTCATAAAAAATATCACCATCTTCAGACTCTCAAAGAACATCAAGACCTAGGGTCAGATTGAAGCCTCAATGACCATGTAGAGTGCACTGGAAACATCGTGCAAAATGAGCACGAGACACACAACCAAAGATGCTCTGGGACTGGAATCAAAACAAAAGGCGCTCATATGGGATTCTGTCTCGCCTGCGGGACATTTTCCTGTCACTTCATGGCGCCAAATACCTGTCAGCATATTCCAGCAATGCAAGTAATTTGTTTTATATTGCATAACATTTCCACATTAAATACAGAGTAAGAAAGGTACTGTGATACTCTAATGAGAAAGGATTTTCCAACACTGCACACAAAAATCAATATTCAGATGATTTTGATAGTTTAGGGTTTTCTCTGACCTTAAACACATTTATATGCTGATGAAACCATATAATTTTCACAAATCAGCTCCATAGTAATTAAGGGACTTTGTCTATTCATTTACAAATCACATCAAGATTATTCTTTGTATTACTTTCTTACCAAGTGGAACACAAATACACTTTTCATAATATTTCCCTTCTCTGCTCTGGTATAAAAAAATTACAACCTATTTCTACTCATGAGATCATGGACAGAATTTTTTATAAATTACAATGTAATTTTCGGCAATAACTGGTGAATTCCTCTCACAGAAAATTTTCTCATTAAATGTTTACTACATAATACCCTTACTACAATATTTATTAAATGGACATACAATTTTTAAATGAAAATTTAAGTATGCCGATTACATAAAGTTGCTCAGGTTATGTTATACATAAATGAAGAATGCCAAAAAACTGAATTCTAAATACAACTCCAAACCAAACTCACATCATGCTGTAGCATTTTGATACATTAAAATAGAAAATATCATTATAATATTAAGCATAAAGTAAACTTAGAAAATTACCAACAAGTAAAGAATGTCTAATAAATTCCCACTGGTTTTGCTTATTATGAAAAATGCTAAGAGGTAAGTATAAAAGTCCATATGTGGAGACCTATGATATTAACTGTTATCTATCAAGTATATGATGTTGAAGATTTTACTGTAAAAATTCAGCTTTCTTTAAAAATTAACCTCTCCATTCCTTTTTTCTTTGTGGTTTTATTTTATTTTTACATTAATCCATTAACAAACAAAACCAGTAGGTTTCACTTAGTACTTTACTTTTGATTCCAACACAAAATATACAAATCACAATGTTTGTTTTCTCAGATGCTTATGTGATCAGTACAATAAACAACACTTAGCTGCTTCCAAACTTTGCTCATCGCACCACCAGAATATGCTGTCAGAACCAAAAGAATATTGCACGTCCCAGTAAAAATTGGGGGAGATAGGAAGGAAAGGTAGAGAAGGAAAACGGACTGGGTAAAATACTGCAAACAGTCTGCTAATGCCATATCACAGAACCAAAGGAATGATGATAATTATTATAAAAAACAAACATTTCATTTAAAAAAATTATTTTGCTTGCTGGGGACTTGACTGAGGGTTGCATAGGGCATATACGACTAGTTACACCCACTCAGTGAATCCCTGCCCTCAATGAAGCATTCGAAGGCTGCACACCAGTACTGGATTTACTCATCAGTGATAGAAAGAGATCTTCAAACAAGAGAGGAAAGTTGGTTGAAAAAGTGATATTCATGTTCACTATTTCTTCAAATACCTGCCAACATTGTTCAATTGAAAGTTGAAAAACTGACGTCTGACCATGAACAACTTTTCCAAGCAAGACGTTATGTTGCTTTGTATTTTCTGAATCTCGATAGCTCAGCATGATAATCTTTCCTTGATTATTCAAAATATTGATGTAAGAATATTTCACAAACAACAATTAATATGATTATTTTATTTCATATTCCCCCATTGCAGGATGCATTTAAGTATACACAGATTGAAGTCGAAGTTCTTGCAAAATTTTGAGAAAAGAATATAGATTATAAAGAATTCCTGCAATATATATGTGTGTGTAGTGCATGTAAATATTGTAGTGATCGGATATCAAAACTACAAAATCGGTGCAAATCATTTCATTACAACATTAATACAATTGGAAATTAATACATGATGAGTATTCAGTCAATTTACATCTCTGTGGAATGTTTGAGTATTTTTCTAGTTCATCAACAATAAGACTTAGATATCAATAGGAATGTATATCAGAATAGGAATGTCACCTTTAATATTGTCATGGTAGTTTCACTTCCTTCAATGTACAAATGAGCATTTTAGATTTAAAATACTTGCTCTGTGAAAATACAATAAAACTGGAATGTGTGCTTATTTACATATGTACATAGTGACTGCATAAGCAACTAAAATATCACATTAGGTTTCCAGTCAAACTACAAAGGAGGAACTCCCATTGATAAATTAATTTTTGAGTGGCTGCATTAAAAATAGAATTTCTCTAAGGATTTCCTTTATAAATAAATTATTATTTACTCTTTTATACAGCTCCAAGCATATATAAAATATTTCACTAGAGACCCATAAGGCATTTTTTAGATATTGGGAAACATTGAAATCTATTAGGAATACAGTGAACACACCAAAAAAATCTCTATGTACAAGATTTCAGAATTTATCATTGTCACTGATTTATGAAAAGTTTCGAAGTGACCTAAGTACATGTCATGAAACTGTGTCAGCCTCTATTCTATGTACCCTATTATTTTCATAATTTATACTACATTTAATAAGCCCAAGAATTTGTTGATTTCTTAAAAATAAACAGTGGCCTAATGATCTTAATTGTTTAATATATATTTGTTTTAATCCTTCAATATCCTCACACAGACACTTAAATTTTCATTATACTCAAACTTCATTGTAACAGAAGTTGTATTAAACAAAATTCATATTGATTCTTATTATGATTTCCGTTACTATGAAGTTTCAGTTTGCACAGCAAAGAGTAGAACTCAAAAAGTTTCTTCATTTGTCACAATTTGCTAAAATACAAATTATGAGACAACAACTCTAATGAAATTATACACTGATACTGAGGATAATATACATTTCTTCCCTCACACTCTTTATCAAACTCCTAATAACCAAGTTTTAAAAAAATTTCTTGTTTTGACACGGGTCACAATCAAATATTACTCAAGCAAAACCAGATATAAGTAAATCAAGCAATCCTTGGGACTTTCAAAGTAAAAATATAATCAGAGCAATTTGAATTTGGAGTCATGGATCTGCCTAATTCAACTTTTTATTTTAAAACATTATCGTAGTTCAAATCAACCTGCCTAATCAAAGATACCTGTCTAACAGAAGGGCTTGGAGCTGTAAAAAAATGTAAATACTTCAGCAGAATTAGAAAATGTTGATGTGCCATGTTCAAGCTCAAAAGAAATATTTTCTGAAATGGTTTCATATCATTTAAGCAGCAACAATCAAACTGGGTCGTGGGCACCTGTATGTCTTCTAAGCCAAAGCACCAAGAAAAAACAACAAATTTTTTACACTTAAAAATCATCATCATCATCATAGTAATAAAAATAATAATAATAATAATAATAAAATGTTTGAATTTCATCAAAAGTGAATAGTTCTGGCTATCTGTGAGGATCCACTCATCTACTTCACAAAATAAATGATGTAACTACATCACTTTTCATCCCCTTTTTAGTATTCAAGAATGGGGTTGTCACCACGAAACAAGATTCCAGAACGCGAGAGTGTAGAAAGTTCACCCTGAGAGCAAACAAAGACACAGCTTATTTTTAATGTTTCCACTGGAACTGTTGCTTCATCTAATCTACAATTAAAGTATGAACTACAAGGGCCATTGGTGTAGCTAATACCATATCTCAACTTTGGATTCAAACTAGTTTTGCATTGTTGGTTAGATGAGCATCCCGAAGTCCCAGCGAAATTTCTCAAAACAGGGAAAGCAAACAGTCAGGTCTTCATCATTTATCAGCTTTGTCTAAAGTATATTTCAAGCTTGAACACAGCATATCTCACTATTGCTCTACTACAACTCACTGACAGTCTTTACCTAAATGCCCATATCACACATTTGATTGTCAGCTTCAAGCATGTGTCAACTCGTCTATTACTGTGGATCAACATTATTCTACTTTTCAGAACGTGATAGTGTAGAAAGTACACCGTGAGAGCAAAGAAAGACACAACTTACTTTTACTGTTTCCATCAGAACAGTTGCTTCATTTAATCTACAATTAAAGTACAAACTACACCTTCAAAAAGGCTGTTGGTGTAACTAATACCATAACTCAACTTCGCATTCAAACTTCTTATGCAACGTAAGCTAGTGTATAAAGTACACTGAGAAGCCCATGAAGATACACATGAGATCATGAAGTTAGAGTAGATATTCTTCAAAATATTCTTTTTATCTCTTATGTAGTTTTTAAAAATCATTTGAGTTTGAACATGAAACTCTATTAAATGGGTAAAATTATTGAGGATGACTCACTATTTTGGTTAATTTGGAACACAAGTTTGTTCCAATATACAGAATACACCACACTTATTCTTATGATATATTTATGGGCACATGTGGTAAAAGGTGATTTCACCAATTTGACCTATGAATTTGATGAGAGTTCAATGAAGATATGCACCAAAGAAAATAAACACACTAAGCAAAGACATAAAGATGACAACTGCTTCAAATCCATTATTTTTGGTACTAGTGGGCAGCCAATCGAAGCTCAATTGGGACATAAGAGTAAATGCAAAAGTACTCGTAATATAGAAGTAAATGTCCAGCCACCTTGGTGGCTCTGCTGGTAAAGCACTTGTTCTTGAGCAAAAACTAATGCACATTTGTACCCAAACAAGTTAAGTGTGTATGCCAACCAGCCATAACTGCATGTAGTGTATATAATATATACATTTATATATGTACAGACAGACCTGTCTATAAACATGCCGTGTCACTTATGTAGCCATCTACTCACTGCAGTCTCTTGATGCGAGTTCCTCACTCCACGTATCCAGATATCCAGAAAAGAGTAACTTTTGGACTGCAGCATACTGTCTCACTCTAGCTTGAAGTGCATCCTAGCTACATGGTTGCAGTGTCAAAGAACAATGCAAAATTCTGGAAATAACTATTGGTTCAATGACGTGCTCTTAATGTTTTTTTTGACTTGAATAATACACTTTTAATTAAAGGAACTGTTGGTTATATATTAAAAGGGCCTAGGTTGTTTTTTTAAATGCATGTAAATCAAACATGACACCATCAAAGATATATGTGAGAAAACTAGGTAGCAGCCTGATATTAATTTCATTTGCATATACAAGTTACAAACAAAAATATATATCGTAAAAAATTGAAAATAAAAGAACATGCTGGCTACAAATCTCTATGAGAGTTGAATTTAGTAGTATTGAACACATACTTAGAATCCACGGTGCTGATTATTTTCTGTCCAGTAAACTATTATTCTTGGCAAGCTGTTGCCTTGGAGGGTGAAAACTGTTATTAACATTGAATAATCTAAATTGTATTCATATTGGCAGTGGATTATTTTAATAATCATTGAAAATTCCACTCTTTATTAGAGCAAGTTTTCAGTTTGCCAGGGATGTCATAATTTTAAAATACTCTTTCACATAATTCTTACTAGTCAGTGTACAGTTGACAGTCAGTAACAGATTGTAGAGTGAAAAGCCAGATATCCAAGAGTCAACTGTACATGTCTCAAACGATAAATGAATCAAAATTCTCTTGGACAATAATGACCTTTAATGGGAAACAAATGTTAAAAATATCTCTTTCGTTTTTCACCAACAGTCTGTAATATTATTCTTGATTATGTAATGAAATTCCTATTCAAATTATTGAAGACAATTTGAAGTATAGATTGGGGGGAAGTAAGAAGTAGCAAATCTAGAATGCAACTTCAGGCTAGAAAACATTTAAATATTGATACCATAAATGTATTATTAAAATTTCAAGAATAACATTGCATAACCCATAGGGGTGTCAAAAGCTGAGCCAGTATCTCAAAAAACACTGAATAAATTAGCTCAACAGTGATAATATTGTTACATTTCAGAAGTGCAACTTTTCTGGATGCTGGGGCCCCTATCCAATTTGGTACTGAAAGATCTAAGTTGCAAGAAATTCTATACTGTAACTGATAAAGCACATCCCCAAGAACAGATCAAATATTTATTTTTTTTTTTTTACAAGAATTTTTGTTTCATCAATTCTTTTATCGAGACATGGCTAGAGAAGTGCATAATATGTTATGGTAAAATAAAAATTTGCATTGATGAAAAAATTACTAATCAAAAATTGAAGAATGATTATGTTACATTTTAAAATTAGACTGTAGCTTCTCCTCATACAAATGATTTGAAACATACTGACAAAATACATTTTTTCATCTTGACTGTAATAATGAAATAAAAAAATAGCTACTAAAAATATTATCAATAATTATTTATTAACTAGTACCCCAAGTTTGATAAAATATTAGAAAAGAAAGACAGTCAAATAATTTGGAAAATTGATACTATTTAATTCATCCCACTTCAGACAAGATTAGCAGAAAAAAGAAATAATATAATTACTGCACAGGATGAGCTACATGCTTTCAGGAATAAACTACTAAGTTTCTACCTTTGGAGTAAAATGTAGTCATCAGTAGCAAAAAGTAAACTTTGTTTTCATTAATTCATTAATAATCATATTTAAAGAAAAGGATGCCTTTTCTGATTGGGAAAATATAACACTGAAAATTAAATTCGTAATTGTATTGAAATAAAAGAAAATATTTCAAAAATGTATTGTAAAGCAATAATGAGAAGTAAGTCTGCATCAAATTGGATAGGGAGACACAACTCAGGGCTTACAGCCGACTAGCAAACTAGCAACTAAACACTTACAGTGCATGTGCACACTCCACACAACCAAACACACATGCAGTTGAACACTGCAGATGTATCCTCTTCTTTCGCAGCCTCTGACTGTCAGAACATATTACTTGACGTCACTATCACAAGCACTTTCTTAATATCATCTGCCTTCTTAATCATTATAAGTGCACTCTCGTGTTTAATGAAGGGATCGACACAACGCAAACGGCAAGAGATAGGAATTTCGCGCGATAGCCATCTTCCATCCCTACTCGCCTTTATTCGAATCGCGTTCAATTTTACCGCGGGCGCACAAATCACACACATTCACACACGCTCCGTCCTCACGTAGTTCGCCCGGTGCTCGCCATCGCGCCCCTGGCGCGCCGGCAGCGCGCCGAGCTTCGCGCCGCGGCCGCCAGATGGGGGCGTCGGTGGTGCCGCTACGCCAGGCCGCCGTCGGGGTCGGAGGTCGCCGTTGGCTGCTGCTGCTGCTGGTTCTGAGAGGTCTTCCGCGCGCGGGGCAGCGCCACCGCGGCCGCCGCCGTCCCCGCCGCCTCGAACGCCGCCACCGGCGAGAAGCGCACGCGCGAGATGGACGAGTAGGAGCCCTCCTTGGCCGAGACGTAGCTGCTGTCCTCGCTGGTGAGGGAGTCCGGGGGCGTGGGGTTGGTGGGGGTGCCGGCCCGCCCGACGACGACGACCCGCCGCCCCCGCCGGCGGTGGTCTTGGGCGAGGGCCCCCGCTCGGGCGCGGAGTAGTTGTAGCGGCGCAGCGACGAGCGAAGGCGCCCCAGCGCCGCCTCCGAGGGCCGCCCCCGCCCCCGCCGCCGCCCGACGCGCACGAGTCGTGCGAGTTCTGCCTGCAAAGCGCAACATCGCTCTTCACTCACTATACATCGGTTCTTTTTAAAGCGGCCGTGACATTAGGTCATTGTTACAACTCATGCCTAAAAAAAGTATTTTTAATTCATCGTTAACGACCTTCTCAACGGGCCCCGGAAATGTGCTGTTAAAAAGATTCATTTTATAAGGCAGAACATGTAACAATGATCTAATGCCATCGGCCACTTAAAATAATCCAAATATAATACACATCCCAGGGCGGCCAGTTTGCATATTAATAGTATTTTATGCAAATTAGTTTATAATGTTAAGCATTATTGCACGAGTACATGTTTTGAAAACGAGAGACGTTAGGAGCGAGATTTCAAATTCGCTCGAATGCAAAGAAGTAACATTATAAACGACTTGCATACGTGTATATGTCATATAACAGCATTATAAATTTATAGGGGAATCGAACTTAATACTGCGAAATAGCTTTCTAGAGAAAGAGAGAGAGAGAAAGAAAGAAAGAGAGAAAGAGGGAGAAAGGGAGAAAGAAAGAAGAGAGAAAGAGGGAGAGAGAGAAAGAGGGAGAGAGAAAGAGGGAGAGAGAGAAAGAGGGAGAGAGAGAGAAAGAGGAGAGAGAGAGAAAGAGGAGAGAGAGAAAGAGGAGAGAGAGAGAGAGAGGAGAGAGAGAAAGAGGGAGAGAGAGAAAGAGGGAGAGAGAGAAAGAGGAGAGGGGAGAGAGAAAGAGGAGAGAGAGAGAAAGAGGGAGAGAGAGAAAGAGGAGAGAGAGAGAAAGAGGGAGAGAGAGAAAGAGGGAGAGAGAGAAAGAGGAGAGAGGAAGAGAGAGGAGAGAGAGAGGAGGAGGAGAGGAAAGAAGAGAGAGGAGGAGGGAGCGAGCGCGCTCACCTGGAGAAGTAGGGCGGCGGCGGGGGCGGCGGGGAGGCGTAGTCGTAGGCCCTGAGCGCGCCCGACCGCGCGCTCTGCCCGCCGCCGCCGCCGCCGCCGCCGTCGGGGCCGTAGAGGGCGTCGGCGTCGTAGCCGGCGGAGGCGCCGCCGGAGGAGGCCGTGCTCACGTTGGAGGGCGTGCGGCGGTGGTGGTGGTGATGGTGGTGGTGGAAGGCGGCGGACGCGGCGGCGGCGGCAGCGGCGGCGGCCGCGGCGCGCGACCCGGCGCTGCTGGCTCGCGCCGGCGTCGCGCTGCCCGTCGTGGACGAGCTCAGGCTGCTGCTGGCCGCCTCGTACCTGCGCACACGCACCATTCATTCTTTAGCCATTCTGAAGGCGCGAGGCCGCATCTGTTAAGGCCCGTAAGTATAGTGCATGTTTTTTCCTCGTGAGGGATCGGTGAGTTTACCCCCGCTGGATGGCGAGATGCAGGGCCGACGTACACGTCCAGTAGCGGGGTTTCCCCAACCAGACATCTCCCACCAGCATCGCATTGATCCACTCGGGACAAGTTCAATGTCCCCGACCGGTCTCCCGGCATGTGTGGTAGTGTAGTGCATGTTAGTGTAATTGCGTGAGTGTGTGTGTGTGTGGAAGAAGATCGCGCGTGGCCCGTGGCCCGTTTGTTATGGTACTGCTCCGGCATTCGCCTGGTGTTTTCGGAGAAACCACGGAAAACTACTGATCAGAGCAGCCTGCCGCTAGAATTCTCCTCTAGACAGAGAGTGACTTCGATACTAGCTAACTAGCTTAGATACTAGCTAGCAAGCTACTGACAAGATAGATACTAGCTAACAAGCTACTGACTTAGATACTAGCTAACAAGCTAGTATCTAAAATCCTGCCACCGTCGGGACTCGAACCTAGGACCTCCCGGTCAAAGGCACTGCAGTGACATCAACAGATATCCTGAGTCACCTCTCCCAGTCAAGGCTTGACCCGAAAAGTCCAAGCTTTGACGAATTCCTCAACGTGTGTGGCTGTTTTCTTGTGATCGCGAAGGAGGCGAGAGGCCGAAATATCGCGACCCAAATTCAATTCTTTTTGGATTTGAGGGCGGATTTCCTCAACTTCTTGATCACGCGTGTAGTTGTTGGACAGTTGTCCTTGAGGATTTCCGGTGATCAGTATGTCTCGCGTATTTTTAACAGAAATCATCGAAATGCTGGAAAATAACTTTTCTTTTAGCATGATTATCATGATCGAAATAAAAAGATGCACAAAAATGTCGAAACATTGAAACAAGTGGACTGAAACGCAACAAAAGATAGTTATTAAAAAATTAACAATGAGAAATGGTATCTATAAAGAGAATAAAACTAGTAATCCTACAGAACTACTAATGGCACAGACTTTCTTGTGGCAGTAGTTTCCTAATAACTTTCGTCTGAGCTAGGTTTTCGGTTTTGCCTGATCAACTTCCAAGCTGCCATTTATCGCCGCCAAAGTATATTTTTTTCACATTTTCACGACGAACACAGAACTAGTGTGATCTGGAACTTGTGTAGACCTGAAAATACCCCCGAGTCATTTGCCTGGAGGATTTCCTTCAGACAAAACTCTCCATATGAGGGCAAGGGTTAGGTAGAGGAAATCCTCAAGTAAATGCCGGAGGATTTTCCCTTGGTTTCCTGTACGTGTGTGACTATCTGTAGAGGTTTGCATATGTTGACGGCGTCGTTAGCCCAATTGCTTAACTACTCTCCGTCAAGCAAAATTAAATCCCTCCGACAACATCCCGCCCTAACGAGATCCCACTTTCTCCCAACCAGACAGTTCGGATGTAGTTAACTAAGCCCGACATCTGGCGGAGAAAGTGAGAGTCAAATCCCATGCGCAGACGGGGACTGCCCACGGGGCGCGCCTGCTTAGATAAAGAGTCCCCAGACCCGCGTCGGGGGTAGGCTTCGAAGGAAGCCTGGGTCGAAACTCGGGTGCTGAACACTGCCTACGGGCAGTCTCTCCGCAGAGTATAGAACCCGTACGAATATATATATATATATATATATATTAGTCAAAACCCGTCAAAATTTGACGGTGAGATCTGAGATAAATATAAAATACTTTGCCTAGAATAATGTTCACAATACGTTGCATTGTTTGGATCTTCAGGAGCGAAGATATTCTGTCATGTGGAGTTCCCAAAATTTTGAACATGTATGGCCCCTGACCAGGTGGCAATGCAATATCGGCGCTAATTGACACAAAAGAAAGAGCACTACTATACTGACGGATATTATTTCTCAAGTTTTTGATGTGTCATTGTGTCGTATAAACAATTTTGATTTCTTCTGCTCATATTGCTGGAAGATAAACGTATTTTCCCATTTAAGTAACACAGAGTAATCTCGTTTGCAGAATTTCTCTCACATGCGAAGTATAAAACAAGAACAAACTGACATTTCATAGACAATGACCCAGCAGAAAACGAAATGACCTCACTATCACGACACTTACGCTGACTTTCTCTTTCCCTGCGTCCAGTTAATGAACGTTTACGTCTTTAGAGGCGCGAGGGCAACGACTCGGAATTCGACATAACCTGTGAACAACTTCACTACTGCAGTACAACCGAGCAAAACCCACTGTCCTAATGTTCTCTACAAAATACGCCACAAAAGCAAATACATGGAAACTGTCAACGCCACAATGCAATAATTACACTGAAACAAAACCTTGACGAATTGTAAACAAATCTCAACAATCAAAACAAAACATGAAGCGGCGTGGACATCTATCGACTCGTACATATCGATTTTGAAACAGCCATCATTCGGAAGAAAACAATTGACTATTGATAAGCGTACTATTAAAGAAATATTTAATTAATTAATTTACACTGTAAATGTTGGTGAATCAACACAAACAATATCTGATAACACATCTAGGGATCACATTCTTTCAGTTAAAGGAAAAAAGACTACAATCGGCTCAGTAGAAGCTCTAAACGAAACCATGGCAAAATACCTTATTTTTTTTAATATATATATATATATATATATATATATATATATATATATATATGATAATAGTGTGGCCTCCCACTCACCCGGCGTGCGCGAGGTAGGGGTCGAGGACGAACTCCGGGTAGAGGCGGTCGGCGTAGTGCAGGTGCGAGGGCGTGCCGTAGGCGACGAAGGGGCCCTCGGGGCGCGGCGACGCCGGCGCGTACAGCGCCCCTGGCGGCCCCCCCCGGCGCCGGGCGAGGCGGCGGCGCGCCGTACCTGCACACACAAAGCGAGCTCTGTGCAGGCTTCGGAAAAGATACTTTGCATTTAACATGAAGAATTCTTAACGACCGATTGATGAAATATTGAAGGCAGTTAACGGGCTTGGTCAGAAGTAAACACGAACTACAAGCTGGTTGTTTGCCGACGTTTCGGAAAAAATTATTTCCATACTCAGGGCTTTCAACCACCACGTGAATACATAATTAATGTATGTGCTACATGCTCCTCCATCTCAGGCACCTCGCAGAAAGTGAGGGACATACAACCCTCCTTACCACACCATCACTCAACACGATGAATCTGATACTAGTAGGTGGTTGAAAGCCCCGAGGATGGAAATAAATTTTCCGAAATGTCGGCAAACAACCAGCTTGTAGATACTTTTTACTTCCGTCCAAGCACCGTTAACCTGCCTTCAATACTTTAAATTTAGTATTTAAGGGAAGCCGGAATAGCATATCTCGTCAATGTTAATGTAAGGAACATTTTCTCAGAAACTATTTAATTGACAAACTTGAAATTTTATGTGAGTGTAAATTCATTATTTATAAGTATTTTAACGAAGTTTTTTAAAAGGTTTTTTTATAATACATGTTTTGTTCTTAAAAATATTAACATTTATAACAATATTGTCTAAAGTATTTAACATTTTATATATCCGCCCCATTAAGTATATAAACTGCTGTGTACATGCTCTGTTAAAATTTAAGCATCCCCTTAATTTTTGGGTAAAAATTTAATTTTTTTAAAATTAATTTCTGGTACATATGCTGGACAAACACGAGCACCGATATTTTGACGCTATTAAACCATCAATTCTTACCAGAAACAGTGTCTACAACGCTTGAAAGCAAACTATTAACTTTTCTCATAACGAAAGCAAAAAAGCACCTACGACATTCAAGCTACGCCACAGTGTGTTGAAATGGCCACGCCCACTTTCACACTACATAATTTCAAAAATAGAAAAGATAACATATTAGGATGAAACTTGGCTTATTTAACACAGAAAACTAATTAACGTAAGTTAACGTTTCAAAAAATAAAAAAATATATTTTCATCTTCCTTGCCCATTCTGGCATTCTTCTTAAATACTTCGCCAAAATACCTTGTAAATAAGTATTTAAATAAATACTCAATATACATTCAGTTTTCATTTGCTAAATACAGTCAACACCGGTTATAATGAATTTAAACCACTGGTTCCGTTTAACTTACATTACAAATAGATACAAGAAGAATCAGTTATAGTAAACTCTGAACTTCGGCTGTAGTGAACGTAGGAAATACAACATTCTGGAAATTAATTTCCTCCTGAAAAATAAAATTTTGAAAAGATCTCGGGTGTTATTAAGCGAGTAAAAGGGTCTTTAAAGAGTAAGACGGTGTTCGAACAGTGCAAGAAACATTGTAGGGTGTCAAGACTGTTATACTTAGAGACAGAGGAGAATGCACTGAACAATTAAGTATGGAGAGAGGACGAACATTTAAGAGAAGGACCAAGAGAAATTAAGTTAGTTTTAATTTCTCGACTCTCAATTTTATGGTAACGAGGAGATAACAAAGCACATAACATTAGCAGGCTCCGCAGTGATATCCAAATAATGTCTAACGTGTTTGTTAGAATCTAATTCAGTGTGAAAGAGCATACAATTATTAAATACCATCATTATATAGCTCCTGGAATGCCACTTACATCGCCCTCACGGTGTAAGAAATAATTGACATCCTAGCATGACCGCTTCAATCATCTACCTCTGCGTCTAAATACTTATTCAGAGTAGTACAAGTGCAACAATTTTTAAACATTTACAGAAATGGAATGGTTTTCAAAGGGAACTCGGGAGGGAAAATGGTATTGTTTGTGGAGGAACATATTTTCTACTTGGTGAAGCCATATTCTTTTGGAGAATTCAACAAATAGGAGTCAGAGGGAGAGACATTGTGATGGGCGGGTGCTATAAAGGAAGGATTCTAAAACTTCGAAATGGTGTGAGGAGAGGGGATATTGGATGCGTTACGTTGGAGCGGCGGCGTTGGAGAAGGAGGAGGTGGCGTTGAAGGAGGAGACGGCGTTGGAGGAGGAGGAAGTGGCGTTGGAGGAGGAGGAGTGGCGTTGGAGGAGGAGGGGGTTGGAGGAGGGAGTGCTTGGAGAGGAGCGTTGGAGGAGGCGTGGCGTTGGGAGGAAAGGGTGTGGCGTGAGAGCGCGGTTGGGGAGGAGGAGGCGTTGGAGGAGGAGGCGGCGTTGGTGGAGGAGCGAGGAGGTGATGGCGTTAGGAGGAGGTGGTGGCGTTGGAGGAGGAGGCGGCGTTGGAGGAGGAGGTGGCGTTGAGGAGTGAGGTGGCGTTGGAGGAGGAGGTGGTGGCGCGTTGGAGGAGGCAGCGGTGTAGGTGGCGTTGGGGGAGGAGGCAGCGGTGTAGGTGGCGTTGGAGAGGAGAGCGGGTTGGAGGAGGAGGTGGCGTTGGAGGAGGAGGTGGTGGCGTTGGAGGAGGCAGCGGAGGAGGTGGCGTTGGAGGAGGCAGCGGTGTAGGTGGCGTTGGAGGAGGAGGCGGCGTTGGAGGAGAGGAGGTGGTGGCGTTGGAGGAGGAGGTGAGGGGGGCGTTGGAGGAGGCGGCGTTGGAGAAGGGAGGGGTGGTGGCTGGGAGGCGCGGTGGTGTCGGCGCCGGCGGGCGCGCTCCCTGCGGCGGCGCCTCGCGCTGGCGGGGAGCTCTTGCGCCGGGGCTGGGCGCGGGGCGGGCGGGCGCGTCGCGGGCGCGTCAGGCGCGTGCTGCGCGTCGTGGCGCAGGGCCGCGCGCTGCCCTCCTCGTCCGCGCCGCCGCCGCCGCCGCCGCCCACGCCCCACAGCGGCGCGCGCGGGTGGCGCGCGGGGCCGTGGTAGGTGTTGTGCGCGTAGCCCGACGCCGAGGAGAACTCGTACTCGCCGCCGAAGGGCAGCCACGGCGCCGCGCCCAGCGCCGCCTCCTCCGCCGCCGCCGCCGCTCGCTCGCCGCTCTCCCTGCCACACACACACACATCTCCACAATCAACACAAAGCCTCAACTGCAGTTTTTGAAGCGGTAAATTCATTAAAGTAGTTAGGCGGAAGAGCAGGGTACTCACCACAAATGAAGACGATTTATTATTATTATTATTATTATTATTATTATTATTATTATTTATTATTATTATACCAGCATTAATATTTTGAATTGTTTTAATAATAACTTTCATAATTGGTGGGCTCGCTGGAGCAAGGAGCTATCCCACATTGTTTTTTGTGAAATTGAGTTATTAGCATTATATAAAACTTCAAATAATATTATTTTAGTGTAAAATGTTACTTAAATACTGTACGAGCTTTAAGTAAGTATAGTGTGTTTAAAAGTTAAAACAGTGCTGTTATACGAGGGAATTGTACGTAAAAACTAATTCTCAGAACTACGTATACGTCAATGTGGGATATCCCGTATACTACCTCAATTCATAAGTCAATTGGGTTTGGTAAAGAGAGTTAAGTCATAAAAGTGAGTTTGAAGAAAAGTGGATATACAGTTTCGTGTGTTCGTTATAATGTCTATACTTTAAAATATTAAATTCCCGATATATTCATTTTTTATATTTGCATTACAAATTATACATTTTGTCACGTGTAAATCTCTAAGCAACCAAACTTTTCTTGAAAAATGACATAGCTCTCGTGACCAAAACAACATGGAAATAAAGTATAAGCAATTTCACACGTGGAAACAGAATAGAAAATATAGGTAGTTCCCGCGAGGAAAAAAAAGAAGAAAAAAAAGAAAGGGAGAAAAAAAGAAGAAAAAAAAACAACAACTGGAAACCGATTACGACAAATTTTCTCAAATGTCGTTCAGACCATACATGATTTTCTGTCAGTATAATTAGCGAGCAATCTGTACAATAGCAGGAAAATGACCTAATTAGTTAAATATAACTTTAATAATTTATAATTTTCTTTAAACAATATTATCGAGGTAATGTAAGCTTCATAATATAATATTTTGTAATGTAATCCAAATAATTATCAATGTACAAAAATAATAAATTTTTTGCCTACAATATTTACATCTGCCTGCATATTGCTTTATTTGGGACACAACTTCCATATTAATGATAGAGCCTATACCATACGACTTTGCGACAGAGCGACGACAGGGGCACATAGGCAACCTGCAGTGCACGAGTGCATTAAGCAATCAAATGTTGCCTGTTCATTACAAGGGGATGCATCGTCTGGAATACGACCTGGAAATAATGTAATGTAATACTTAAAACCATTTCTTGTTACGTCATCGAGAGTTCAGAGTGGAGGGGTCGCAACAAACTTCATAAATATTTAATGTCATTACTTGAATAACCGTGCATCGTCCCACGTGTCCACAAATAATATACAAAAAACGTTATAAAGAAATTCTTTGAAATTAAGTTCTTTGTAAAGGAAACATTGAGGACCACTATGCTGCAAGTACCATTGTAGTTTTCCAAAATACTGTTTTCACCACTGTCCTATTATCAAGAGAGAATAAGCTACAGATAGCCACAATGTTACGCATCGAACTTGTTACGTGAGGTTCATTGATGATATCAAGTTGCACGAAGACATTCTTTTCTGTAGAAATATATCTCTTGGAGCAAAAACGGAAGACCTCTTTGAAATAGCAAACACTTTTATGAAAGAAAACAACATTCAATGGAAGAATCGTGTAGGCGCGTGTACTGATGGAGCTCGTAATATGGCCGGCTCATTAGAACCGTAATTGAAATGATTGAAGGCGTTGTCATTGTCAACAATAGTATTTATTTCAAAAATAGCAGCTTTCGATGGCTTAGCCATCATCATCAGTTTTCTGATACAAGAAAAAATATAACATTAGAATCAACATAAACATCTTAAGAAATGAAAGGAAAGAAAGAAGGGGACGGAGAGTTAGATCTTTATGTAATATAGTAGTTTTTTAAATTTAAGCAAGAAAATGAATGAAAATATAGTACATGTACAATTTGAGAGAGAAAATACGAAAAGTAAGTTGTACCTACTGAATGTAAACATAAATTACAACCCCTCCCCTCTGCTAAAATTACTTTTTTGACACCACCCTCACACCACACTCTTCGGGGGTGACACAACACAGCACAACACACCGCACCCAGGCCATTAACCATCCTCCTCCACCCCACACAGCCGGTACTTAAGCTTCCGAGGCACGCCCGAGCCCGCGTAGTCGTTTTTGTGACTTCCAGACAGCAGGTAAGAAACGGCTCAACTTACTTTTCGTATTTTCTCTCTCAAAATTGTACATGTACTATATTTTCATTCATTTTCTTGCTTAAATTTAAAAAACTACTATATTACATAAAGATTAACTCTCCGTCCCCTTCTTTCTTTCCTTTCATTTCTTAAGATGTTTATGTTGATTCTAATTTTATATTTTTTCTTGTATCAGAAAACTGATGATGATGGCCATCGAAAGCTGTCATCGCCAAGCTAAGCCATCGAAAGCGGCTATTTTTGAAATAAATACTATTGTTGACAATGACAACGCTTTCAATCATTTCAATTATGTAAATGTCAACTACAACTCACGACTGAATCAATATAATCATTAGGACCGGTTGGATTGCGAACTTTGATTCGTACAGAAGCTCCTCATGCAATTTGCCCACTGTGGTTAAACACAGAGAAGCACTTGCATAAAAAACAACAGGCAAACTCACAGGCTTTCACGAGGAAATGTCTTGAAAAGGGTGTATGAACTAAGAAATTAACATTGTTATCTTGTTGGAGAAAACTATTTAAGTTGTGGAAAGTTCCTCGACAGTGATTTTGATTTGAAGCTGGCATACCTTTGTGATATATTTGAAAATCACAATTCTTTAAATATATCCCTGCAAGGTAATGGGACCACATTGCAAGTTTCAGACAAAATTTCATCGTTCGGAAAGAAATTACTATAGTGGAAGACAAAGTTGGAAGCTAAAGATACTTATTATGATTTTCCTGCTCTGAACACTAGCTACAGAGCTAGTTCGCGTTCTGTTGCTGTCTGCACGAGAATTCGAACGGCCAGCGGCTCTGATCGGAAGTTTTCCGTGGTTTCTCCGAACAACACCAGGCGAATGCCGGAGCATTACCAACGCTAACAAACGAGCCATGGACTGCCCGCGATTTTTCCTTCTCCTTCATTGCCCTATCCCATCCCTTACATGCACTACACCACCACACTTCCCTAGAGATCGGTCGGGAGCTTAGAGCTTGTGCCGACTGATGGGAGATACCTGGTTAGGGAGAACCGTTAGGGCTAGCCGATTGTAGGTCGGCGCCAGATATCATCCAGCGGGGGAAGATCACTGCCTCCCGCGATGAAACATTAACTACACTTACGGGACAAGTAATCATAGCACTTTACGCGTCCGGAATCAATAATCAACCAACCAACCAATTAAACAATGGTGTAATGATGGGTATTCATACACTGATATAAAGTGATGACACGAGCGAGCAGAGGGTGAGTATTGGAAACTTCATTCGGCGAAGTTTTCCATTACATTGATTTTCATGAAGTATTTTTATAGTAATTATTAGCTAATAATAGCTATTAAAGTTAAACTTTTACATTCAACGGTTACGTGACAGCTGAGTTCAACCAAAGCAACCTAGATCTCATAAATGGCATTGGTGAAGCACAAGTGCAATCCGAGTTTAAACGAGCAGTACACAACTCAACATAGAATTCAATTTATTAAGGAAATGTCATCGAATGTATTTGTTCTTACTTCGTATCAGTTTAATAACTGTTACAGTTCTGATAGGGGAATTTCTTCAGAGTTTTGCAAACACGGCATTGCATATGCGATTTGCCGACACTTTTTCATGGGCTGTCTCGGCCCAGTTAAATATATACACTCGAAAGAAAAATTTAATAGAACGATGTCCGATGATTGCTTACTTCTGAATTATCAACGTCTCTGTGGTTGGACAAACACCTATACTATAATGTAGCTGTATCATAATGACCTTATGACCTTAATGATCCTTATGCAACAAGCCGCAGCCATCTAATGCGAGAATTACACAATGGGAGTAGAAAATAGCATATTATGAAACGATGGGTGAATACACGAGTGTGATATTACGATAAGAGCAAGGTACGAGCGAGTATCGTAAACTTCACACTAGTGTATTAATACCAGAGTTTCATAAGGTACTTTTTCTACGACTTATATTTTTATAAGTTAAACGTTTACATTGAATCGCTTCGTGGCAGTTAACATGCAGGATTTAGCCAAGGCCACCTAGCGGACAGCTACCCTACCTGCCGCAGGTGGCTTTGGTTTACCAGTCCGCCGGCGAGAGTACAAAAGTTGCGGCAATAATTCCGATGTCACCATTTTCACTATTTCTCTTATTTCTGGAGGCGGCAACTCTTCCTCTGATTCACTAGACATTTCATATTAAAGAATTGGCCAGTTTGTAAGGACAAACACATCGCAGCAACATATAACACAAAATAACTTCTGATCTTAACTTCAGTCAAATGTTCCCTCTACCATTATCACTGCGCTAGTCAAATAGGATCAAAGTGAAATTACGATCCAATTTATTTTAAATATTATTCCACGTAAAAATTACCGATTATAAAATAAATTAAAACTGATAAACATAATATAATATTAAATGAATTTTTTATGTACGCAACCTAACAAAACATTTACTAGAACGATTCTCAACGATTAATGAAGTATCAATACTTAGTTGTAAGATTCTCTGTGATTGGACAAGAACTTGTATCATAATGAAATCTGTATCGTAATGAATATCATTATCCAACGGGTTGCTAGCATCAAATGACAGCATTATACAATAGGAGTAGAAAAAAACTTGTTACGACACGCGGTCGGAAGTGTTACACGGCTCACTTCAAAAATCGGGCCTCCGCCGGAAACACGTAATATATTTCGTCCTTGTAACGTAAATCAATTTTTTGTTCTCCCGTTGTATAATTTCGTAATCAGGTGACTGCAGGTCGTGCCCACCAGTCATGTTGGATACAGTTTCATTATAGGAGAGGATTTTGATCAACGGTTGGCCACAGTCCTAGAATATTTTTCGTTGTCTGAGATGACCTGTTCGCAGATATACCGCCAGAGGGAAATGCTAAATGTTGGACGGGAGTGAATCAGTCGTGGAATTAACACCGCCGGAAATAGGAGTAAAGGTACCACGTCTAATAGTTACCATTCATCGTAGAAAAAATACTATATGAAAGTCTATATAATGGGTAGTAATAACTCATATGAAGTTTATGATACTCGCATGTGTGGTAATATATTTCATACTCGGGTTGATCGATTGATTATTTCATGTTTCCGAGCGCGTCAAGTGCTACGGCCATTAGCCCCGTAAGTGTAGTGATTGTTATATCAAGGGAGGTGCTGGAGTTCCTTCCGCGCCAGAACGTGAGAACGGTGCCGATGTACTGACTGTCAGGTGACATGAGGGTGGCGCCTCCAGGTATCTCCGTCACCGGGGCAACCTCTATTGTTCGAATAATATTTATGTCCACTTGACAGCTAGCGGCTGACTGGGGAGAGGGGGATTCCGTTACTCAATCAGACGCTTCAAATTACGATGATAACGTCACTGCACAGTTGCTGATGCTTATTAAGAAAAAATTAAATCTAACAGCGCGAAGTCACTGAAAATTGTTGCTACTGCTGAGTGCTCTCATTGTGATTTTTTTCCTGCTACTGCTGCTGTTGTGATCTGATGCAAGAACGACCACATCTGCCGCCCGAGTATGTGGCAACATCGCTCTACCCCAGCTGCCAAGTGGGCAGAAATCGTATATAGCAGACAATAGTGTGGAAAATTGGAGGAAATTGTAGAAGAATGGAAAATTGAAGGAAAAATAGGGCGTTAAAATGGGATTACCGATTGGTAATAATTGTTACATATTTACTTTACTGTGTGCTAATGATCAAATACTTATTGGTCAGGATGAGGAAGATGTAAAGTATCTGTTCAGAAAATTAGAAGCTGAATACAAAAAAATTTGTTTGCAAATAAAATTTGAGAAAACATTTTATATGAATAATGAAAAATCTACTACAAATTTAATTATTAGAAGAGGAATTATTCAGGAAAGTCAATATTTAGGGAAAATTACCAAAGATGATTGGAAGAAAATATTAGATACAGAATTCATCAATTTAGAATAATTACTTCTATGTTAAATGCTGTTTTATGGGACGAAAGTATTTCAAATGAAAAGAAAATATTAATTTATAAAACATTAGTACAAAGTGTAGAGACATATGAAGCTGAAACCTGGAAATTATATCACAGTTTAAGAAATAGATTACTGGCAATGAAGTTGAATTGTTGAAGAATTGCTGCACGATTAACAGTAAACGACAAAATAAGAAACGTAAAAACACGAAAAAATGAACAAAAAGTTTTAGAATTCATTAAACATACGCAATTAACCTGGTTTAGACGTATTAAAAGAATGCAAGATGATAGGGTACAAAAAAGTTTTAGTATGGCACCCAAATGATAGAAGAATTAAAGGAAGACATTTTGGAAGAAAAAAATACAACAAATTTTCCAGACAAATATGCAAAAGAAAGAATGGGAAAATAGATAGAAAATTAATATTAAAACGTTCCTTCAATATTTGTCGCCATTATGGGTATATTTATAAGTTGATGTATTTGGAAAATAGTGGTGCTAAAACAGCACGAACTTTCTAGTAAAATTACGCGAAAAGTACTCAAATTTAACGAAAAATTGTGTGACCTTATTTCAAAATCTATCTTTAAGGAGCAATTTCATTAAGGTAAAAATATCTATCTTCATAATTGTAGTGGTAGGAAGACACCGAAAAAGTTTTGTATTTTTGCAATTTTCGGAAAATCAGAGTTTTTAACGAACATGAGACCTGCAACTTTCTCTTAAAGGTCCGTCACACTATCCAACAACAAAAATTAATCAAAAACGATGTAGCCAATTTTTAAATTTTTTTTGAAAAGTCCCACGGGTTTCATGTATTAAGTGGTACTAAAACATTGTGGTTTCAAATTCAAGGAACCGCGACATTACTGAGAGCAATTGGGAAATATCCATTTTTGAGAAAATTGGCTGAACGCAAGACAGACATTATGCCGTCATTTGATTTCTCGGTATCAATGACCCACAAAATCTGGATTCTGGCGACAGAACGTGTTAGAGGTTTTTTAAATCTAAATTTAACTACTGGATTTATCCACTTTTTCGTTGCCAAGGCCCTGTAATAAGAGTGTTTCTGCCGGAGATTCGCGGATTTTTCGCGCAGGATTACACCACTTTCTCTGTACTCCACAGCGAGAAAGAAAAATTGTAAGAGAAAGAATGGAAGTTAGAGATAGATGGAAAATTAATATTAAAAACAATCCTTCAATAGATGTCGATATTATGGATAGATTCATCAATCGAACTTGAATGACCACAATGACATTCATTCAATGTAGTTTGTAGTGGCGCTTGATATAAATCAGCTGTTGACGCAATCAGGAGCGTGAATGTCACCACAGTGACATTCATCCAATCGGGAACTTGAATGTGACCACAGTGAGCTTGAATGTCACCACAGTGACGTTCATCCAATCGGGAGCTTGAATGTCACCACAGTGACGTTCATCCAATCGGGAGCTTGAATGTACCACAGTGACATTCATCCAATCGGGAGCTTGAATGTACCACAGTGACATTCATCCAATCGGGAGCTTGAATGTGACCACAGTGACATTCATCCAATCGGGAGCTTGAATGTGACCACAGTGACATTCATCCAATCGGGAGCTTGAATGTGACCACAGTGACATTCATCCAATCGGGAGCTTGAATGTGACCACAGTGACATTCATCCAATGGAGCTTGAATGTACCACAGGTGGCGTTGAAGCTCCCGATTGGATGACATGGTAATTGCTGATGTACGTCCAACGCCACTACCAACCAATGGAAGTAGAAGCGAGGGCTCACCTGGCGGCCACCGCGGGAGGCAGCAAGGCGCGGGTGCAGCGGCGACACGTTGCTCAGGCGCACCGCAGCGCCGGTTGCCGCCGCCCGCCGCGCCCGCCTCCGTGCCGTTGTACAGCGTGGGCAGCGGCACCGGCAGCAACAGAGGGGCGGCACCCGCTCACCGCGGGCCCCAGCAGTCCGCCACCGCCCCGCGCCGCCGTCCGCCGCCGCCGCAGCCGCCGCCGCCGCGGCCGCCGCCGCCGCGTAGTCTGCGACACAACCGCCCGCGCCGTCAGCGCGCTGCTGCAACGCGGCACCTCACACGCCACCAAGGAGCTTTGCCCGATGGGGAGCAAATAACGGACGAGGCGACAGTATGTCAACAGTGAAGTCGTAGGCTTCCGCGGCCAGAGTCATGTAGATGATCTTGGCTGTCCAGGTGACGCCGCGTCGAAGGCTGTGTTGCCGACGTTTCGACCATCTTATCGTGGTCTTCCTCAGGGCTGTTGTGCCTTTATCGTGGTCTTCCTCAGGGCTGTTGTGTGCAGGTGTGGTAGGCGCTCGGGAATATATAGTAGTGGGGGCCGGTGTGATTGGCTGGAGCAGCCGGCCAATCGGGAGGCCGGCGCTCAACGGTGAGAGGGGGTCGCGTCGGGCGGCGCGGCGCGTGATCGGACGATAGCCCTGAGGAAGACCACGATAAGATGGTCGAAACGTCGGCAACACAGCCTTCGACGCGGCGTCACCTGGACAGCCAAGATCATCTAGTATCTCAACAGTCAGTTATTTATATTATCCACCGTGTCACATTCAACATTTTTCGAAATGTCACATTCTCATAACAAAACATTCAAGAAGAAATACATTTACTAACAACTCATACGCCATCTTTCGCTTCAACTGATTCATTTGTTTCGATTATCGAATCAGAAGGCCGTTAAAATCTTCAACGGCGTCGGACTAACGGCGAAACGAACTCATCATCTGGGTACCTGCACATAGTAGTCTGTTGTACAATTAAGTCGCCGCTAGAATTCCCTCCAGACAGCGACTGAATTCGACCTAGCTGAAAAGCTAGTGTCGAAAATCCTGCCGCAGTCATGACTCGAACCTAGGACCTCCCGGACAGAGGCGCTGCAGAGACATCAGTTGATGCACTGAGCCACCGCTCCTGGTTTATTATTATTACTATTATATTATAATATTACTATTATATTATAATATTATTACTATTAATAATAATATAATAGTAATAATATTATAATATATTATTATTATTATTATTATTACGCGATTGACGATGCATTATCCGTCTAGTTGTAGAAGCAACTTTTGGTAAGTCAAACCAGTAAATAATAAACAATTCAAAGAGGTAGTTTAATGTACACATTAATTATAATTTAGTTTTAAAATTATTTATCTTGAAACAAAATAAATTAAAAATATATCTTGTACTCTTTACACTTTCTTCCACATACGAATAATAACATCTAGTGACCTGCAGCAACAAAAGTGCAGTTGATAAAGCCCGTACAAAATGGTTTACCACAAAGGGACACGCACACTGCTCAAAAACAACAATATACCTTCGTCAAACACTGCAACTAATTGAATATTTTACCCAAAACATCCTTCACGCATACTGTAATAACGTGGTATAGAATATATGGATACAATGAGCCACAGTTCCTTACGAACCGCGAATATAAAAAAAAGGTCATTCTCTTAACACGTTAAGAGCAAACATTTAATTGACAGTGGCCTCTACCTTGGAGCCTAGATGCCTTACTATGTCGGAATATCACAATCACTCACGTATGGTGGATGAGAATTCTCTTCTAGAATGAGAAGCGGAATAAAACAAGCGAATATTTGCATTTTTCACACAAAATCGAAGCTCTCATTGATTTGAATTTTTTCCTTCTTTCTAGGTATCTAACTATAGACACCTCTCACATGGCCGGAGCCTGGATAGTTTTCTTTCAATTTATCATTGGAAATCTAAATAAAACAATGTCGGGTTAGTTACACCATTTACAACTCAAGAACGGATGGACCAATTTTAATTATCTCTGATTTGTTGGATTCATCTCTGCCCCAAAGAGGAGAATAACTATTAAAATTATCGGAAAATTTACGGAACAAAATTATGGCGCTGTAGAAAACTAAATATTCTTGTCATATGCAACCAGCAACACTCAGTTTTTGAATCGACAGCTTTATAAATAACTCCTAAACGAAGCTTTCTATGGCATTAAAAACTAAAACATATACATATACACGTACATAAAAATAAACATTTCCCAAGTTATCTTTATTCTGAGTCAGATATGTTCAAAGAAGCAAACACTAGAAATAAAACTAAAATATTTTAAATGTTACAGTAGTCTTACAAAAAAATTTGGGAATAAACTTAAGTTTTTAGTCTTTGTTTGTTTCATGTATATCAAATCTCTATTCGCTTTTGAATATCGTTGGTGTAACTAACAGTCGTTTCTCAACTTGTGATTTCATTTCATCCTAAAACAGTCACAAAAACTTGTTGTTTCAAATAGTAAGCAACTATTACACAAGTTCGACCCTTGTGAATATTTAGAACGCTGCGCATAGTAGTTTTAAATGAAAATATCTTCCAACGGAGCCTTCATATGGCCAAACTCTGAACGTTACATCATGCAAGCCTGACACTGTTGGTCAATAAACATTCTATTATTGCGTGTTCATTTATAAAACATACCTGAGATTAAATGTATACAGAAAATTAAATTCTAATTTAATTTTACAAAGACTTCGAGGTTCTTTCTTTTCAAACTACCTTGTCACAAGTGGGGTACTTAGAAAAGCTAGACTAAAAAAATAATCGAGGGCTCAAAAATCTCATTTTACAGATTACGGCAGCTAAGAAACATTTCTCGTAGCTCTCTGTAAGAAACTTAACTCCAACCTCCAGGCGTCCGAGTTAGAGTTTTAAGTGCCTAAAATAAGTTTTAGCATATTCCCTGACTGGACAGGGTAACGTGTGTCGCGGATTCCTTTTGCGCATGACGATTTCACTGCAGCGTTTTCTAAAACATTCTACTTTTTCGCCTTGAATTTGTTTGGTACACTTCTGAGATGCAATTCTCTATCCAGCAATAACACATTGACGAGGTTTTGTGTCGGCGTCCAATATAATAGAGAGATTTTGCAAGACGTGAATTTGAAAGATGTAACACTTCTGGGGAGAATTGTACTGCGTATACGCTGATTTCGATTGTCGGGTCCCGCCATTTTCCCTGTTTTGTCGTCTACAACGAACTTACACTTTACGTAGTTTTCGCTGCCACCACTAAACACGAATTCAACACTAACACAATGAGCAGGGAAGTAATGAAAAATACAATATCCATATTACCAATATAATATAACAGGAACTTAATGGTTAATTTTTTCTGAAGTTAATTCAAATATGTCAAGAATAAACCGTTTAGGATTTGGAGGTTATGTATATAGTGAGGCTACATTGATTGTCACGAAAAATTATTATTTATCCATAGGACGTTATAATTGCCAAACATTTCCCATTCCTAATATAAACAATATAAATATGTTATAGTAAAATAGCGGGTTATCTAGGAACTATAGTTTTTTTTGGAGATAGACAAGTATTACATAATCGTATCATACATTAAGATTTCACGTATTTTTATGTATTTACTGTCTTGTAATCCTAATAAAAGCAAAAATAGAGTCGGAGATACACAGATGTTCCATAAAAGCTTTTAGATCCTGATAGAGGTATTCGGTCCCAATTAGTTCTTAGGTTTAACGTACGTTTTCGATTGCAAACACTCTCTAATGAATCGCACAATGCCGCCATCCTTCCTTAATCTAGCGCCAGGGAAGCCTCTCCGCACTGAGTCAGGGCCTCCTAATAAAAATTGCTATGTTGGTAGCAATCAGATCTCTGGGAAACAAGTAAAGGGGACACTCCCATCATCTGTTATGATTGTAGTGGGTACGTAATTTACTTTTCACAAGCTGCAGCTCGTGCTACCAACATAATTTTTATTGCAGCCCACTTTCACCAGCAAGGTGCCACTACAGAGAGGCTTTCCTAGCGCGCTGTATGCGCCTCCTAATAAAACTTGCTATGTTGGTAGCAAGATAGCATCAGATCTCTGGTCTGATGCTATCAGAAGGTAGCATCAGATCTACAGAGAGGCTTTCCTAGCGCGCTGTATGCGCAGAAAAGGTTCGTCACTCGACTGCATCCGACCGTTACCGGTTATGAGTGAGAGACCGGACCAGCACGCGTCCTCCTTCCGTTGCCTACAGTGTTGCCAAATACTGTCGTCGCTGTTTCGTTAAAGCGCACCTACTGTCTACCCCGAATCTATTTGATCTCGAAAGCGTAGGCTTCGGCGGCCGGAGTCAGTATCGACTTGGCTGTCCGGGAGACGCAAAATGCCAATGCAGTGCCACGAATTTTGCCCTGAGGAAGGTCGCAGGATGACGGCCGAAACGTTGGTATCTGTGCCTACGATGAGGCGTCTCCCGGACATCCAAGAACGTCCCATTTGATATTTCATTAGAAGGAACCGGAAGCCAACTGTTGAAAGCGCGACCGCTCCTTCCTTCACTGACATGAAACTTCACAGAGAAATCAAGGAAGTGTTGGGGAGTGGGGTTGTTCGTGCTCCCTCTAATACTTTTGAAATATCGTTTATCAAATTGTTAGCTTGCAATACAAAACTGTACTTACAATGGGAATACTCCAACGGAATGTGACGCAATCAAGATATTCTTTTCAATATATTGACAATAATTACAAAACTCCGTTGGACCCGCTGCTGTCCACCCTCCACGAGCGTATAACATTGACGCAATTAAAATGAACATTACAAATTCTACACAATTTCTGAGAACACGTTAGAGAATGCGGTACATTTACATTACCGAAGGGAGTGGAAACAGACGTAGTGAGCAGGATACATGCTCATTTCTTTTTTTTTGCCAATATAATTTTGTTAGAGATAAATTATTGCGCTTTTTACTTTCTCGCCTTACTTCGTGCATACGTAGTCACGGAGAAGTATTGTTATGCTGCAGCAAAAACCAGCAATTTTTCGACAAAACAACAACTTATGAGGGGCCTGGTTTTCATGTGTGCAGTCAGAATTCACGTTTTGTGAATCCTTTATTCTGAAAAATTGATTGACAAGTGTGTTTTCCCTTCCACCCATTTGTCAACACCAGCGTCTAAACTATCCACACGATTTTCTATACAATTGATATTCTCTGATCGATCAGGACGAACTCGAGCCCCCAAGATTGAAACGGATATTTTCTTTTTTTGTACTTTGCATGGCATCACATTTCAAAATTTTCTAAAAAAAGACTCCAAATTTTAATTAAAAATTGTTTGCGGAAGCGCAAAAAATGCTTAAAAAAGGCGCAGGTCTCATTTTTGTTGAAATCTCAAAATCTCCGAAAATTGCAAAAGTACAAATATTTTCGTCATTCGTCATTCCTATAAATCAGTACTGATGATAAATATTTTTTCCTTAAAAAATCATTTCGAGACAGATCTTCAAACAAGAGTACAATTTTTTGAAAATATGGTATTTTTCGCGCAATTTTACATGACGTACAGGCAATTTTTAAAAAATTCTCAAAAACCGCTCCAAATTATATCCTTATTTTTTCTGTACATACTGTACATAATGATAGTTAAAAATTAGAGTTGGTTAAAAATTGGAACCTCTGTATTTCAAAATTGAAAGAAAGAAAAAAAAAAGTACAATATTGATAACCGATTTTTCCCTACAATTATTTTGAAAAATTAGATCTGTAAACAAATAATGTACATTTAAAAAAATCGAATAACTTTCGCGTCATTTCAGCTTGAAGTTGTTGCAATTTAATTTTTTTCTCTAAAAAACCCCAAATGTTTTCTTAATTTTTCCCCCACGGATAGAGCAAAGGACACGACACTTGTCCAGATTTCTCCACACTTGATTTTGCCTTGTCCTCTGTCTAAGTAACGTAAAGCAGTTTTGACACCCTTAAATGCCCCTTGCGCTATTGGAACACTGCCCCACTCTCCGCTTGCCCTTTCACTCCCCTGATAACATACGAGACGCGTTCGGTGGCGGGATGGCGCAAGCGACGAATGAAACTGAACGTTTTGCCGCGCGGCACGGCGGATATCGCCAGGCTTCGGCAGGGCTTCGAAACCAACGGGCTTTGTCCCGCGGAATGTCAAGAAACACCAAGATTGAAACTTAAGCGAGCAATCGCGCGTCGCCGCCAGTTGCAGACCAACTAGGACACGGCCTGAGTGGCATAAGGTCCCCATTCCGGGTTCGCTGCCTCCACCTAAAGGAAGACTTCTCCGATTATGCTTTTTTATATTTTTTTCAAGTTGCCTAGGATTGGAAGTTATGGCACTGAGGCGATATATTCTTTTCCAGAATGAAATTAATTTCATCTGGTAATGTTACCTTGCAAGGAAACAAGGAAATCATCTGGTAATTTCAGCGTATAGCTTTAAATTTGTGGTACTCATCGTGTTATTATAGAGACATTTTTAAAGTATTTATTAAAGTAGTTTTTATTATTATATTATTTGATTTATCTTGTTTACTTATGGAATTATTTTTGATCAATACCATTCCAATTTGCCTTCCTTGAAAAATAATTGTTTTCACAGTTTACTGAAAAGAAAAAGTCGATTTTGTTTTAAATTACATGAATGCAATAATTTCTTTAATGTTCTACTTGGCGCGCATTTAAGTCTAACGTTCACACTTTCGTGCATGGATAAGAACGACAGATTGAGCTTTGAAAACTTTTTTCAATATTGAATTTCCGTTAACACACTTTTCACTTTGAATACCTATGTGAACCCGGCAATGCTTCGCTATTGCAATGTATTACACTTCACACGCTACTGGTCACGTGATTTTTAATCACGTTTGACGCTACGCTCTGCAAAATGTCAATAGATGACTTTCTCGCGAGTGTGAGATTGTTCTGTCCTGGTTTGGGCATGATTGTCGAGTATCCTTTTGTTAAAAAGATCTCTCTCAAGTTTAGGCATGCATTCCTAAGACACTGTCTTGGAGAAATTTGATTTACTTGTTCGAGACCACGTTCAAATGTTACTTCCGGCCGATATTTCACAATCGCAGGGGCAAAATATGCAACGAAGACACGCTTAACACATGAGGGTGCGGCGGGTTGCGTGGAACTTCAGGTCAGGGGCGCTTGAGTCAGCATACAACTAACAATGCCTCGTTTTGCGTCCATGTGCGACAGACATACGCATATTCCTATCCCATACTGTGCCTACATTCTTCGCGAAAGTGCAAGCAATAAGTTGACAAAGTCTCGCCACGTAAAATTCAATTTAAAAAAATTAACACAATCGGGTGGACAATATAGCAGCGCATAAAACATTGATTTTATATATTAGATTTCGTCCGTAACAAAACAATGGGAGAGTGGACACAGGTGTTCCTATGTTTCCGCTATGGTGCGGTCTCTGGGAAAGAGTATCCTGTGGCAGGCTGGGAGGGCTGCTCGCGGGTAGGAATGTGACATCGAGAAGAAAACATCGATGGTAATAATGCATCACCCAAACGCCATTAAAGAGAAAAGAAGTTTTGTAACTTCTAACATTAACGTTCGTGCGAGAAAGAATTTAATTCGTCAGTAGCCGTGTTTATTATTTTTTATCTTTACTGACAAAAACTACTTAAAAACTGAGCTTGAAAGCCGAAACGCTAAGGTCATCCCAAGGGTGGGCTGCCTGGTGAAAGCAGTATCGAAAGCAATTCACACAGTTAATAACACCTTACATTGGGAGTTTTTTTTTACATCAGGCTATACAATGTGTGTATACAGAGACTCTTTTTCTTACTTTGTAATTAATATTTTATGAAGTGTCAGGTTTATGGACGATATTCATTAGTAAATCAAATGTGTAGGAGATAATATGTGCGTTCATTGATTTTTCTTACGCGTAAATGGCCGCGTCGGTTCTAGATAAGGTTCACGGGTTTCCCTGCAACACCCTAAAACAGTAGAACCACAACGCCACAATCTTTCTCGTGATATTGGTAATGGTTAAGTAATTTTATAATAATGTCATTTTTATCCTCCTAAAACTTGAGCCATGACTTGAAAAACTTCCGATCAAACGAAGCGAGAGAATTTGAAGAGAAAAATTTCAACCATTCCTCATTTATGAAAATTCAAAGATTTAACACAAATATTACTTCAGCCATTGAATTCACTATTCTGTGGTCAATTCTTAAAGAACTAACAAATATTTGCAACGGTTGGGATTTAACCTCGATCGCTTAGTTTTCAAAAGCAACAACATTACCCCTGTGTTGTGCAGTTCATATGTGTTTTAGCTGCAAAAATGAATTTTTAATGCTATGGCGATTCTAACGACAAGGATACAAAATGCTCACACTATATAACTCAATACTACCATTTCGAAAAAAGTGTGTATGAAAAGATTTAAAGATCTAACAATGTAGAAAAGATTACATTGAGAAGTAAATCTCTTTGTAGAAAGGTGTTCAAAGCAAAAAAAATGTAAAAATTTCGAAATTCCAGAGGTGTTCATGAAAATAGGATCTGTACCATTCTATTGGGCGAATTTTGCTCTATTGACCAAAACAAGGAAAAAGTACGGAGCCGTTTTTCAGAAAAACGTGTTTACGTATACATATAAATTGTCACAATTTCTTTCAAAATTTGGCGAAAACTACTCATATTTTTAAATAATTGTACATTGCATTATTTAAATATTTAATTATATACAGATTTCATTAGTGAAAAACATCTTCAATAGGCAGTAGGATGACGTAAAACAAATTATTTTTTGGCAACTTAAGAAATATCAGAGATTTTAATGAAATTCGCACCTGCGTCATTTTATTTATTGTACTGCTTTCTAATTGATCAACATTTTAAAGAAAACTAGAGGTGCTACAGGATGACAGACTTTCCAGTAGCAAATTTTTCTAATTTCATTGGTGTGTACAGGCTAAAAGGTCTTGGCATTATTATATTTACGAGTAAATGTGTTTTAAATAATATCATATAAATTTTCTCGAAAATGCAAAGTTATTTTCTCGTATACGTACGTATATACGGAGTAATATCCATAGTAAAGAAAGTTACGTGAAGCTACGCGAAAAAACTGCGAATTTTCGGGAGAAAAAAATTCATTTCCGGGATCTGATAACGAGAATGCGGATAAATCCAGTTCCTAATTTAGAAAAAAAAATCCTCCAAATCGTGGTGTAGCCAGAATCCGTTTTGTGGGTCATTGATAGCGAAAAATTGACTGACGGCAAAACGTCTGTCTGTCCGTCCGTCCGTCCCTGAACAACGCTAGCGACTAAATCCTTCAGCTGATTTTCTCCAAAATTGATATTCCTCAATCGATCTAGCTGATGTCCCGGCCCCTTGAATTTGAAGACTATTTTTTTTATTTTAGGGAGTACTTTCCATTAAGCCCCAGGGATTTCAAAATTTTTAAAATCTCCATCGTCAATGATTAAATTTTGTGGTTGGATAATGTGAAAGACATTTAAGAGAATGGTGCAGGACTCATGTTCGTTGAAAACTCTAATTTTTCGAAAATTGCAAAAATTACGAAAAAATTTCCGGCATCTTCCTACAGTTACAATTATGAAGATAGAGATTTTCCCTTAATAAAATCTGTCCCTTAAAGATATATATATATATATATATATATATATATATATATATATATATATAGAGAGAGAGAGAGAGAGAGAAATAAGGTCATGTCTAATTTTTCGAAAATTTGAGTTCTTTTCGCATAATTTTGCATGAAAGTACAGGCGAGAAATTAAGTGCTGTTTTAGCACCACTAGTTCTTTCAAGATATGTTCTCCAATAACATCTTGAAATAACGTTATATACAAATTTTCGAAAACATGAGTAGTTTTAGCGAAATTTTACGAGAAATTTGAGCAATTTTTAAACAAAAACCGCTCTAATTTTTTCTTTAACTTTTCTCGTCGTATGTGTCAAAAAACAGTAAAAAAAGTGGCGCTAGTCAGTGGCATAGCTTCAGTTGTCACCCGGAACAGTACTAATGGTATCACCCCTAAATTAAATATAAAATGATCTATTACTGAATAGTTTATACATTATTTAACAAGAACAAGCAGATTTGCACATGTCATTTATTTACAATAATTAAAAAAACATGTAATTCAGAATAATTGAAATGTAATTTTTAAATAAATATCTAAAATGAAGTATAATAAAAAAATACTTGTTTTTTATAAAAACACTTCCAGATTTCAGGTCGGGTTTTCTAATTGGCCTCACCCTTAAAATGGTGTCCCCCCTAACTACGCCGCTGGCGCTAGTCTCATTCCCACCGGTGAAATCTGCATTTTCGAACTTGCAAAACGGTAACATTCAAAAACCCCAAATGTGACGATAGGGACTTTTATCCTGCACAAAATATGTTCTAAAAAATCACATGTTAAAAAACTTCTGTTCATTTTAAAAAAACTTACTAATTTTTCCGTAATTTCTGCTTGAGAATAAAGCAAATCATTAAAAAATAACACTTTCTCAAAAAACGCTCCAATTTGTTTTCATAGAACGAACAAGGAACGTCCAAAAGAACGGCGCCCATCTCATTTTCGTTGAACTTTCTGAATTTTTGAAAATTGCAAATTTAAGAACAATGTGAGAAAGTATGTGCTGTTGTATGTATGTGAGTATATGCGAAACTGATCTAACGATACTTTGGCAGCTAAATTCATAATTATCGATTTTGTATTAAAAAATTAGAAAATTACGGAATTAGATGATCAGTAATTACATTTTATTGGCATAACGAACAATGTCAAATTCGAGCAAGTTGATTCCATTCATTTTGTGCAAGGACAGGTACTCGTCATTCAACATATTAGGCTACACTACATGTCCTCAACAACTGGGTAGTGGAGGCAATTTCGAAAATTGATACAAAAATCTGGACATTGCATTATTTGTAATATTAATAAAATAATAATGAAATAAGGACATTTTGCAGTTTTAATAGCAATTTTCTTCTTCATTTTGCAAAATTTCACGAAGTGCATTGAGGGGAAAAACAAGAGTCAAGAATTTTTAAAAATCCTTATATAGTATTTGAGTGACTTTCTCGAGTGTGCGGATGTGCGGTTCTGTCACCGTTAGACCAATTCTCGTGCCTCAATCGAGACATACGAGATGCCAGACGTGTCTCGGTTTCCTGATGAAGATCTGATAATTAGTTTTCGGAACCGGCCATAAGATTCTAAGAAATTTCCAAAAACGTGTTTTTTCGTGTTTCGATGCTGCGATCTTGGTGAGTACGTACGTAATTAAACAACGCCACCTAAATAGATCTATGTAGATGGCGTTGATTAAACTCCAATACCTACGTAGAGAAAAACGTAGAAGAAGTCTTAGAAGACAAAGAATACAAAAACGAAGAATTTACTTTCAGGAAAGTGAACTAAATAAGTGAAGGACCTACTGAGTTGCCCGGATCAGACCGCCGTGGGTGAACGTCTCCGAGAAGAGCATAGAAATTTCATGGAACCGGTCGCTGTGTCTGGGCTGCGGGGATCAGCGTTATGTCTTCAAAGGATATCGAGAAGACGATAATTTTTATATGAGAAATCAAGATAACCCAAGTGACTCGGAAGTGCAACAGATAAATGCGTATTTGCCGACGTCGTGTGGCTTTCCAATTAATTTTAAAAATATGTAATACGACAAATTGACAGAAAAACATTTCGAAACAACTCTTGACGAAGCCAGTTGTATGAAACAATACATTACCATTATGCACTACCATTATGAAACAATACATTTCAGGAAAGGCAAAGGTAGAAATCGTGCTCAATATGACAAAATAATAGCAAAATTTAAGTGGTTAATTCGCAACGCTGACAAAACATCTAAACTGAACAAAGAGGACTTTGAACCGAAGAAAGAAAGAAAAAACCAAAGGTTAAAACAACCGAAGAAAGTTTAAAGCGTCGGCGACGCCGCAATCAGCTGATTTATATTCGTGAAGAGCGAAATTTTGACGATCGCTGGCGTATTCTACAACTGGCAGTAGTCATTTGGGAGAGTTTATGTACGAAAGGGGAATTCCAAACAAGTGGAACGGCAATTTTTCGGTCAGCATAAATGCTTGTTAATAGCCATCGAAACTACATCCACTACGAATTGTGGGATTTCGGCGGGAAATATCAAAGCCGAAACATTCTCACTGCATAATGCGAAAACTCACAAATGTAATACGTGCAATGAACGAGTGTTTCTGGCGGAACATTCATAAAGCAGATCAAGGCCCTTTTTTGTACATTAACTACAGGGAACTGAATGTGTCAAGGGGTCGCACATATATTACGTAACGCTAAAGACGTGGAGGGGGTTTCAGGCAACGTTACGTAGGAGCAGTGAAGTATTAGTTTATTGTTACGTAACATTGACATGTTTTTAAAATATATTTTTCAACATTTGCTGAAATAATTCCTTTTTTGAGCCTTATACTCAAAACATTATAATATTAATTAATAATAATAAATGTTTTAAAATCATAAATAAATTAAAATTTTTAGATTAAATTGTCACAATAAAACATTTTTTCATCAATTTTTATTGAATCTGTAAGATTAAGAGGGAAATGTAACTGCTAAGTAGTAAATTCAGAATCCATGTAAATTGGCGCAGCAGACTCCCGCCCATGAGTCGTTCTCGACGGCGGGCGCACGGCTTGTGATCAAGCTTTTTCTCGCCTGAGCGTCTTTCCTTCACTCCAACCCCCCCCCCCCCGTGTTAGGTGTATTCAGCATTGCCAACTAATTCCAACTATAATTATCATATCACAATAACTAAAATGAACATAAATAGTTTTTACTGTGCAATAATTTTTCTTTCACTTCTTGCATTTACAAGGGAGGGGTTCAATCGTGCGTTACGGAATGCGCAACAGGGGAGAACGGGTATTCAGGATACTCTAAATTTGCGTTACGTAATTTACCGACGGCCCCCCTATAAGATTCTACTTAGCTGACCGAGCCACACAGCGTTTGACCCTCATTTGCGACCTTCCTCAGGGCATTTCCCGCCTCTCGAGCAGCCAAGCAGATACTGACACCGGCCGATGGTGGTCCCAAGGTGAAAGACTACGCTTTCAAGCTTCTCCAGGGGTGTTCAACTTGCCACAACTAAAACCTTTAATATGGTCCCGGGCCATATTTACACTACTCGGGCGATCCACACCTCACTTTCCCTAGTTGATCTCGGCACTTGGCCCGGCTGCTCTGGAACCAGAGAGGGGGAAATCGAATCAAGCATGATATCAGGCCGTACCATGCGTAACGCAGTGAAACATGGAATGGTTTTCAATTTCTGACTATATATATATATATATATATATATATATATATATATATTATATATATATATATATATGTATATATATATATATAAATATATATATATAAATATATCTATATCTATATATTTATTATATATATATATTTGATTAGGGAAAATATCCTTAAATCTGAACTTTACCTATTTTTACATTAAGCCCCCCCCGGTTCCCGGGCAGGGCGAGTGCGCTAGGCGCACAATGTTCTCGCAAGGGACTTCCACTTTCGACTAATGACCTTTCGCGGGCCATTATATGAAGGGCTCCGGGCACCGCCAGTTGAACAATCCTGGGCTACACGGTCAGCATTGCGGGAGAGTCACGGAAAAGAACGTTTCAATATTTCAAGTACAGATATTTTGGACTTATTTTTCTGATTTTACTTTTTAAATTGATACTCATCACAATTTGGGAGCAATATAAACAATGTTTACTTTCTGGTATACATACGTATATACGGAGTAATACGTAATGTAGAGAAATTTATGTAATGCTGCGGAAACCATTTCGATATTTTAAGGAAATACATGTTTTAGGTTCCCCTAATACCGAAAGTCTTTTTTTTTCTTCTTTTTTTCAAACATCCGTCCATCCGTCTGTGAACACTACTAGCACCTAAACCTCACGTAGGATCTTTTCCAAATTGAAGAAACCCCTGCCCATCTAACTCTGGTTGAAGCGTTGAAATTTCGAAAAACATTCTTTAAAATTTGGGGGTACTTTAAATGAAGCCCTAGAAACATTTTCAAAATTTTCTCAAAAACGGCTCTAAATGTTTTCTTTAAATTTCTTGTGAGAATACACTTGTTAAGGTGGCATAGGTCCGATTTTCACGATTAACTCTGAATTTTCGAAAATAGAGAATAAATATTTTAATTTTAGGGGGTACATTACAGGAAGACTGGGACATTTTCAAATAAATGGCTAAGACTTTTTGATTAAATTTTGTAGTTGGATAGTGGGAACGTCGTTTAAAAGAATGGTGCAGGTTCCACGTTTGTTGAAAACCATGATTTTTCGAATACAGGGAAAAGTTTAATAACGAAAAATCCCGTTTTTCACGGATTCAAGGTTCGCTGGCCACCCTGTTAATGCATCTACATTAATATTATTTCTTTAAATCTTTTCATGTAAATTTTTTCAAAATGTTTGAAGTTTTTGCATAATTATGAGATATATTGTGAGAAGTTCGATTTTCTTAAAACCAGTCTTCACCAAGCTAGATTTTCTTTAACATAATATATTCTTCAATATTAGAATGAGAACGTATGTGCTTTTGCAGCACCATTTGTTAACAATATTTTCGTACGATATGGTAACATTCATTGTACAGATATCTAATTGAATACAGTAACTTTGATATGAAATTTGAAAGAAATTAATCTTCTTGTAATCCATTTTTTCTCATGGTTTAGCAGATACATTCTATGTATACTCTAAAAACAGTTCACGCAAAAAGTAAAATTCATACTTACGTAAAGTTGTTATATCAATCTCTATAGTGGCAAGGCACTACATGGCTCAGTGTATCCACAGTCTTCGCACTTAGGTTCATACAAGTAGTACAGCAATGCAAGTGTAAAATAGTATTTGGAAGTATTTGCTTTACAGTCATTGCTTATATTAATTTCAAAAATGAATTGTTATTTATTGTGACGACTTTTACATTAAGAAGAACAGGTATCTTTACTCTCAACTCCAGGAGCCCGAAAATAATTGAGAACTATTCACAAAAACTACTCCTGTATTGTTTCAGTTTCATGTTAACTTCTATATTCTATCCTAAATTTAGAATTTTGTAAATTATGGAATAAAGAAATAGGCAGGTGTACATCCAATCCAAAACACGTAACCATTATGCGTTACTTTAAAACAATCAATATTAGGCTCTTAAAAAACATCTTCTACTTCCCTGTTGGAACACTAGTTATGTTTCTTAAGCTGGAGAATTTATCTGGACAAGCGATGTCCATAAATCTTGCGATCAAAACAATAAGATTTGGAATATTCTTATAATTTCCACCCGACACAACACTTCAATTTAATAACTGCAGCAACAATATTTTTCAATCTCAACCAATGTGCAATAATTTGATCTGGCTACAATTGTTGTAATGGAGTGTACAGAAAACTAACTCATAAATTCAAATAGTTTCATTTTTTTTCACATTTCTTTAATTCGCTTGTTTTAGTAGAATTTTGAAAATATTGGTGAATTGTTGAGCAGCTTTGCTGTCACAGGACACTAGTCATTACATTCAATCAATTCTAAAACCTAACATTGAGCTTGATGAGAAGTTACAATCAGGCTTGTCCCATGCTAATAAAAGTAAGCACCCATGTTTGACTAATACCTTCACATATTTGAACAATATTTCATTTTAAAAGATGACCAATACTTATAACTTATATCATGGAACCAACAACCCATAGCTTTTCTTTTAATTTGTGTGAATTATTATGCTGCTAAAAAGTTTGGTCAACAGACGCCAAATGAGACCACCTACATTTACTGTGTGTAAAATACCCAAGCATAACTTATCTCTAGGGCCTGATTTTTTAGGATTTTATAAACCAGTTTTGAGCTTTTTGAAAAGTCGATTTAGCCCATTTTACGTATGTAACATCTTTTCCAATTATGTTAGCTGAAAAATTACTATATACTTAGTAAATGATAAATATAAATAACTAACCCATTTATTCAATTATTTTTTCTTGTGAACAGCGAAGTTCTTCTTAAGAACTAAATTTTAGAACATTTTTTCAATTTCTTAAATATTCCCTTGAAAATTAGCATCTAAAACAAAAATTCACTTTCTGAAAGATGCAGAGTTGCAATGAAGAACTGTGTACAATCCCAATCTTATCTTAAGGTCTTCCTATTATCTGTCTAGGCACATTAAAAACACGTAAAGATTCACTCTAAGCAACATGAAGTCAATGGTGCCTACTTCAAAAATGCAACTGCTCTTGGTCTCGAGTTAATTCTCCACATTTTTCTTATCCTAAAAAAATCTTTTTGCGTTTTCATCTTTGAGTAATCATTATTATGTTAAATTTTCAGGAGCTTGGACAAGACCACATCACCTACCCAGTATCATACTTGAAATGATACTTCCTTCCCAGAAAAAACTTAAAATGATGTTCACCACTTTATTTAGTAGAAGACATACACCTTCCAAATTTTATTAGGAAATTAGTATTAATCTAATTAGTAACAATAAAGTCAGCAATGTTAGACGCTGAGTCCAGGCCAATGTAAAATTCCAATCAACCGAAATAAGTTTTCTTAACCAACATGGATTTTTTTTATAAATTCTAATTTAAGATTCTAACTCATTTTAGCTGTTTTTAGGATCTATAAGATGTGTAATATTATTAATATTAAATTTTAATTTCAATCTTTTCTGGGCGAAAAGATTGAAACTTGAGGGTCGTCCATAAATTACGTAGTGCTAAAGAGGGAGAGGGTTTGAGGAAGAATTATGCTGCATTACATAGGGGAAGGGGGGGTATTCATTTTGTGTTACGTAACACTGATATTTCTTTTAACATACTTCAACATTTATTGAAATACTTCCTTTTCTGATCCTGACACTAAAACATTAACTAATTAATTTGTTTTAGAAACAAATTAAAGTGAAATTATTGAAAGTTGTTACAGTAAATACAAATATTTTATCAATTTTTTTGTTGAATCTGTAAAATTTTGAAGAAAAGATTCAAAACTGATTTGTAATATATTTTAAAATCCAATTAAGTTGGCACAGTAGAGACTCACCCACGAGCTATCCACGACGGCATGTGCATGGCTAATGTTCAGAAATTTTCTTGCCTATGTGTCCTTCCTTCACTCAAAACTTGCCCCAAATCTTATTGTTGGGTGCAGTCAGCATCACCAACTAATTCTGACTTTAATTATTATACATTTTAAGACGAAACACAAAATAAATACAAATTTTTTACCATGTTCCTTTAATTTACTTTATTTTCACTTCTGGCATTTAATGGGGGAAGGAGGAGGGATTGTTGCAAGCATTACATAATTATTTAGTTGGGTTCAAGGGCATGTTACGGGTATGTTACAGGAAGAGAGAGGGTATTCAAAATACTCCAAATTTGTGTTATGTAATGTATGGACAGCCCTTGTGTGTGTATTAAAATACTGATGTTAAGAAATGAGAAATAAAATAGGATAAAACCTAAGAATCTGGGCCCTCCTTACCACCTACACCCATTCTCTTCCACCTGTATCTTATGCATTTTAATATTTTTATAATTGTGAAGATTCAGAAAAGCACATCTGGTGAAATATATTTAAAATATTTTAACTGTCATCAAATAATAAATGAAGAGGAAATGTATAAAAATAATTAAATTATGGAATAAAGTACATTATGAAATAAGTCTCTTTTCTATTAGTTTCTGGAAGTTTTCATCTGATGCTGTGCTTTGAAAGTGCTGATGTGATCGCAATTTCCGTAGACAAGCATCTTGCCCCTTGCGCACAACAGTTCAACATGTGTTAATTTTTCATACAGGCAATACCCCTCACTTGTCATGGCCCTACTTTCCAATATCTGAAATATTGAAATGCCAGCGACTGGTAGATAGCTGTTGCCCTCTAATTCAGGGTTGTCCAACTGGCAGCCCATTGTGCCAATTATTGCAGCACGTGAAAGGTTATTAGTCAAAAGTGAAAGTTCCTTGCATCCATCCCGGCTGAGAACATTGTACACCAAGGGCATATGCTCTGCCATGATCAACACTCCCTTTATGTAAAAATAGTAGATTATTTAGATTTAAATATTTTTTCTAGTAAATTCAGAAATTCAAAATCATCGCAATGTGTTTTACTGCATTATGCCTGGTACAGCCTGATATCATGTATGGTTCCATCCCCCTTCCCCCTTTCAGAGCAGCCAAGTAAACTCTCGAGATCATCAGTACGTGGAAGTCAGGTGTGAATCACCTGAGTAATAAAAATACGGACCACAATAACCAAAATAAGTGTCAGTTGCGGTCCTTGAGGCCTTGCACGTTGGACGCTCCTGCTCTAATTATAATTTTGGGGAATGTTTGGGCAAATGTTGCTTTGTACACTTTCAATGATCCAGTTACTTCCAAAAAATCTGATTAGTCTTTCCAATAGTCTCAAATACATATAGGTAGGTACTTTGTAAATGTATAGGCATATTGCACTATGACGATAGTATTATGAGTTGTTCACCACATGTCTTGATTAATTTTAAGTGTTGAAATGTTAATTGTCTCTGTAAGCAATTTCACCATTGTTGTCTTGACACGTATTTCCTTTTTTGATTTCATTGTACTTATGTTTACTGAGCTAAAGCTGTGTACGTACTTGCATTTGTTCAATGCTCTACAACATATTAAAAATATGAAATGAACTCAAAAGGCTACCTCTTGTTCAGAATTTCAGTATACTTTTCAAAGATGTTGAATATATAAATAAAAAAAGTAAAAGTAAACCAAATCGTTAATCAAATTTTGCCTCAAATACATTATACTGCTGCTTTTAGCTACAAATTATTAATAATTAAGAATATCCACTTTAAATTGCTCATAAAAATTCAATCATTATCAGTTTAAGCTTTGTCTCAAAAAGAATTCTATACATATACTTTTCCAGGGTCACTAAAGGAGTCTGCAGTCACTATAGTTCTCAAACCGATCAAGACCTTGCTTTGGAGACACACCATGCAGCAAATAACCATCAAAGGAAGGAAAACATTCTTCACAGCACCTGCATGGCATGTTGTTAATGGGGGTTTGCTTAGCTCTAGTAAACACTGTCTAATGCACTGTAAAAATCTGGAAAGTCAAATGGGGAACATACATATTATTCACTCCCAGTTGGCATTCATTTTCACAAGAAAAACTCAGCTAATCAGGTTTCAGAATACCTATTGTTTGACTTGAAAATATTTCTAGATTTAAATGGTAAATGATTTTAAACTTCTTGTGTTTCATGCAAGAACCCGCACCAGTTTTCAAATCAGTGCTTTCAAGCAAAAACTTAATTAATCCTGTAATCAAAGTTCTTGTGAATTAAAGGAAAACGTTGTACTAGCTCATGTTTTGTTGTGAGAATATACTGACATAAATCACTTTGGATTATAATTTATTTTCTCATTTTACTGATTTAATTCGATATGTATATGTACACACAACTCTAATTAAAAAAAAGCTATTGTTACTATTGAAAATTCAGTTTTTATAATTTCAGAAATTGATTCTTTCCTTAAATTTTAAGAGATAGTTCATACTGGTTTTGACAAAGTGCCTTAAAAGAAAATAAATCAAGAGATTGGGAAACCTGCAAGTTATACTGTGAATTGCCCGATTTGTTTACAATATTCCAGTGATAGGGGGATGATCCAGACAATTTTGAAAACGCAGAAAGTTACATATTAGCACAAGATGAGTAGTCAGGTCAAAAATAAATTACGTCCAAATAAGAACATGCACATTTATCAGTGATAAATCGTGAATTGGAATAACACTTAAGCCTGAATTTCCGTGTGTTTATGAAGAAAATAGATTGCCAACGGGAAGTGAATATCTGCAAGGATGCATTAACACAGGTCACAGCCATATAATACACATTGCAGCCAGGTTTTCACACTGCTAACACGGGTTTGGCCCCATAGGTAACATATGCCAAAATCTTTAATGTCAGGGTCACATCACATATCAGCATTCCCATGTTCATTGAAAAATATATCTTTTGTGGGACATATTCAAACCTTTCATGCAATATTTTACAAACTGGAAGAGTATAAAATGGTTGGAAAGATTCAATAAATGGAACAGTGAAATCGTGCTTGCAAAATTATCTTTTGTTGTTCCAATGAAACTCAGAATTATAAACTTGTTTATTTATTGAATGATTCTACAGCGAAATACAATCATCATTTCAACAATACATCTGTTTCTCTATGTAGGCTTACATGCACTGGAAACGATAGTTAAAATGAAAACTAAAAAACAATGACTAAAATACTTAATACCTCACGATTCAAATAATATTACTCTTATTTTTATAATAAAAATGGAACTTTATATAATACTTTTCATTGAAAATCAAGCCAAATTACTGTTTGTTTGTTTTAAGACAAATACGAAAATTTTAATGAAATCTTTTTGAAGCAAAATCTTTCCTATAATACTGAAAATCTAAATGCCTTCTTATATATTACAAACTCAATTATCTAACATTGAACCAATTCTCTAGGACCTTTGTTACTTTTAGTTAACTCTTAACCCAAAGTCCATTCACTTTCTGAATAAAATCTTCACATTCATTTTGTAAATAAATGTGTCCAAAAATTAATTTTTGAAACTTTTAAAACACACTTTCCAGCTGTATGTTAATTTTTGAGTGTAGGATATCTTTTCTTTCACAGGTCTTAATTGAGAACCCCTACCTTTAAGCACCAGCCATAGCTTAAATGTCACCACAGCACCAGGGAATGCCCATATGTGATAAGGCCATGCAAAGGCCACAGACAGGCAACAAAACAGGCCAGCTACTTTGAGCAGCAGTTGCATAACTGACCCACTGTACAATCTGTCCACACCCTTCTTTCTTTTTGTTTTTTTGTTTTCAGAACCGTACTTTTCCAATAATTGTGTTGATAATGTGTATGTGTATTTTTGAAAGCAATGCACTTTCATACCTATTTGTAAGGTTAATAATAACATTACATGAACATTAGAGAAATGAAACATAATTAGAAGAAATATAATCGCATGAAATGTTTATGGCAGGCTCAGTCAAATTTAAATTACCTGGCACCACGATGTCCCTTCACCAAAGCTCTGGAGAAAAAGGCAAATTTCATAAAAACAGCAGCTGGTTTTATGAAAATTTATTGAGAACCAAAATTAAAAATTGTACAGAGGGAAATAAAATTATATAAAAAAAGAGAACAGAACAGTGCATGCTAGCTTTTTCCCACACTACAACAAACAGAAGCTGTCACCCGGTAACCACAAGAAATCGTTTTTCTGATATTAATATTCTCATGTTATCACATGGTTTGTTAGTAATAACACACTCCTATGGGTGAGAGCTTCAGTTTGGGGTGGGAGTACTTCTTCTCACACCCATCACCGTGTGAGCCAAGCAGATGAACAACCAATTTATCAAACAAACGAACAAACAAACAATTAAAAAGTGACTACAAGTTGTAAAGAAGCATACCCCACAGGCTCTACATTACACAGCTACTGAACACCAAAGCTACGGGTGCGGAACAAACATGCATACGCACTGGTGGGACTCGCGCGCGCGAGCTACCACACACCACTTACGGGGGGAAGTTGAACGCAAGCGCTCCAGCGATACGCCTGCACATACAAAACAAGTGGGAGACACAGCTCATGAAGTAGGGTGACAATGCCTCCCTTCCCCCTTGCCTCAAAATAATTGGAAAATAAACTTTTAGAGCAAAAGTTTTCTTACTAGGTCCACTGAAAAGTAAAAATATCTGAGAGCTTTTTCCCTAAAGAAATTTTGATAATAGCATGTTTGTAATCAACAATAACACTGATTGCTTAATGCTTATTGTAAAATAGTACTTAAAAACTTTGTTATATTGAAATCCTAAAAACGTTTATATAAAAAAAAAAGTATTTTCCTCTCTTTTCTGTATAAACCTGAATAAATTTAAAAAATAAGATGCTAAAAAATTCTGAAACAACAAAACAATTTGTTAATTAGTGTTAAATAATTTGGATCTTTAATGAAATGTGCAATCATAAAACCCAAATTTAGTATCCCAATAATGCTCACTATCTCAAATATAAAACAATATTGATATTTACTATAAATAGGTCCTTACTTTAGTTCTCTTTAAAATATGAAAAAAGCTAATATTGAAACAATTAGCCCGTTTGAATTTTGGTCTTTTCAGAAAAAGGAAATTGATACATATTTTCAAATACAGAATATTTCTCCATTACATTATTGTCATTATTAGTATTTCCTCCACCACAACTCAGTTTTATGAGACTCAGAATTCACTGCTTGCTGTTTTAATAGCATTGAAGACCAATTTTGGAGGTAAAAGAATGCCAGGACAATCCTACAATGCCAGGCAGATTTAACAAGATTAATGAAGACATGATAAATATTTTAGCTACAGAAACATCAAGCAGTGAGAGAAGTCTATAGAGTTATGCTAGGTGTCAGTGAGACACCTCATTATCCAAACATCCATCACCATATCCAGCACCACCAACAAACAGTTATGTTTGGGTACGAGTTGACTCCCACAGTCACAGTGACATGTCTCTCTTGACAAAGTACACTGTTACATAAATGTCATTAACAGTAGTTAACACTTTCATATTGGTGCAAACTACAGGATGTCAATTATGCAAGTCACTGAAATTCATATATCTTGAGGAACTGAATGTAGCCATTAATGGCTATGAGCAAACAACTAATGATAGATAAAATGAGACCATCTCTTACAACCACCCACCACTGAAAAAACTCAGCTTAACTGAACAACACAAATATATATTAACAACATAAAACTATTAAACCTAGAGTATCATGCCAGTCCTTCATCACTGTCAGTGAATTAACCCAGCCTACATCATTTTACTATAGATATTTCCACTTTTCTCCCCCCATAATCAGCACATCACGATAATTCTCTAATGTAATTTTAATAGATTTCAAAATTAATTTAACACTTAACTAATCCAGACTACTTTGAAAAAGTAGACAACATCAACTCTCTCATGTATTTCTGTCCTGAGATTTCAAAAACCAGCCTGTCATTAAACGATCTTTTCCCCGAAGAATCCCTGTTTCTTCCAAAACTTTATACAGCACAATATGCTATACACTAGCATTAATCTCAGGAAAATTCTGAGGAACAAACAAAAAACAACTAAGAGAAAAGTTTCTCGTATTTCAAGGACTGGGTTCACATGTCAATAGCGGTACACAGTCCTCTGAATCTTCTGCTGGGCACCTTTCTTGAAGGGTGGTAGAAGGATGGGTCGTACCTATCTCGTGTAAAAGTTGAGGCGGGCCGGGAGGTGAAAGGGCCCTGGCGCTCAGAGGCTTCTCCAAGCAAGGGGCGCTCCGAGACCAGCGCTTCGGCCCGTGAAACACTAGGGCTTGAGGAGCCAGCCCCGGTACAGCCGCCAGGGGAATCTGGCACCGCTCCCGTTGGTGCACGGTACTTGGGCCCCAAGTTTTGCCTTTAACGCCATCAGCAGGTACTGAAACATGGACCCAAGGCCCAATGCCATATGTTTCAATACTGTACTAAACACAATTGTTCAAATAAAAAACATTACCTATTAGAGGAAATAAACAAGAAGCATCCAAAGACAGAGATTGAAAAATGACAGAATCCTATGAACTCACAAAATGAAGTTCCCTGACATTGCTTTTGAACATGATTTCCTTGGCCAAATATATTTTTACTTTTTTTTTCTTTCTTTTTCTTTTCTTTTTCTTTTTTTCTCTTTTTTATTTTTTTTTTTTACAAATTTATGATTGTGTTAAAATTATTGCATCTACATGTAATTATATCGTATTTTCAAGTGGAAACATCTTTGATGCTAATCAAATAACATTTTATACTGCTTTATAATTTAAGGATGTTTTCCTGGAAGAGTAAGAAGGACAGAGGTAGAAAAAAACAAGTTCTTTCAGAAAATGCAACCTAACATTATGCCTTTTCTAGATAACACCAAATTCCAACTTTTCTATTATTCAATGACCGTTAGTCATTCCACTAGTATGCCCAAAGCGAGCAGTAGATTCACGTAAACACTTGAAGAAGCTAATAAGTCACAGGCTCTTAAAAAAAAAAGACTGGATTGGAAAAAATGGGGAAAAAGTATATTCCAAGAAATATATTCTAAAACAACAGGATTTGTTCCTTCACATTCTTTTATTTGTAATTGGATGAAAGTGAAACTTTATGTTGAGATACAAAACCAATTAAGAAGGTGGCAAACTATTGATGAAAAGTCACATTTAGAAAAAAAAATGTGAAAAATCAATAATGTCTTCGTAATTTATAATAGGTCTAATTTTTTAAATACATCCAATAACCTAAGTATTTATAAATTTGAAAAGAATGGTCATTTCTTCATGTTGGTCTCTTACAGATCATGATTGATGTTGAGATGCAACATCAATGATCAACTTCTCTTCCCTACATAATAAGTCTCAGAAAATTTAAACAAAAAATCATATTTCATTTCATGAAAAAACATAACTTTATTTTAGGAAGATAAACTTATTTTTTCTAATGCTACAAGTCATATCGATCTTGACTGACACTATAATTAAATTCTGCTGCACAGTATCTATTATGAACAAGGTTTTGGGGAGACATAACACAATCATTTGTGAAATTCCTACTGCAACTGAAACAAAAACAAGAAGTTGACTTTTACATTCCCATAATCACATGTAATGTTGCCTTCTTGGATTCAATTCATCAAATCACTGATAACACCAGTTAAAATTCTTCAATACTATTGTATATATTTTGAAAGAAAAACATCACCTTCAAAGAGAAAACATTATCCAAACTGAACGTTCTACCTGTAACACTTTTAACAATGTTCCAAGCCTTTGTTCAGCATTGAACATGGAATAATTCTCCTTAAATGTAGTCATAAGTCATTAAATGTGGAATAATTAAAACATACGTCATGTCACTACTATCATTCCTATCAGACAGGATGCCTTAATCTTTGCACACACAATTTCTCTTCTTTACATTCTATTCCTCATATTATCTAGGGTTATGTTTTCCCAATGCAATGTAATATACTGTGAAATACACTGACAACTCATACTATCACTTTGATATAAAAGCTGACGTAAACTAAAGAGTTGATTGCTTTTTCATTCGGATATAAAAATGTTTTCTGAATATTCTGAAACAAATTAATTTGGAATATCAAGAATACTAAAATGGAAACACCTGTAAATATATTCATATTCAGAACGTAATGAAGAAGTAACAATAGCAAATAATATGGACATCCAAAACTTTACCCATCACTTTCCACTGATTCTTCCTAACAACACTGTCTTCACATTTCTCAAAATAAAATAAAATTAAAAAAGGGGGCAAATATATATTTCAATAATTAAGTTTTCCATCCACTTAATTTCTTTGAAACATTCAGAACTTTCCTTCCACAATCGATCAACGTAGTCTACAGAGAAAATCAGCTTTACCTTAGCTGGCACAGGTACCTCTATCTGCCTTCTCCCTGCAGTTAGCAGCAGTGGTCTTCTTCCAGCTGTGCTGCAATTCCTCTGGCAATCTCCATTCAGGAACCTAAATCTCTCCCACCCAACAACCCAAAAACTCCTTCCGCTCATCACTAAGCAACAACATGCTATTCTACTGTGGGGTTTTGAACTAAAAATCTGAGAGGCAACATGCTAAACAACAATAACACCAAATACGACAACAGAATAACTCAACGAAAGGAAATCACTCTTTAAAGAAAGAAAGAGAAAAAAACAAACAAAGAGAAAAAAGTGTAGTTAAAGCGAACGCTGTGGGCAAAAGAGAAAAAAAGAGCCCAGTACAAAACCAGTAAGTACTCACGTGCGATGGCGCGTAACCTGGGTATACTGGGACTTCCTGGAGGACTATTAGGGCTAGATGGATTCCGAGACCCTTTGCTATGCTGTACTGTAATTGTGTGCCGGAAATCTGAAACATACAAATGCTGTCGATAAAGAAAGATATATCAGTGTTTGAGAAAGTATTGCCAGAAGAGCTTATATATTGGGAGAAGGAAGAGGGGAACATATCCTAACCAAGAAAAAACAGATCAAGTAACACAAATAAACAGCAGGGAAATTTTATCATGAACCCACAAAGGTAAACAATGACTTGCCTGTGATTGCATGCACCTTCTAGAGAGCAAGAGAAAATAGAGCTCAGCTCAGGGGAAGCAGATGCTCGCAGGCTCCTTCTAGAGCAGGCAGATACAAGCTACAGAAACTCACCGAGGGAAGGGAGATGCTGGGCCAGGTTCCTCGCGAGGCATAGCGAACGAGACTCACCCGAGGGAAGCAGATGCTGGGCCGGGTTCCTCCTTGGTGACATAGCGAACGAGACTCACCCGAGGGAAGCAGATGCTGGCGCAGGCTGCTCCTTGGGCAGGCGCAGATGCCATAGCGAAGGAGACTCACCCGAGGGGAAGCAGATGCTGGCGCCAGGCTGCTCCTTGGGCAGGCGCAGATGCCATGCGAACGAGACTCACGGGGGGGAAGCAGATGCTGGCGCCAGGCTCCTCCTTGGGCAGGCGCAGATGCCATAGCGAACGAGACTCACCCGAGACTCACCCGAGGGGAAGCAGATGCTGGCGCCAGGCTCCTCCTTGGGCAGGCGCAGATGCCATAGCGAACGAGACTCACCCGAGGGGAAGCAGATGCTGGCATCAGGCTGCTCCTGGGCAGGCGCAGATGCCATAGCGAACGAGACTCACCGAGGGGAAGCAGATGCTGGCGCCAGGCTGCTCCTTGGGCAGGCGCAGATGCCATAGCGAACGAGACTCACCCGAGGGGAAACAGATGCTGGCGTCAGGCTGCTCCTTGGGCAGGCGCAGATGCCATAGCGAACGAGACTCACCCGAGGGGAAGCAGATGCTGGCATCAGGCTGCTCCTTGGGCAGGCGCAGATGACAGCGAACGAGACTCACACGAGGAAGCAGATGCTGGCGCAGGCTGCTCCTTGGCAGGCGCAGATGCCATTGCGAACGAGACTCACCCGAGGGGAAGCAGATGCTGGCATCAGGCTGCTCCTTGGGCAGGCGCAGATGCCATAGCGAACGAGACTCACCCGAGGGGAAGCAGATGCTGGCCAGGCTGCTCCTTGGGCAGGCGCGGGGAAGAGCTGGCGCCAGGCTGCTCCTTGGGCAGGCGCAGAGCCATTGCGAACGAGACTCACCCGAGGGGAAGGAGATGCTGGAGCCGGGCTCCTTCTTGAGCAGGCGCAGTCGGGAGCGCTTGAACTTCCCGCGTCGCTTCTTGGGGGTGGGCGCCGGCGTGTGGGCCTGCGCCTGCTGCTGGATGATCATGATGTGCAGCTCGCGCTCCAGCGGCGTCTCGCGCGGCGCAGCTCCTCCGCGCTGCGCTGCGCTGCGCGCGCGCCCGCCGCACCGCGCCCGTCCCTGCCGGTCGCGCAACGCCTTACACGCAATAACCAGCACTTATCCCCCGAGAAGAGGAAAAAAAAAAAAAAAAAAAGATTCTGCGGCAATTCTTGATATATATCGATAAAATGATGTCAAAATAGAAAAACCAGTCATTGTGGATTTTATACTGGAGTTATGAAAAAAAAAAAGCTTTCATTACTTCCTTATCAGAGTGACTCTTTTGATGTCAATAATGATGATGCATTCCGTGAGTGAACATTGCTTACGGAGATCCACTGAAGATTCATCCTCAGATCAGTGGTGATAAATTGACATGTGTGATCACAACTCCTTCAGTTAATCGCCTTAATATAAATTGGAAATGTACAATAGTGGTGTTGGAATTTAGGATAGCTTAAGCTAATCTACGTAGCGTACTATTAGGGAGTGTTTGTACGGGGAAGCGTCAGACCAATCGACATTACAATCGATTTCCTGCGCATGTGCAGTTCAAGTTTCGCATCACGTTTGTGCCGTGGAAATACATGGAGGACTTCCTCCGGTGCACCGATTTTTTCATTCTGCGCAACACCAGTTTGCGTCACAAAACACGGCACGGGCACTTAGTTTGAAAAGCCAATCCAGACCTTAGAAAAGGGATTGTGCTCTATGGTCCAGACGCTGGCCGCCATGTTGCATGGAGATCGAGGAGTGCTAAGAAACATTTTGAAAGCGATTCAAAATGATAATTTTTAACGGTAACCAACCAAAAATACCGCGATAAAGGTGTATAAGATGCAATATTTAAAAGAAATTCTTTATAAATCTGTTTCAATGTCTTGTAACGAGGTGATAATTTTGGTCACTGCATTTAAAATTCCCGCTAATATTGTGACGTAAACTGGTGTCTGAAGCTCATTGGCTGAAGCCGGATACGATGCGCAAGGGTCCCCTCGTTTTTTAGCATCTGCGCATGCGAACGAGATCGAGATTGCAGTCGATTGAACCGTGCAAACTCCGTATCATTTTAATTGCTATGCGAGCGAAGAGAAAACCATAATATAACACTCGGATTAAAACATACGGCGAATTGACAGCGTTCAGCTAGCCGCTTATTCAATTGGCAGCTTCGAAACAACTTTTTTTTTAAACTCTGAAGGCCCCGCTTAGGTATTACTTGCGCACGTTTTCTTGAGCCTCGGAATACTTTCCCCCACTCCCCTGCCAACATTAGTTGAAATCAGAATAAATGATTGCAACGAGCGTTGTAGACAAAATCTGATAACCAGAAATATTCGCTCACGTGTATTAGAAACTCTTTTGAATCAAGAAACGAACTACAACTTTGATATAAAATTCCTTTTGTCAAATAACCAAACTCGCCACTCCTCTCTCAACCAGCGAAGCGAGGGTTCAAAAAAACGTGCGCGGGCAAAAACCGCCCCACAGCTAATCAAAAGTCAACTCGCCCTATGCTTTCATTAGAGTGGATGAGTTGTCATAAATTTGGGTTTTTCTAACGTGGCAGCTGAGAGTATTATCTTCCAGATATACAAGAACATGGCACAAGCAGTGCTGCAGATCAAGCGACTCCAGCCGCACGACCGAGAAAGACGCGAAAAGTCGTGCCATATTCCGCCTTGAAGACACTACCCTCAGCTGCCACCATAGAGAAACCCAAGTATAGTGTGGACAGTGGGCGTGGGAGTGTAGGTCTGTAGGCGAAAACTGCCTAACCGATCGGCTTCGAATGCTGACTCATTTCTGATAAAAATAATAAATTAATATTTTCCAATTAAAAGCTTAAGTCCGATATACACGGTACAGTTTTCGTGCAGATTGGACGTACAGAAAACGTGCAGTGCAGACTGCACGTTTTCTATATGAACATGTTCATAATTTTTCACGCAGAAAGCCTAAATTTGACTTCAGCGCCCTCTAGCGGCAGAATGATTCACTAACGGGGATCGGCCATTGCGATTTTGTGGTTAGGTGTGTCAAAGTGCGATTGTGTGAAGTGATATATTGTGATAACTTCCTTTTTCCCAATTCTTGACTTCCTATTTTTATTCTCTATGCTCGTCATGGTTAATTAATACCAAATAAAGATCATAACCAGAACGCACACGCACCACCGACAGTACTCGGACGGCGCAATTCAGTTGTTTCTCTTTAGAAACCCTAGCGGCGACCAGTGGTGATTCTTGCAGAAACCATGTAGACCGTGTATGCGCGACTTTTGGCTTTTGTACCTCTAGTTTGGGATCTTGAAGTTTCTGTATAGAAACTGTATGAGAATCTGCACGAAAACTGTACCGTGTGTACTGGGCTTTACACTTTAATGTAAATTCGATTACAGATGTATTACTTGCATTTTCGCGCTGTATTAATTTTAAAAAAAAATTCGCTTAACTCACTTGTCTTCAACTATCCTCCGTTTACGACGCGTCATTCGCATCAGACTGTATGTATTATTTCTATTAAGCTCATTGAACGTGAGCACATGAAAGAAAATATTAGCTATTGCAATTAATCCTTGATTATTCTTATCCATGAAGTTGGTACTGTCGCAAAGGACTCATCAGGATGGCCACTCATTTCTGGCACAAGTTTCCCCGACTTGAGCCGGTTTTCCAGTGAATTTTTATTTTTCTGTTAAGATTTGCAATTTCACACTACTTAAAGAAAATATTAAAGTTATCATGATAGTAATTGGTCGGCTGTCCGATTTTACCGTGACAAAGAACAAACTATCCACATTCTCAACAAATTGAGCAAACAATAACAATATACTAATGTTTTTAAAAGATAACATCTGGTTTTACGACCATCTCAATAATTTTCCCCGACTTCTAGCCGTTCTTCTACAAATTCCCTGATTTTTTCCGGTTTACCCAACAGTGGCAGCCGGTCCTTATCCAAATCGGGTTTTAGGAACTGATGATTATCCTAAATAGTATCTTACAAATGGGATGAATTTAAATGCACGAAATTGTATATTTAGGTATTTCTAATAAGCAAGCAAATGCATTTAAGAAACTGGTTACTTCAATGAAATAGAAGGATAAATTGACGTGGAAACCAATGCCAATTATGAAAATTGAAAGAGATCATTTAATCTAAAGTTTGCCTCTTGTCACTTATTAGAGGATTGTTTCTCTCCAACATAGCAATGTTGGCTATTTTCCCAGAAAGAATGCTTTTTAAGACAATTTGTAAGTTGCATTTATGAATACAAAATATACTTTTGGCACAATATAATACAGCACAGTAAAATATTGTGTGCAGTTGAACATATTGATTTTTCCATATTTAATTACATTAACATTTAACAGTTAATCATATGTTAAACTCAGTAACTTAATTTTTTTTAAAAGCAAAGGGAAGAATTCCATTAAAGTATTAACAATTTAAAAATTAAATTAAGATTCAAAATTCTTGTTCATTATACCACGTGCAGATGAGATACAAAATCAATTTTAGACCTTTAGCTAAACTAAACATCAGGTCATGCATTTTTTTTCAGAAGAAATTTTTTATATAATATAGAAACGCAAACATCCAGAATATTTAAATACTTAATGATACACAAATTCATTACACTTTCCAAGTGTAAGGTGACATTAGAGGTGACAGGGTAATGCCATTGTGTTAAGTATTCATTGCCAATAAATTATGGCTCAATTCATACAGAGCATGCAGATGCATGTTCAACATCAGCAGCAACAACAATAATGTTGATCATACATGGAATATATCATATCTCAATTCTGGACAAATTTCAAATTCTCTTAACAATAATTATGAGTTTCCTATTGAAAAATGTGTACATAACATATTAGTAATTTGATCAAGAGAACAATTCAAGGACCTGAATTGCGTTTAAAGCCTCATTCTTTCACATTCGTTACTTTTTATAAACCAACCTAGGTTTTAAAAGAACTTACTCTTAATGACCAATTATCACAGAAACTTAAATGTAGGTTGATCTACTGTACATACCATTTCAATAGTTTCATGCAAACCATATTTATTTTGGTGATATGGCAATTATCAATGTTTATACGTTTTCAATGTTACTTGTTATCAGTAGCGCATTGGTTGTAACATTATTTACAGGTAAAATGTATAGATGGGGCTATTCCATGAATAATTTGAATAATATTCATAAGAAATATATCAGTAGAAAATGATGATTAATTATCTTTGAAATTGACAACAAATCACAGCCCAAAATAAAATTAATAATGAAGTTATCAATCTCATGCAAGGATAATTCTGTATAATAGTATTATCTCTCAAAAAATATTGAAGAAGATATACAGATACAGATCTTTGTCAGAAGAACCTAAGCAAATATCTCTTGAGAACAAACAAATAAATGCCATTAGTAAGTACCTTCCAATCAGTAAATATGTTCCAACTATCCTTATATAAACTGTCAGATTTCACCTGGCATTCAACTCAAAAGCAAATTTATTAAAGTAGAGTAAAACTTCTAGAACTGTAGCATGATTCTGATGATTCACATGATACCTTGTACAAAAATGATAAATGCAATCAAACTACAATGACAAGCAAAACGTTTCCTTTGGCACAATTGCAATTGAGATTAACAACTTTACTACGTATTACACAACATAATCTAATAATCCATGCGAAAAAGGAATTAAAAATATTTTTCCATTATGAAACTGTATTGATGATAAAGAAAACAATTAGCTCAACATTACTCTTAATGAAAAGGTATGTATTCCAAAGTTACTACTGTGCTTAGGTAGCTACTTATAGAAAACTTAGATAATGGAAGTTTAAAAATCATAAAATTATTATTGGCACCCAACTTGAAAACTTGACTATCACCATCACACAAACCAATAATAACTCCATTATTCCACTACTTTCATTCCTCAAAAATATATAACTGCTATTACATTTACAAATATAACATGACTTTACATCTAAGGGTATACTCTTCATGCATCATGCTATGAAAGAGCAATCAGATCTATATAAAACTAGTTGGTGAGCTGATATTCAGACTTGGAAGAACTTGACAGCTTTAAAAATTAACAGCTATATTCCTTCATGAAAAATTTATTTAAGAGAATATGAAACTTTCATGTTCCTTATACCTTTTAGGATTTTGAAAAATCAGTTCTTTACTTGTGCATTTCTACATGAAATATTCAAATTGAACAATACATGCAAAAGCACAAAATAATAAGATCTTTATAAAACTTCATTGCTGCAGTGAACTCAATCATTAAATGGCAGACAATGAAAAGAAAGGGCATTGGACAAACTCTTTATTACATTACAGAATTAATAAAACAAATTGAGAATGGTATAAGAACAGTCTAACGACACACTTCTTTCGCTTCTAAACACACTTTTCAATTAGTCGAAAGAATTTTTAATGTAAATGATGAACAAAAGTAGCTCTTTTTTTGACAATCATGAGATATTAATATAAAAGTAAAAATATTAAAAACCATCCATTGGGTATACTTTCCTCTTATAAGTTCTAATTGAATCTGATAGTTTTACAGATATAACAGTTCACAAAAATGATATCTTCCTTTTAAAGCAGATTCTCCTACACTTCTAAAAGGCACAGATCAATTGTTCAAATTGTCACTATAAGGGAATTTTAGTACTGTTAGACATAATTAAGTCTATAAAATGAGGGGTATTTGTTCATGCTTCTCATATTCAGAATTTTCAATGATAGACAAAACTGTTTCTATTTCATTGTTTATATGACCATAATACCCTTTTATTCTTTTCTGATCTATTCTACAATTATCTCTTATTACTTCCTCTTTGCTGTCAAGTTCAACTCCAAACTGACAAAAAATGTGCATAGTTTTTCTAGCAAAAAAGCACTAAACTCACCTCTTCAAGGGTCCGATAAGCCTGAAGCATGGACAAAAAAGGGCAAGCAGGCATTACGCAGAGGCTCTAGGAAACACTTACATTGAAGGATTGGCTACAGATAGATGATGGAAAGGAACACAACTGAAGTTTCCAAGTAACAGGTCACATTTCTTTGGCACCTGTTTTGAAGGAACCAACAAGTGGGGGGGAAATACTAAACACATTTGGACATAATAATTTGGGCATTTCATTTATAAAAATTTTATATTGAGCATTTTATTTATTTATATTTTTCCCAGACAATTCCTTTTCTCTGTGAATATAAGATGAAAAGAAGGAAAGTTGAATAATTTCAGGAGTGGAAAAGAATTATGCATGTGCTTTCTCACACAAGCTATTTATAAATATCCTTCATTCAGGAATTTTTCTCCATGAAAAATAAAGTTCTACAGCTTTATTACATTAACTTTCCTTTCTAAAATTATTTTTTTTAATAATTAAATTACATATATGTAGATTGATTTTCTTTCAGCAGAAAATTGATTTTTAATTCAAAGTTTCCTTTGGACCTGAAGAATTTACATGCTTATTATATCATTACATTAATTACAAATATTTATTGATAAAATATTTCTAAGTGAATAGAATTAAACTATAACATTTTAAAGTGTTTTTTTCTCAAAATTACTTGAATAAGATATCTCACTCAGTTTTTACACAATTAAATATAAAGGGCTAATTCTGTAGAAAAAGTTATTACAAAATAACTGATTGGTTGTTATCCCACCCTATGATATACAAGTTATTTAAATTATTAATTTGGAATGAACCTTAAAACAAATCCGAGGATAAATGAAGCTACAATTGAGAGTAATAGTTCATTCTGGTATCAAACAGGTTTGTATTTAGCAGAATGAGCAATAGTCCAATATATAAATCAGTCATTCTAGGATCAAAATACGTTAGTGCAAAGGAGGGCAGGTTATTTACTTTAAGTGCAAGTTCTCTAACATTTATGGACATTATTTTAAAAGAATTGATATTTGCAATAACTATCAAAAAATGATATCAATTTTAAGATTAATAAATAAGTACTATGAAGCAGATCCCCAAGAAAATAGGGTTTATGTCTAAAATGTAACATGTACTAAGTTTTATTAGGTCAACTCTATTAATGATAAATAATTCTACAATTTTTTTTCATGTAATAACTACCTTGCACCTGCCAGTCAAATGGTCTTGCAGTGATGCAAGGGAAGAAAATTGGATGAAACGTTTCACTCATAAAACTAATATTCAACTTCAATCTAAAACATGACGCTCTACAGTTATCTATTTTTTAATGACTTCTAATTAGATACAAAATTGTAAATTGCATATGTGCTAAGAGGTTTAATTTTTTAATATCAGAGTTGCAAAAAAAGAATAAAAACCTTTGAGAATTATTATGTGATCAATAAAAAGAGAGGTCTTGTAATATAGTGGAACATAAGTGAGACTTGCATGCATAAACTATTACTTGAAGTTATACAATAATTGATTTGTCCAATTTCTGAAAATCCTTTTAGGACAATACCTGGTCCAGAATGCAATTGTTGAAAGTAATATCTGCCATCTTCAAGGGAGATGTTGTAAATGAGAAAATATAAACCCTGACATTGCAGAGAACATACACACGCTCATCTTTCAGATCGGAGGGCCCTGGCATGGTTATGTCTCGGGGCCACTTACACTCATGCGTACGGATACATGTACACACAACATATACAGACACCAATCAGTAAACAGCATCTAATATGGTCGCTTTATTCAAATCATTTTCATCTAAAGTCTCAACTTTAACTTCATGAATTTCGTAAGTCTTAATGTTATGCTATGCCTTTGGTTTTTAGCACATGTGCACATGCTTTTTTTTAATCAACTTTTAATGAAAAGCCACACAAATGTTTGAATTCCATTTTGCATTTTGTTTCATGCCCATGCTAAAATATACAAATTCCATAAGCTGCATGGTCATGCAGATAGAAGCTGCAGCAATTCGTAAAATTGGATTCGAGAGTACATTCAAGCGATTCCCTCATACATTTCTTTAATTTTAAAATTAATGTTGTGTCAAGTTTGTGAGACCCTTCAGTTACCTCAAACCAAAAACGAACTAGTTATGAACAAAATCAATTAGCAAATAGTAAGTGGTTACAGGCCAATAACGCTCTTGCCAGGGCCCCCAGGTGTTCTAACTATCAAATTGAAAAAAGTTTAAAAGATGAACTATTTGAAGATAGGCAGTCACTGGTATACAGAGGTAACTCGTTTATTTGCACACATCTTATTAGTAAATTGGAAAGATCCAAACTATGAAAATGGAGTAAGATATATGAAATCTAAACATTAATCTGAAGATTACTCAATTTTATTTGTCCAAGTCTCAAATTTTGTTCTTAGTATGCTCATACACTGTCAGATATACTCCAAGTTACGAGAACTCTTGAAAAATTTTGGCATTTTCAGCGATTTCAGCACTAGATATTGCAACCATATGTTTTCTACCAAACCTCAGAAATAATAATCCCATTGGACAAATAGGTGGCAGTTTTAACACGTATTGAACAAAAAGTTTTGACATTTAAATGTTCTCCTCCACACTGTATAATCCAAATTTTTTTGTTTTTAGTAGTTTCTGATGTGGTCAATTTTTGAGCTCATAAAATTTTCATTTTAAACTATAAGAAATGTTAGAAGGGTTGGTTATATCGGCCCAGTAAATGACAAAATATTTCAAATATAATGCTCAGTTCTTGTAGTCACATTGTGGCAAATATAGTTTAAAATATTGAGACTCTGCATCCTAGACAAGTGCCAATGCATTTCGCCCTGAGAAAGGTCGCAGCATGACGACAAAATGTTGGCACCCTTTCCTAGAACGTGGCGTCTCCCGGACAGTCAATTAATTATTGACATGAACATACAAGGAGTATGTCATTCACCAGAGGGCATTTTCGAGAAAGAAAGAAAGATGGAAAGGCACAATTGTTATGTTATTGCAGCCTGCAAAGGAGGTTTGTTAAAACCATATCCGCCAACTATTCCACATTAATTACTTTCTGAACCAAATAAAGGGCAAATAAGGCAGCATTAGTGAGAATTAGAAGTCATCAGTAATTCGTAATGCTGAATGCTCTCTCTGCTTCTATAAACAAAAATTGACAAAACACAAATTGTAAAAAAAGGCTCAAGGCGATTATCTTAATGGTCGATCAAAGCAAAGAAAGCGGAGGGTGGGCGAGGAATATAAAAGTAAAACAATAGCCCTCCATACATATGGTTTGTGCAAACCAGTGAATCATTTTTTTGCAAGGTTTTATAACAGTTGAGTATATTTAAGAAATATTTATTCAAAAGGAAGTTTTTAACTCTGCCTTTTTTGCTTTCTAGCTACATAAATACTTATATATTTTGAAAACATTCTCCAGTTGGTGAAATGAAAAATAATAGAGAGTAAAAAGTGTCAAGCACAAGTTAGCCAACAGTTATGCAATAAATGTAGATCATTTCTAGCTGTTAATCACCTAGAAATTGGTGCAGAACCAACTGAGTGTAAAAAATACTCACATGAATGAAAAGACTATAGTTTCTGTGGAGCAGCAATTTGTGGCCACATATAACAGGTTAATTGGAAGTATTATAGTAAATGTGTGTTGTTTTTTTTCCTCGTATTATTCAGCCCTGAGGATGGAAATAAATTTTCCGAAATGTCGACAACCAACCAACTTATAGCTCGTGTTTACTTATGACCAAGCCCTGTTAACCTGCCTTCCAATATTTCATCAATAGGTCGTTAAGAATTCTTCATCTAACAGGTTAAAAATATTTTAACACATTGCCGTTAAAGCTTGAGAATAACTTCTGAAAACTTCAATAGGGCAATTTGGTACCACATTCCTGATGGAAGACTCAACAAACTCAAGAAGTGGATGTACAAAATCACATACTTTCTCGCATTGTTTGAAGGGGAAAGGGAAAAAAAAAAAAAGGAAGTTCAACAAAAACGACATTTGCATCGCTTTTTCAAAATAAAATAAAAATTTGGAGTTGCTTTTGGGAAAAAAGTATAAATTGCTTTCATTTGAAGCAAAAACTCAATTTTTCAAAATACTGTAATGACCTTATTTAAAAATCTATTTCTAGAACAAATTTCATTGAGGAAAAAACATAGCTATAATCATTGTACTTTCAAATGTTAATTTTTTTTCAATTTTCGAAAATACGTTGAGTTCTCTGAAAGTAGATGAAGAGGAATTCTTATAAGGACGAATGAAACGGAACGGAGACAAATATTTGGCAGAAACCAATTTTTCGATATTAAGTACCCACAAAACTTGGATAACAACCTGTTAGAGGAAGTTATTGACTACATATAGGAATAATAATGATCTATTTTTTCTCAGGTCTCTCACAAAATAGTTTTTCTTCAACTGTAATAAAAGGGTTTCTGCGCACACGTACCCGCAAGTGAAGAAGGCATTTTTTTTATAAATTCATTAAAAAAGCCGGTTACCAAGACAACTCTATCTTCGCACCAAACAATATTCTGCTATTTCCCTAAATATCAAACACTTTCCGATATAAAATTACAAATCTTTATCAAATATTACAGTTTTTGTATATTTTTTAAAAAGTAATGTTCGTATTTCGTGAGCGACGGGGGTGTTCTTTTCATTGTTTCGATATTTTTTTTGCCTCGATTTACGGTTTCGGCAAAAAATTTAATCTCGATCCCCCCCCCACACACACACACAAAGAAACACTTTGTCCACTATTGACTGTCGCTATTCCATTTGTGAAATTAAAACCAACAGAGTTTAACTAAACATATAAAATGGCCCAATCGGGGCGGTGTAACTAAAAAATGTACAGTTTTTTCTGTTCGATTTTTCTTACTTTCTCTCCTCACTGGCCAACAATAAGACTAATCGTAAGGGCGCGGTATGCATTGATCGCTGTGTTGATGTGCAATAAACAGCGTATGTACTACAACAAAACCTCTTCGATTTTAACATGCTTTCAGTTATTTTCAATATTTAGGGCATTTTGGAACTCTGTTGGACAATTTCATTCGCCCTATTAAAAATCACTCGTGCTTTGAAAATTCTCAGATAAATCCCCTTCTTACTTCGCAAGTCGGGGATTTATTGAACATTTCCAAAGCACTCGTGGTATTACCTCTGATAAAATCGCAATTTTTTGCCGCAGCATTACAAAACTTTCTCTGTACTACCGTAAGTAATATGCGAGAAAGTTAACAAATTGAACTCCGGGGGCATACATACGAGATTTATTAAGTTCTTGTCAGAGACAAATGATCTAATGGGAAATCTGTCTTCGCGCACACACAACCTCAATGACAGATAGAAGACATTAAACATTTCTCTTGAAAAATAGCCCGTATGTCTTTCTAGGTCAGACAGATACGAGCCAAAAACCAAAATTCTACTTTTAATCTGGAGTGTTCATTTCTGACTAGACTGTCCATAGCTTTAACATAATTGCAGGTTGATGATAACTTTTCTCGTGCACCTGATTTTAAAACATGAATAGGGCGATTCTACGGTCACGTTAACCTTGTGGTGCATATTTCAAGATATCCTTCAATTTTAACGTGCGATGTATTTAAATGATGCCTAGTACGTTAAGGAAACATAGTCTTGTTAAGCAACACTTGTCGGTAAAAGAAATGAAACTTCTGGATCTGCATGAAATTTATCTTTTTCGTAATACTGGTGATCAAATTCCATTGAGCGAGTGAATAAGAGTAGTTTTTTGAAGTAATTCGTAATCATGATTAACGAAGCTGTGCATTTGCGGAATTAGAAGTCATTTAGTGGCGGTAAACGTTAAAATTGATAATTTAAAATTGTACATGACCTTTTCTACAGAGTTACTACAGAGTTTCTAGAATACTTTGTTCAAGGCAAAAATCGCCATCTTCAATTTTGAAGTTTTCCAAATGTTAACTTTTTTGCAATTTTCGAAAATACGGAGAATTCGCCGAATGGGACTAGCGCCATATTTTTTTACCATCCCTTGATACATACGATGACGAAATTGAAAGGAATCGTGCATAGTTACACGATAACTACTCATATTTCCGAAAAATTGAACATGAGCTTATTTCAAAATGTCTTTAAAGAATAGATTTCATAAAGGAAAAAATATCTATCTTCAATATTATAGTTGTAGGAAGACCAAAAAGAAAAGCACTTTTGCAATATTCCAAAATTCAACGAACAAGAGACCTGCACCATTGTCTTTACACTATCCGAGGACGAAGTTTAATCAAAACAATTTGGGACAATTTTTGAGAAAATTTTGAAAAAGTTTTTAAGCCTTCATGTAAAGTAGTACCCTCAAAAATCAAAATATCCGTTTAAAACTCCCAAAGCCTCCAGTTCGTTCAGTTCGATCTGCAAATATTAACATTGGAGAAAATCAGTTGAACGGTTCAGGCGTTAGCGTTGACCGTAGACGGATAGGAATTTCGTTGTCTATCGATATTTCGGTATTAAAAACCGGCAATACGTTTTTATGGCAAACATTCGCAATTTTCGGGCGCACGAATTCAATGCTTTCTCTTCATACGAAGTAAATACGAGAAAGTGAAAACTACTACCACCTTCTACAGAACCTAATGACGATGTAAGCAATATTTAGTTGCGCAAAGTGCCGAAATACGGATATCTAAAACATTCACTAATTTTGAGCAACATAGTTTTGAGATATACGTAGGCGAATCAAAAACCAGGTCACACTAGCCCTCCCCGAGAGCACACTGTGTCATGACCGTGGCCAATGCGGTGCAAGCTACAGTAACTGCTGACACGTCCGATTGGAAGGTTGATGTGGTACCGGAAGCGGTAGCTCAGAGCATCAACTGATGTCACTGCAGCGCCTCTGACCGGGAGGTCCTAGGTTCGAGTTCTGATGGCGGCAGGAATTTCGACACTAGCTTTTCAGCTAGGTCGAATTCAGTCGCTGGCGGGAGGAGAATTCTAGCGGCCGGCTGCTCTGAACGGTAGTTTTCCGTGGTTTCTCCGATCAACACCAGGCGAATGCCGGAGAAGTACCCTAACAAATGGGCCACGGACCGCGCGTGATCTGTCCTTCCTCTTCCTTGTCCTATCCTCTCCTCTTACACACACACTTACACTAACGTGCACAACATTACCACAAATTCCGTGAGTCCGGTCGGGAGCTTAGAGCTAGTCCCGGCTGGGGCGGTGCCCCGCTGGTGGGAGAGTCCTGGTTAGGGGGAAACTCCAGTAGCCGACGGTAGGTCGGCTAGTGCGGGGGAAGATCACCGCCATTTCCCGAGAAAAAACATGCACTACACTAACGGGACTAATGACCAAAGCAGTTGACGCGCCCGGAAACACGAAAAAAATCAATCAATCAATCAATTGATGTGGTATCCCGTCGTATTGTGTGTGCAGGGTGCGCTAGGCTCAATGGCACGCCAACTGTATGTTCACTCCAAATTGGAGGAGCGTTCGTAGTCAAACGTCGAACCGCTTGCGTAAGTCAATTAAAGAAAAGCAGAGGGGAAATTGAGCGACACATTAGTACTGAGCGCCGGTGTGATCTTGTTGCTCGTTAACGCAACACCTCACACGGCCCGCCAAACGTCCGAACCGCTGCACCGATTCAAGTGGGAGGTAAGGCAACATCCTCCATACACCCCAGACTTAGCGCCACGCGACTATCATGTGTTGGTAAGCTGAAAACGGATGTCGCAGGACAACTCCGAAACGATGACGAGGTGAAAGCAACTGTCTCCAAGTGATTACATAGCACTGGGGGTGATTTCTACTCATTCGGAATCGAAAAGTTTGTTGACCGTTCCGAGAAATGGTTTTTTATATATTTTTTTTTAAAGGTCGCATTTCAACATCTAGGTTATATAGCGACCATTTTGATTTTTAAACAGTACGGAGAACACGTACGGACAACCCAAAACACACTAACACGCATGCCCGAGGCGGGATACGAATCCTCTGGTCTGAGACGGCTACTGCACAACTGCCTTAACGATCTATTCAATTCATTTAATTTTTGTTACCAGGGTCCGGATAAAAGGTTTTCTGCCGAAAAGTTGCTGCTTTTCCCCGCAGCATTACACAACTTCCTGTCTAGTGCATTAGCGGTAGCGAGAAAGTAAGAAAACAAAAACGGTATGTTCTTGTACGACAAATCAATTTATTTTTAAATCATATGTTTTTATTTATAGAAATAATTCATTATGTTTCTTTTCGCTTTTTCGTAGTAATGCACATTTATTATTCTACTGTTGTTCTACGTTGAATTCTTAAAATTACGAAATGTCTACATTTAACAAAATATTAAAAAAAGTTATTTAACCAGATTATCAACATTACATGCACAACATTAAACATTAAATGTATAATATCTAAAATTTACAATTTGAATAATTTAATTCTACAATAAATTTTAGAAGTTCATAGACAAAAATTTAGTCCACAATTTTTGCCGACCCAAAAATTTTGCCGCCGTAGACTCGTACTTCCTGTGCCTATGCGTAAACCCGCCCCAGCTTACAGGGACACGACAAGTGTGCAAAGTTTAAGATCAGCTTAACTACAAGATCATTAGATACCACTATTTATTCAACGTTAGGGGTACTATCTGTATACTGAATGTGATATGGTGATGATGAAGGGTGAAATGAACACAAACACACCCATGCCCGAGGCGGAACTCGTACCCGCGATCGCCACGGCACTACAGCCCGATTCAAATAGGTTGGTGATTGACAGTTGCGTCTCGCTGAGCACGTGTTCCCGGGACACGCAAACGAACACTTGAAATAAATGCTTATAAACGTAACCCAACCATATATCCTTGACCCCGGTCAACAAAAAAAAAAACAAACAAACAAAAACAACAACAACAAGGGAACCAAAAACAATTTTAAACGAATGCTGTACATCAAGGATGAATGATAGTTAAACAAAACCTACACAAAAATACTTTTAATAAAACAATGTAGGCTTTCACGGCCGGAGTTGTAGTCAAAGATTTCTTCCGGGCTGAAGGGCCGTGGAAGACATTTTTGACCCCAAAATACCTTTGTTTGCATATGATTAATCGTGTCAACTGACCTTCTCCTTCATGCGCAGGCCGTGCAGCACCTGCTCGATCTCCAGCTTCCAGTCCTCCTGCATGGTGTGGAAGCTCTCGTGCGGCGTCTGCGTGAAGGCCGAGTGCGCGATGGAGTCGAGCGCCGCCAGCACGTGGTCGAAGGCCGGGCGGCGTGCGGGTCCGACTCCCAGCACGCCTCCATGAGCTGGCGCCACCGTCGAGGGGGGTTGTTCACCGCCACGCCGTACGCCACGGCCAGCGCGTCGATGCCCTTGTACGGCGCCGCCCGTCAGCAGCTCCCACAGCAGCACGCCGTAGCTGCGCACACACGCACACACTGCTATGGTCACCAACCTCTTAAGCGTCTCTAGCCTCCAAAATAGGTGTTCCTCTCAAGCTGCAACGTCAGACCCGCGCGCCCTCAGTAGAAAGAGATGGGTCATCTTTTGCGCGTAGTATCCGACTTCAGGCACCAGTTTGCGTCTCATTATTAGCGGGAATTTGAAATGTAGCCAGATTCCAAAATTAACACATTATTATTAAGCGGTAGCTCAGTGCATCAACTGATGTCACTGCAGCGCCTCTGACCGGGAGGTCCTAGGTTCCAGTCCGACGGCGGCAGGATTTTCGACCCTAGCTTTTCAGCTAGGTCGAATTCAGTCGCTGTCTGGAGGAGAATTCTAGCGGCCGGCTGCTCTGATCGGTAGTTTTCCGTGGTTTCTCCGATCAACACTAGGCGAATGCCGGAACAGTACCCTACCAAACGGGCCACGGACCGCGCGCGATCTTCTCTTCCTTGTCCTATCCTCTCCCCTTACACACACACACACACACACACACACACACACACACACTAACATGCACTACACTACCATATATTCCGGAAGACTGGTCGAAGGTCCCGACTGGGGCGATGCCCCGCTGGTAGGAGAGTTCTGGTTAGGGGGAAACCCAGCTAGCCGACGGTACGTCGGTGCCGGATCTCGCCATCCAGCGGGGGAAGAGTTATGTAATAATCTATAATATTATTTAATTTTGCATATTGTTATTGAATCATAAACATTGATAATAATTATTACCATTTAAAAACGTTAATTATCGATTTTCCAAGCGAACCTCTCCCGCCCCCCCACTTCCGTACCATCAATGGACCACTGTGCGCCCGCCGCCGCGTCGGGCACTTCCATTGGTCGGCGGCTCGGTTCCGAGCAGGCAAGGAGATTTCTGTGACGTCACAGAGCAAGGAGTTACGAAGCACTGCTCTAAGCGCCCGACTGCTTTCCTGATATGTGCAGTGGTTTAGTGCATGTAGATGTAATGTGCCTGCGGTGCACGAAGAGAAGAGCAGACAAGAATGGGGGAAGAAAAAAATCGCGCGTGGTCCGGGCCCGTTTGTTAGAGACTGTTCCGGCATTCGCCTGGTACTGATCAGAGAAACCACGGGAAACTACCGATCAGAGCAACAATTCAACCAACAATTCTCCGCGACAGTGGCCGACAGAAACAGCAACAATTCTCCTCCAGACAGTGGTCGAATCTAAATAGACGAGAACAATTTTAAGTTCTTACACTTTGTCTTAACACACTTCACATTTCTCTAACACAAATAATCGATTTCTTTTAGCAAACTTTCCGCATGTACTTCATTTATGTGTAGGTATTTTGACAATGACAAGAATTATTTATTGGAACACTGCCTGCCATTATTTTGTCAATAAGAATTTGCGTACTATGTGTTTCTCTCGAGGAATAAAGGTTTTATACAAAACATGAGAGATGCGTAAGAAGGGAGAGAGGATCGCGGTTCACCGCTATTCCTTGAGAGACAAAGTCAAGCGAGGCAGCTCATAGTCATCCATTCAGAATGTCTGTAGGGGGCAGAGGTAATAAACTGGTGGACACTTCAGTGGGAAGCATAAAGGAAGGAAGGTAGGAAAGAATGTTTTAGGGACAATGACAAAGATTAAAATGAATGTTTTAGGGACAAATTAGTACATGAAATTGGATTCCAATACATTTCGAAGTTCTATTAGGAGCTGCATCGAAATTTGAGATCTTGATAAATACATAAAGGAAAATGGTCTTTCACGAACGCAATAAAGATTAGATTCTGAAAGAATGTCAAATGGGAACCTCACGTTCCAAAAAAAGAGAAAAATAAAACTCTGTGTGAGAAGAAAGTTAAAAAAAATTCGACGAATCTGGCACTGCAGAAGGTAGAGGAAACATACAAGTTTTCAGAGGAAAAAAGCGGAAGTGAAGAATCTGATGAAATACTATAATAATAAAAATAATAATATTTTTATAACCACCAATCTAATATTAGTAGTCCTCCACACCGTAGTGGTGTTGACATTATCTTTCCCGTAATTCCGGAGGACCTGTGCTTTAAACGGAAGCAGAAACTGTTCAAGTACAGAAGCAAACACTGGCACAATATGGTCAAGATTATAGTTAGACGTGGCTTGTCTAAGAACGAAAGGAAAGTATTTTAATAGTGAGAACTGCCTGTTTCATCAATGAAGAGGACACAACGGCAAAGTCCAACGACGAGACATGGCAAGCCGCTCTATTGACGGGAAGATGAACGACCCTCTCACACGGGGCTACCGACTTAGAGTCTAGCTCTTAGCCAGACTTCCCGCTGACTCTACAGCGACACTAACCCGAAAGTCCTACAGTTCGAGTCCCGACGGAAACGAATTTTCGAAAGTAGCGAGCTAGATTTCAGCCTCTGCCAGGAGGGGAACTCTAGCGGCCGGCTGCCGTAGCAGTCCCTAACAAACGGGCCACGGACCACGCGCACTGTCCTTCCTCTCCCTTTACACACCCTCACATGCATTGTGCTAGCGCACATATCGGGAGTTTGGAGCTTGGCCCCGATGGGGAGATACCTGGGGAGCGTATTCCCTCGCAAGCCGGGTAGGGCGGCGAAGAAGAAATCACTGATACCTCCCGGGATACAGCACTCACTACAGTAACGTGCTAATGACCATAACAGTAGACGTGCCCGGAAACACCAATTAATGAATCACTTGGGGTTGGGTAGGGGATGCATCTCAAGGTAACTAGACCTTAAAGCAGAGCGATTTTCCTAAGGATGAGCCAAAGTGACAGCTAGTGCTGGCAACATAACTAAAGGTTCTGTGGCCGTCGTGCCCTAGAGCCCAATGGACTCCCTTCCCGCATTCGTTCGTTTGCAGTTGGTTAACTTGTAAATGGCTTCAACGCTTCCTTTTGTGGTGTCCTTGTCCGACAAAAATATAGTGCGCTGCGCGAAATAATTGATATTAGGAAGTGCAGTGTAATGTGCTCTTCTATAAAAATTCTTTTTTTCACTATATATTACATTGAATTTACTTTTTGTGTGAAAAATATTATGTTTATTTTAAAACCGAGACGTGAAAGCGAGATGAGTACCGGTGCACGTGTTTCTGGCTTAAAATCGTTTTACTTTCTATTAACATTCGTGGCAGTTTTCTTTTACTGATTGTGAGAGCATGTTAAGAGATTTTCTACATATGTAATTAAATTTAAATGTTTCCCGGACTCACGTACATGCATATACCTCAGCGAAACTCTTGGACTTCTATATAGTGATGTTTTCACAGGAGCCATAACCTAACACTTTACGAAGAGGCGTGGCTGAACAGCTGTCGCGGCGGAGGGATACTTCTCTGAATTACATGTGATGTTCACTTGTTTTCGCGAACTGTCACTTTGACTCATCCTTAGGAAAATCGTTATTTATCTAAGGCTACCGCACGCGTTGTGTGTCGGTGACTGCCTTGATGCTCTTGGCGCACGACGACGTCGCAAGCAGAGGCACCAATCGCATGGCATCAGCTGATCGTTGCACAGCCTCGATCACTTCGCTGCCGCCCACCACCTCGCCGATTTGATGACGGGCAGCCACGCCGAGAAACTTCCCCAAAGAACCGGAGTGTTTATTTGGGACGAGGGCGAAACCACCCCGCACCCACCCGCTTACACATAGAAACCATTCACGGTTTCAGGAATCGCTCTACGGATTACAGAGTTTTGCAATACTTGAAGTCTAGTCCTAATACTTGATCTCTGTGGGAAAAACCAAACAAACAACAACAACAACACGTGAGTCGTACGACAATACGCGCGAAGTTCCACATCAAAACTGCAAACAAACATTATCGAAACGTTTTTATTGAAAACTTCTACGCATCTTGCGACTTCATTTTTATTTCATAATGATTACACACCAGCAATGATTGCACGCTTGCATATTACTCCAAACACGTTTCCGAATGTAAGTTTCAATTTTACTGTAAAACACTTTCCAACTGTTTAATCATTGGTACCACCCTTATTTCTATTTTTTTTCTTCAAAATTGACCAACATAGCAACGTCATTCCCAGTGTAATAGTTATTGTCTAGGCCTAAATATTTTTATCTGTAATAATCATTAATATTAAAATATCCAGTCATTTATGGACAACAATTATGAACACTAGGTTTAATAATGGTAATTGCAAATATGTGTCCCACAGCCCTGAGGAATGAACAATAAAGTTTCGAAACGTTGGTAAACTAGGACGTTTTTAATTAAATGACTACCATGAACCTTTTCTATAGCTGAACCGCTCGCAAAAAAACCATCATGGCGGACGTACCTTTGGTAAAGTCTCGGAGGCTGCCCCCACTCTGTGGCATCTGAGATTTCCCCTCTCGGCGATAAGGAAGCGCGTAGGCGACAAGGAGAGGCGACTGCGAGACGCAGCGATCGCGCTGACCGCCACTCGTCATCACTGTCCTCTTCGTCAAAAGAGGAACTCGCACTCCCAGGAGTGTCCAAAGAAATGAATACATCGTTTGTTGGTCCATCCACTATCTGAATTATTATGCCGCCTCTATTCCCTACACATGCTCGCAGGATTTCTTCCATTGTTCAGCTCTGTATTGTGCAAACGCTCCTCTGCAAAACGTTTCGTTTTCTTTTAAAGATGCATAAGGATTCCAATTATTTCTGCTGCTTCGCGCCCTTTTATAAATCCCCAAACAAGTGCTATTGGATTTAGATCTGGATGGTACGGTGAAAGACGAAGAGGAATGTGGCCATGTTCAATCATTATTTGACCAACGACCTATCGTTTCTCAGTGGATATACTTTGAATTATTTGTAATAATTGGGATTTGGTGAATAACAGCAGCTACTGTGTAAAGCACAGTGACACTGCTCACTAGCCACGGTCAAACAGGGACTGGAGACCGAAACTCAAGACACGGATTATTTTCCGTTGATCGTTTGGACAATCCCTACTGTAGAAACACGTAAGCTGCGTTCCGTCTGATCCTTCTCACTCATCAGTTTGTTATCACCAAACTCGCAGGTTAATTACCACAGATTATGGGTGGACGGGCAGTCGGGTATGACCCACGAGAGAAAGACAGAGGGAGAGCTATGTTGTGACAAAGAGCGCAGACAGGCGGGGAAATATTATGAGGTTTGGAGGGAGAGGCCACGTTCGGGCATGCGCAGTGGAAGGTTTTTTTGAGAGTGGTAGAGCAATAGAATTAATAGTGTGGTCGAGAATCCAAGAGCGAATTGTACTCGTATTACAGGCACATCAAATCAGTGAACTACAAATGAAATTTACTGGAAACATTGTTTCATTTACCTGGTTATTCCAAAACTTTAAACATTGAAACATCACTTTTAGTAAAGAAGTCGTCGTTTTTGACGCGACTTATAATTACATGTAGGTAATGGTAAGGGGAAATATTTTAGGAGGCTTAACTATCTATTTCGAGATCTTAAATTTAAAAAAAAAAAAAAAAAAAAGACAAGGTATTTTCTGCACTGACTCTGACTTTTTGGCCATAAAAAATAGGTGCGTACTTTACGACAGATCGTCATATTTCGGTTTCTTTGGTCTAAGAAGGAACGGTTCAAGCCATAACAACAGCCTCTAATACGTTTGAATATAAAGTATTACTGGTTTACTTTACATTTGCAGACAGAGCGCTGCGATCTGTTTACACGAGGTCACCGGCGACAGAATGAGAATCGCACGACTACAATAGATACTGATCGATTAGATACGGTATACGAGATGGCGGTGAGTGGTATACAGGCCCGCTCGTTGCAGGGTACCGCAAAAGAAGAGGACAAGAACATAACTATAGTGAAACAGAAATGTGCAAAGGAGAAATAAAAATATTTTCGGTGTATTTTGTGAAAAGTGTACATTGTCGATGACAAAGTATTGCAGCTCCATAGGTCTTTTCTAATGGTATTGCTAACCCCTTTTCTTTTCCTCGCGGTAAAACAGTTCGCTACATTATTTATAATTAATATACTGCCAGAACGCACTCTCGCATACCAAAGTGAATTTGATTTTCCGCAGACATCACAGAAAAGACGGATTACCAAAGAAGCACCTTTTCCCGGGTAGTCTCAGCTGACGCCAGCATTGATCAGATACAGTTAGACGTGGGCACTATTCGTGCACTTTGGGATGTGTGTTCGAGTCCTCACTTTCAAAACAACAGTAGTTCCTAATTATGCCGCCTGCAAATGTATAAAAAACGAATAATCTACATATAAATAAAAGAGAATGTGCGTATGTGATTGCACGTAGACGCAATCAACAAGTGGACCGACTTCGCTGGAATTCACACCTAGTTCTTATTAGTATCGGAAGTATTTAAATAGTTTGAACTAAATCGGACATGTGGGGGCATTGTTGATTTATTTATGATGCAAGCGCCCCTGAACTCTATGCAACCCGCCGCACCGTCTAGGATTAAGCGCGTCTTCATTGCATACAAGCGCTCTGCCACTGCGATTGCGATTGTGAAATATCGACCGGAATTATTACTTGAATCTCGGACACGTAAATCAGATTTCTCCCAGATTGCGTGTCATTGAGAACGCATGTCCAAATTTGACGGAGAACGTTTTAATAATAGGATACTTGACAACAATGTCCTAACCAGGACATAAAACAAACCTATACTTGCCAGAAAGTGTTTCATCTATTAGAATGTTCGCAGAGCGTAACGTAAAACGTGATTAACAATCACGTGACGAGTTGTGTGTGTTGTGGTAGTATACTCCAATAGCGAATAATTGCCGGGTCCACAAGTAATAAATACGGGGCAGATTTTAATGAAATGTCATTTTTCTTTTCATTTTAGAACAATGCCGTTCAGTAAAGAAATTAATTTTAGGTTATGAAAAGGAAATGACCCATTTTTATTTTTGTTTTTTGCATTTTTCGTCGATTTCTCTAATAAGTCATTTTCTACCTTTCCCGTCATTTTTATTGCATTTTTCGGCGATTTCATTCATTTTGGTATCATTTTAATGGCGCTTGCTTCAAATAATATTTACGAGATGTAACAAATGTTTTCCACAGAATTTCTAAGTAGCCTATTCGATTTTTTCGCTCAGAAATTGTAATGCCGTTTGTATGTAATTTAAAGTTTCTGTGACGCCTATCAGCACCACTGTCTGATTTCGGGATAATTAAAGACATATTACCCGGTAAAGAACAGTCCAAACAGAAAGTCTGAAAGCCAAATTCACTTCAACGCATAGAAGAAGCCTTGATGACATCTGTAATGTTTCCAACAGCTTGAGTTGTTCATTCGAACTGGTTTTCATAATACTTTTGTTTGCTTTTAAAGACATTCCAAAAACATTTTGAGACATTCTATTGATCATTTTGGCGATGTTTTAGATCAGGGTTGCCCAACTGGCGGCCCGAGGTGCCATTTGCTGAGTCCCGCGAAAGCATATAATCAAAAGTGAAAGTCCCTTGTCGGGTGTTATTAATATTCTTTTCACACACAAATGTCATATTAGTAATAATAATTTTCGCACGTGAACGATATTAGTTACAAAAGTACGTAGTGGTGTTAATTTTTAGTTAGTAGGTTAGTAGTTTACGTAGTGGTGTTAATTTTTCACCACGCCTAGCGCTTGCGTCCTGACGTGGCCGGCACCCCCTTTAATGAAAAAATAGATTAATTTTAGATTTAAGGCAGGAGCAGCTGATTATTAAAGGCTGTAAGGCGGAGCCTCTCCTACAGAAATCGCCCCCAAAATAAATTTAAAAATATATTTATAAATTAACTTATTTATGAATAATGGCTTTCTGAGTTATATTATATAACAATCATATCTATTTTTGTTTGTGAGTTGGATAACGGTCGTCCGTAACGCATTTGAAGCTGTTGACAGGGAAGAGAAAAGCGTTAGGCTCCCACTTCATTCCGCCATAAGGCCTGTGTAAAACGACGAGGCGTGACGTCATGCATTCACTGCATACGCTTACCGGCGGACGAAGGCTGCGGCCAAGCAGCCTTCAAGGGTGGGGCCTAGGGTCTGAATAAGGGCGTGCTCACCGGATAGGTTTATTATGCAGCTCACCGAGTAGCATTGAGCATCAAATTTTCCCAACACGCGGTAGGAGCCCTTGTGTTATGCGTGTACGTGAAAAGATTATGTGTAGAAGTACAATACATGCAATGTAATACAATGCATTTGCAGCCTTCCCCATTTAGAAAACCACGAGCCGCGACTGCTTTAAGGATTATCTTTTTCTAGTAAATTTAGAAATTAAAAACCATCCCCATGTGCTTCATTGCGTTATGCATGGTTCTACCGCCACCCCTCCCCTCCTCCCGTTTCGGAGCAGCCGGGCAGACTGCCGAGACGACCCATACGGGGAAGTGAGGTGTGGATGACCCGCATCCACATTAAAGGTGTTAGTAGCGAGTGGCGCACGCACCTCCAGACGTCGCTGGCCTTGCTGAAGGTGGAGGTCTTGATGACCTCGGGCGCCATCCAGGCGTAGGTGCCGGCCGCCGACATGCGCGTCGTCTTGTACACCTCGCGCGCCAGCCCGAAGTCCGTGATCTTCAGCGTCTTGTACAGCAGGTCGTCGTTCTCGATGGGCTCGCTCAGCAGCACTGCAACAGCGCAACGCACAACATCGCTCAGCTTCCCACTCTGCCTTGGGCTGGCCGCACAGCAACGGCCTCAATCAATGAAACGAGCGGATGAAGAGGGGTGTAATTGCATGAATGGTATCTTCACGAAAACTAGCGAAAATATCAACGAGTTTTCTTATTTACCACGAATACAATTTCACCCCTTTATCCACATGCTACGTTCAATATTGTTTCGTTTCCATTTAAGAAAAAAATTAAATTTTGAGAAATTCAAGACATTTTTACCATTCGAGGCATACATTTGATGACGTATTGCTTCTGAAAAACATATATTTTAGTAGGCCTTGAATTGTGTTTATTTCCAAGAAATGTTTGCAGATGATGACCTCGGGCACATTATTGAACATATTCCGGTTGAAATATAAGAACAAAGACATGACTGACCAAGACATTGAAACACTTCTTCCCGCGAAAAGTTAAGACAAGTATGAGAGAGAACACAACGTGTAGAAATATTTAGAAGTAAAACAAAACGAGTCACTTCTGACGGAGTTTTTCTGGTGCATACAGATGTTCATAATTTTTACATTTGTAATATGCTCAAACCAAATTTTTACAAGTAAAACATTTATGATCTGGGCTGTCCGGGTGACGCGTCGAAGGCTGGGGTGCGGACGTTTCGACTGACATATCGCGGTCCTCTTCAGGGCTGTACTACCTTGGCAGTACCGCAAGATGTCGGTCAAAACGTCGGCACCCAAGCCTTCGACGCGGCGTCACACGGACAGCCCAGATCATGACTCTGGCCGCGGAAGCCTACGATATCAAGTAAAGCATTTAATTCATTTATGTTAAATATTATACGTTGTTTCATTAGTCAACTAGTTTAACGTTTATTTCCCCAATTTAGTTTTATTCGCCCATTGTTTATATGTAATTTATGTAGGTATGTAATCGGTAATGTGAATTTTTGTTCGAGTTTCACGACTGACTGGAAAAACCTTGGCCTCATCTATGTTATAGAGCCTTAAATAAACGATTTTGAAGCTATTCTGAATTATTTTTGATAGGCGTTTTAATTGCACGCGTGCTATAAACATAGAGACAATTAACCATTTTTCATGGAATTATGGAGCATATCTAGTTAACTAGACGAAAAAAGCGTTAAACTGATCGCTGGAAAAAAACCCTGCTAAATTCGCGAACAGAAACAATAGGGCGAATGTCAATTGGGAATCATTAGTTACATGTAGAAAGGCAGCACGGCCGTATACCCTGTTTAAGTCGAACACGAAGTAAACGGAATGGAAAGACTTGAAATGCATGTTACTTTAGGAACTAAACTAAAATGCAGAAAACAAAGAACGGAAACAGGAAAATTCAGCATTGTGCATACGACCATTGTTGACTGGATGTCGTGGGGGAAGGGTCTTGCAACATGTGCGGGGGGGTGGGTGGGTGGAAGGACGGTAAAGGCAGAAGATGCCCTTCAGGCAGTTCCCTATTCTCTTAAAGGGCCCCATGCAGATGAGAGAAAGCAATAAGAACAGGGATGACCACGGTCATGGCAAACAGCAGTTTATTGGGGAGGTGTTACTTACAATGGCACCTGACGTAGCCCAGCCTAGCTAAGGACTGTTCTCTGGAAGAGATTTTCCAGCGGCCGTTGGACGGGTTGACGACACTCGAAGTGTACGGCGGTCACAGAGGGCGGGAGGGCCTGATAATGAAAAAAATGATCCTGAAACGTTACGAAACTTGTGTAATGACAGACTGATGTGTAATCAAACTAGAGCCCGGTAATTAGAGTTTTATGAGCGAAAATTCACAGTTTTGCGGCGCACGATTACATAACTTTCTCTTCTTACGAAAAACTACAAAAGACGAGAAAGTACAATTCAGTGTCACAATGTTATAAGTTGTCTAACAATTTTGAAGCAATATGCCACTTCTATTTACTCTAATTCAGGTTATTAATGCATATTTCATAGTCACTAGTTTCATGCGTACGGAAAACGAAATTCCTTATGTCTATCCAGTTTGAAAACCATATGAAGGTCGTCAGTGTTTACAGTTCAGTCCTCATCTACAACCAACATGTACCCTTTTAAACCAACATACGTATCGATCTACGTGTGTTTGCAAGATTTCTCCATGGCTTTGTGTCCTTAAAGTACTGCTTATTTGTTTAACATCAAAAACAGAAAAAAATGCGTGACATAAATTGTTCACGTCCGTGTTTACGCAGGAAAACACGCCATTTCCATTCATTGCTTTATGTAACTTTGATCCCATTTCAGATCCACATCACTGCTTCATCTACAATTCTCCACAAAACAGCATTTGGAACGAGGATTTTCCTAATATTGCCCTAATTAGCCCTAGATCATGAGGAAATGTTGTAGAGATACGTTTTCCGTTCGAACAAGCTGTCGGGGCTACTTCGCTTCTTATGTCGGTTTCGTGGCCAGAACGTAGTTCAGGTTAAATTTTTATTTGGGCATTCCGGTTATAAAGTAGATGTATCGGTTTGAGTATAAATAACTGAAAATATTCTAGCGATAGATTTTTAGAGGACACTATTCTTGGGCGTAGTGATTTTGCATTGAAATAACGAAAATGCTCGCCCAACCTTCTGAACACATGGGTGGATATTCTCTAGCAAAGGAGCTTTCCATTTGCAAGTTACGTACTGATCAACATTCACCGTCACGGACGGGAAGAGAAAAGCGGACACCAGACAATACAACGCTTAGGAAGGAAAAGAAGTGACCTGAAACAATGAGGGTCTTCTCATTAAAGAGTTTTCTGCCTCCTTACAGGTGTTTCCAGGGAAATGTTCCTTTTATGGCATGTTTAGCTTCGATATGTCCACGAATTACATATGAACATTCATCCCAACCATATACTACGATTTAAAGATAAGAGTCAGTTGACGTTTAATCAGCTGTTAGGGTGCCATCCAATGCAGAGCTTAAACGCCACTACAGCTACTAAGGTCCCGATTGGACGGCAGCGTAACAGCTGATTAAACGTCAACGAACCCTTGTGTTTAAATCGAAGTATACTCTTGGCATTTTATCATTAGAGAGCGGATTTCTATGAGTTCGCGTATTTTTGTCCCTAGCCTCAGGGCACAGCTCAGTGAAATTTTTTGACATTTGGTTAGAATTGGATGCTTTGAAGATTAATATGTTTGTGCATACTTGGCCGACTTTTCCTGTCAGCCTGTATTCATGTAATTATATATTTTGCATATTTCGTTTATAGAGACCTATCTCTAAAACGTTTCCACTTTTCATACAATCTTATTATTTGCGAGCGTTCATCGATTACAAAGAGCTTGTCACAGTTTCAGTTTTTTTCTTCGTTTCTATAGACGATAAAATACTTGTGCAAATGTAGGAACTTTCTTGATTTGTATTGTATCTCCCCGAGCGGCACCGTTCCAGCTGGGACAAGCTCAGAGCTCCCAACAAGTGTTTATGTAAGCAGGGGTGACTGGAAAGGGGAGAGGTAACAAGGATGAGAAAGAAGAGATCGCGCGCGGACCGTGGTCCGTTTGTTAAGGTACTGCAACGGCAATCGCCTGGAATTGAACGGAGAAATCACGGAAAAATACCGAACCGAACAGTTATCAGCAAAAATTCACCTCCAGCGTGACTAAATTTAACCTAATTTTGAAGCTACTACCAAAAATCATCCAATGTGAGAACCAAAATCCTAGGTGAAGAAATAAAAGAAGTCCTATTCGTCAACTTAAAAAGTTAATAATACTTTTAAGGTGATGGAGATGACTTCTTTTATTTCATGTAATTACGTCAACAATATCGCATCGGAATTTCCACAATTCATAAAACTCTATGGCCTCCCGGCCAGAGACAACGGCAATGCTGCCATCGCAGCCGGTCTGCGGAATGGAAGACCCATTCGCACCCCATGAACTGAGCACAAAATCGCCACTCGACTGTGGATATTTAAAACTAGTGACGCTACAAAGGAAAATACGTACTCGCAATATTTCTAACTACATAAACCTGAAGTGTTTTCAACCAGCAAAAAAAATTCCCTCTCCAAGACTCGAACTTGGATCCTAAAGGCTAACTTGCCGGCATTCTTAATACGGAAGCGCCGCACGGATCGAACTCAAGCCGATGCAGAAACGTAAATGCACGTCTCCAGCAAATAAAAAACGCAAATCAAAATGTCCGTTTTGAACTCTCAAAGCCTCGAGTTCGTTTAGATCATTTGGGGAATATCAATTTTGGAGAAGATCGGCTGAACGGTTTAGGCGCTAGCGTTGACCACACGGACGGACGGACGGTCAAACGTTTTACCGTCAATCGATTTATCGGACACACAAAAAATGGATTCTGCCTACACTACGTGTAAGAGGATTTTTTTTCTATATTTAGCAACGTGACTTATCCACTTCCGGCAATAAAAGTTTTTCTGTCAAAAATTCGCCGTTTCCACATAACCTCCTCTTCTTAGGAAGTACCTTCGTAAGGGCGAAGAAGTAAAAAGGTGCATTTGCTGTAGCGCTCGCGCTAACACCTCCTCGTTGACAGGTTGAGTCGACGCGCCGCGTGGGAGTTAAAGGTGATGCGATCGGCGCAGCTGGCCGCGGGCGAAACACTCGTAGACGGGACATCGCAGGGGGCGCCTCGGCCTTTGGGCTCCCAGGGGGCGTGGCCACCGAGCCGAGCCCGGGGGGGTGGGGGCGACGTGGCATTTGGCGCAGCGAAGCGGAGCGCCGACGGCCCGACGGCTCTTGCCCTTTCCCTTCCTGCGCCCCTCGCTCCATCCCCAGCGGAAAGCCAACTCTCTCCCACCTCGCCACTTGTTTCCGTCTTGTACTCGCGCAAGTCACACGGCATTGCTCCGGGATTTACTTATTACTATCAACTATAACATGAAAAGGAAGGAATTGTATCTACAGTGCAATATGAAAGTAGTAATCTATATCTATATATAAATAAAAGGGAATGTGCGTATGCGAATCGCACATAGACGCAAAAATGACCGATGAAATTTGAAATCTGAAATTTTCCGACTACATTCTTATTAGTGTTTAACAATTGGTTAGAATTAAATCGGCCATGTGGGGGTGATGATTCATTCGTATATGCCGACTCAAGCGCCCCTGAACTCTATGCAACCCGCCGCACAGAAAAGGATTCAGCCCATCTTCACTGCATATACAAGTATACTGCAACTGCGATTGTGAAATATCGGTCGGATTTATTACTTGAATCTCGGACAAGTAAATCTACTTTCTCCAAGATAGTGTCATAACGCACGCACGCCCAAATTTGAGGGAGAGCGTTTTAACAATACGATACTTGACAACTATGTCCAAACCAGGACATAGAAATCCGCATCCTTGCCCGAAACTCTCATCTATTAGAATTTTTGCACAGCCTAGCGTAAAACATGATAAAAGATCACGTTACCTTTAGTGTGTGATGTGTAATACACTGCAATAGAGAAGCATTGCACGGTCCACTAGTTCAATATAAAAAGGAACGACTTCCGACTGCAGAGCCCCCTCATTCCGCTATCATGGACAGTTGCCCTTCGCCCGCGCTGATTTCTGGCTTTGATTGATTGCTTGATTCGTTGGTTGTTAGTGATTCCCGGCCGCGTCAACAGCTTTAGTCATTAGTCCCGTTAGTGTAGTGCATGTTTTTCTCGGGAGATGGCGGTGATCTTCCCCCGCTGGATGGCGAGATCCGGCGCCGACCTATCGTCGGCTAGTGGGGTTTCGCCCTAACCAGGACTCTCCCACCAGCGGGGCACCGCCCCTGCCGGCACAAGCTCTAGGCTCCCGACCGGTCTCCCGGAATATGTGGTAGTGTAGTGCATGTTAGTGTAAGTGTGTGTGTGTGTGTGTGTGTAAGGGGAGAGGATAGGACAAGGAAGAGGAAGGATAGATCGCAGGCGGTCCGTGGCCCGTTTGGTAGGGTATTGCTCCGGCATTCGCCTGGTGTCGATCGGAGAAACCACGGAAAACTACCGATCAGAGCAGCCGGCCGCTAGATTCTTCTCCAGACAGCGACCGAATTCGACTTAGCTGAAAAGCTAGTGTCGAAAATCCTGCCGCCATCAGGACTCGAACCTAGTACCTCCCAGTCAGACTGCAGTGTCATCAGATGATGCCCTGAGCTACCGCTCCCGGTCTAAGTTTGACTTTTAGCATCTCCACGCTAAGTGCGTTATTGAAATGAACCAAAACCTGCATTACACACAAAACGAAATTTTATGGGCTTTCCATATCCACTTTCAACTGCTACACCATTAGCGACGTATTCGCGGAAAACTGAAAGAGTGCACGATTAAATTCTATTTTAAGGGTTATTCTATTTTAAGAACTTTTTCCAAATCTCGCGTTGTCTGTGAAGGTCAAGTGTGTATAATTTCGTCAACATCGGAATGAATCTGGGTATTTTAATAAACTGGAGAAACAGCGAAATCTAGAATGAAAACGTTTCTTTACAACATATATAGTTCTAAGAGTATTTCTAACGTAGAGGAATCATAATTGTAATGTCCTGACATTTTCATATTTTATAAGGGGATCCCTTCCCTGTCCCTCCCTGGTCAATGTCACCTTGTTCTTTTTTCTGTATCTTTTTCCTCGGCTTAAATACCCATCTTCCGACGCACCTATTACACACCCTCAAATTAATTTCTACTTCCTCTAATTCCTCTACGTTCCTCCAGCTCCTTACAATCCCAACATAACCTTGATTCTTGATCGAAATTCAAAGGCGCTGCAAGGGGGTAATGAGCTGCATTCCCTGTGGCCAAGGCATTGTGTTGAAGAGAGAAAGATGGAGAAAGAAGAAAGAGGGGGACAGGGAGAAAGAGGAGAAGAATGGGGGGAGCGCGTTGGGAAAGGGCAAAGGGTGCAAAGAGGGAGAGGGACAGTGGGCGTTGGGCTGAGGGGAAGGGCGATCGTTTCCGCGGCGCAGAGCCGTCCCGAGGGCATGCGCCGCCTCAGCGGAGGAAATTGCAAAGGGGCGTGGCGCGGCGCGACTCCACACCCCTTTCCCTGCATTCATTTTAAACAAGACCGAATTATTCAGGGCACACCGCCCTAGGGCTTCGTGTCACCGCAAACTACTTTTTTCCACAGCGGCGCACGCCGCTTTACCCACCTTCAATTTATTCATCTCCACCCCATCACATTCACACTAAACTCTAAGCTCATTCAGTGCAACTTCACCCCCAAATAAATGTGTTCCTTCCATCTACATCACTACAATCAATTCAATTCTTGCCAATAAACTGCATTCAAGATAATCCTGTGATGGGCTATCCGCAGGCAAAGCGACGGCGTGGGCCACAGGCGGTTCCGCGCGGAGGTAGCGAAGCTGGCCTCCCCCCCCCCGCCCCAGGTGGGTGCCGCGGGCGCAGAAGGAAAGAGCGAGGGAAACTAGTGGTGCGGGTTTTTATAATTTCTTCAGTCTACGCTAGCTTTTCTTTGTCCCACCACATTCCCAGCTGCTACTTATCGGCCCCAAAACCACATAAAAAAAAAATTTTCTCAATTTCTCCGTCCCCTAATTGTAGAAATATGCCTTGAAGGATAATACAAAAGAGTAAAACAGCCCTCGCAAATTTCCATTGAAACGTTTGAAGACGTTCTTGAGAAAACATCGTTTGAGCGTTTATGAAAATGAGCACATTTTTCACATACAGATTTGAGTTTTCGAGAAACTTTTTTCGAAAAATCCTTTGAAGCTCTTGTATTCACAAACTTAAATATACAAAACTGCCCGTAATACAAATACTAACAATGTGATGATATATAAAAACAGTTTGTGTAACTTTTGTAAAATCTAAAGACTCCATCATTATGACGTTTACGTAATGTTATTCATAAATACGTAATACGTAATACGTAATGTTATTGCAAAAAGTTTTAAGAAAAAAATTTGGATCCGTTTTTCAGAAAATCTTTTTTTTATAATTACATTTTTCACGCAAAATCGCTCGAAAACTATTCGTATTGTGAAAAATGTACCAGTCATCTAATTTTCAACAAACATTTTATTTACAGAAAAATGTACTTCAATAATGTAGTTTTAGGAAAACGCCGAAAAATTGTGAACTTTTAATTTTCATAAATTCAGATAATCAAAGAAAACGAAACCATTTTAAAGCGTCCTATACGCTATCTGAGGGCAACGTAAAAAAAAAATACAGCCATTTGTGAGAAAAAATTGAAAATATTCTCGAGACTTCTTGTAAAGTATCTCCAAAAATTAAAAAAAAAAATCTGTTTCAATGTCAAGGGGCCGCAACATCAGCCAGATCAACGGGAGAATAACACTTTCACTGAAAATCCTCCTTATGGTGTAGCCGCTCGCGTTCTTCACAGACAGTCAGGTTTTGCCGTAAACCAATTCTGCGGTTTCAAGAATCCACAAAACGTGGATTCTAACCGCACAATATGTTAGAGGACGTAATTTACTATATACAGGGGAAAAAATTAACCTGTTGGTATTAGGAATCTATTATATGAATTTTTGTTCCGAAAAATCATCATTTTTCGCTGCAGCATTAACTCTCCCAACTCGTATTACAATATGTAGTATGCAAGGAAATAAAAAAAATGAACAGAAGAGGGGAACGTTAATACACAAGGGAGGACAATGTACGAAAAGAAATCAACCATTAACTTACACGGAAGCGCTAGGTACATTAGCAAGATAAACCCATATCAGCAACAGTAAGCTTTCTGCGAGTCGAAAATGCTAATATCTCGATTTTGGTCAATGTGTGTATTTATTACTACCCCAATCTTTCATAAATGTGAACAAGACATATTTAGGAATAAGCTAAGCCTGGCCCTTTCACGAAAATCCAGATATCAACACTAATGAGTAACGGGAGGCCAGCGATGGCTAGTCTTACTTCTCTTGAATTACTAATAAATCAGGCTGTTCAAAAAATTAGTCATCACGGTCGGGAATCGAACAGGGGTCTCCTGGTTTAAGCCCAGAGCTCTATCCACTGAGTTACCCGTGACGACCAATGCTCTGACAGGTTCTACGGAAGGTCTGCTGTACTATCCGTTATTTCGGATTCTCGCACACAAATATGTTTACTTTCACGCACACTACTAACATACTGTGCAACAATATTGTAATGCTTTATTATAAACAGCGATTTTTCGACAGAAAAAATGTTAAGTGGGTAAAAGTGGATTGATTGATTCGTTGATTCGTGTTTCCTGGCGCGTCAACGGCTAAGGTCGTTAGTCCCGTAAGTGTAATCCGTGTATTTCCCCAGGAGGTGATTATCTTCCCCCACTGGATAGCAAGATCCGGCGCCGACCTACCGTCGACTAGCGGGGCTTTCCCCAACCAGGTATCTCCCACCAGCGGGCCACCTCTCGCCGGGACGAGATCTAATCCCCGACCGGTCTCCCGGCATGTGTGGTCGTGTAGTGTATGTTAGTGTGTGTGTAAGGAGAGAGGATAGGACAAGGAAGGAAAGGCATGATAGCGCGCAGCCATGGCCCGTTTCTAGACTATTGCTCCAAAAACCGATCAGAGCAGCGGGCCGCTAGAATTCTCCTCCAGAAACTGAATTCGACCTAGCTGAAAAGCTAGTGTCGAAAATCCTGCTACCGTTGGGTCTCAGACCTAGGATCTTCCGATAAGAGGCACTGCAGTGATATTAGTTAATGCCCTGAGCCACCTCTCCCGGTATAAAAGTCGTTAAATCTTATTTCTACATATAGTAAATTATTTCCATTAACACGTAGAACGAGCATTAATGGTCCCTGATACTTAAAAATCGGTTTATGGCAAAACGTCTGTCCGTTGTCTGTTAACAATGCAAGCGGTTGAACGACAGGCAGGATTTTCCACGAACCTGAAACAAAGCGAGAAATGATGCCCCACAAGTTTAAAGAAGTAGAGCTCTCTTTTGTGGAAATTTGCTTTGGCCGAGCCCTGCACGAGGACCCCAACCGCGCTCCCGGAGCACGGCGCACAAGGCCTCGAGGTTTCTGAAAATCAGCGCGAGCAGAAGCACGATTTCACATATTAACATTCGTCACTGGCGGCACAGCAAGTAGTTACATTTAATGCTTTCTTTACAATTCGAAAAGAGGCATACGACGTACTTTCTTACTTCCCGCGTTACGAAGATTTTGTTTTTGTATTTATTATATATCTCGCAAAGGGCAGTTGGCCTCGGAACCGTTAGATCCCGGGGTTCCTAGAGGATCACCCAACTACGACCCTGAGATGTCTGCAATTCGCTTAACCTTCGTGACTGCACGTAGTTACCGAAATCGGCCAGCTATTCTGGTTTAGCACTCATGGCCTTTCTGCAGAACCATCCCAGCATTTACTTGGGTGACGGAGGGAAACCACGAAAACTCCGGTCAGGATGGCGGGCATGGGGAAAGAACCCAGGCCTCCGGAATGTAAAGTTAGCGCTGCGCCCTGAGCCACTTCGTTCGGTATATAAACGCACTAGAGAAAGATAAATTAACTAAAAATATGGTATTTATTTTAATGCCTTATTGTTGTAAAAATCGAAAATAATTGACTATCCAAAAAGTACACGTTCTTCACATGTCTACAACGAAAACCCTGCGCAGGGAGCGAGGCCTGTGTTGCCTCTGAGGTCGCGTGTGCGGAGTTTCGATTGCTCATGTTGAACCAACCCTTCGTGCGTGCATTGGGCATCCTCCGGTCAATACTCATTTCAGCAGCCCTTTCTAATCGTGTTCGCCTCAATGTGAAAACGAGCAGCGGCAGGTGCGGATTACTTTGGACTCGAATTGGATGAAATATCTGCAGTGTTGCAGCTGAATGAACGCTCTAACAAACGACTTCAGCTGTGTTGATTGATTGATAGAGATTCCGGGTATGTCAACTACTATGGTCATTAGTCCCGTACGTGTAGTCCGTGTTTTTGCTTGGGAGATGGTGACTTTTCCTCGCTGGATGGCGAGATCCGGCGCCGACCTTCTGTCGCCTAGCGGGGTTTCTCCCTAACCAGGACTCTCCCACCAGCGGGGCACCGCCCCAGCCGGGACAAGCTCTAAGCACCCGACCGGTCTCCCGGAATATGTGGTAGTGTAAGCGTGTGTGTAAGGGGAGAGGACAGGACAAGGAAGAGGTAGGAAAGATCGCGCGCGATCCGTGGCCCGTTTGTGAGGGTACTGTTCCGCCATTCGCCTAATGTGGGCAGGAGCTGCGGAAAAACCACGGAAACTACCGATCAGAGCAGCCGGCCGCTGGAATTCTCCTTCAGACAACGGCGTAGTTCGACCTAGCTGAAAAGCTAGTGTCGAAAATCCTGCCGCCGTCAGGACTCGAACCTAGGACCTCCAGGCCAGAGGCGCTGCAGAGTCAGCAGCAATGCTGGCACTGAGCTAACCCAGGCCAGTTGTTTTGCCTTTGAACGTAGATACACTCGAATAGTAAAATGACACCGCGCAGATCAGTACTAGTGGGGAAAACTGAGTTCTTGTCGAAGAGATAAATAGTGGCATTTTACAACTAAAGCGTTTAATTTAATTCTGTGAATGACGAAACTTCAAATACGGTACAGTATTGGAAATAAGGCACTACAAACAGTTAAAAAAAAACTTTGTCCCTGTAATTTGTGGTGGCCGAAGCGAGTGTGCGCAATGTTTTCTCGGAGATTGCGCGATTCCCAAAGAGAAATCTCTGGCACGTGAATTGAGAGACGGAAGCGTGCAATAACACAAGAGAGAATTCAACGCACGCGCAGCCCCTGATTGAAAAACGCGGGATGCAGGCAGAAGCTGTGAAGGCACCAACAGAAGCTGGTAAATGAATCGAGTCTGATGAGAGAAAAAAAAAAAGCTCGCAACATAACAAGGAAAACAAAGCCTTATACATGTTGTATCTGGTTAATCCGTTATTTAGGACAGAAAGTCACAGGCCTACGAAGGAAATGATCGATTGAGAAATATCAATTTTGGTCGAATGAACATTGACCCATTTTGTAATGAGTAGGTACGTCAGAAACATTTTATAGGAGTTCTGGACATTATTTTAGGTACGATTCCAGGTTTATATTCCTGGGACGATTCTCAAAAGATGTGACCTCAGTCATACTGTTTCTCGTTGCCTCAGTGTTTTGTTTAGTACATTCACATATCCTATGATTTATTTACTTTCAGTAAGCGAACGGCAAAGTACAACTTTCCAATCACAAATAGTAAACGGAAGTAGGAGTGCCTATGCAAGATTGCTGAACATGAAGTTGTACACACTTTTATATAGTGGTTTCTAGTGCCTTCCATTGCTAGTAGAAAAACGTACGATTTCAATAATGAAAGATGTAACTTAGAAATGTGTGAAAATCGGACCCCAAAATACGTCATGTATAGTGGCGACTGCTCCTTAATGACTCTACGGCAGCGCCCTCCCCAAGAAAAAAAAAAAAAACGGAAAAAGTTGCAGGAAGAATCAAACTTAAAATAAATCGACTCGATTAATTTGTGTGCTTACCCCCAGCGCAATTTTTGAGGACGAATTTAGTTTTAAGTGCCAGATTATACGAACATGTTTCTGAAATGGGTAGCATGTGGACTACCAGGAGTCCGTTCGTAGCTGATGCACGTGAGGCAATGGAAGCTTGAGGAAGAGTGGGGATACTGGGAGTTGGGTGGAGCAGCGTGCTCCTATTAGGGTCTGGTTCGGCAGAGTCCGCGGCTGTTAACGAAGCTAATAATACCGACTATTTCATCTGATGTCATAAATTATTGTTTTAAATCAATATTTCTTCTTGATTGTCAATATATGTTTACAAATAAAAGTATACAAAGTTTTTTATGACAATTATTTATTCAGTAATTTCACAACGTTTCGTAACTCGTTTTGTTACATCTTCAGGTGCTAAACTTAGTGAGGGAATGCTATCCCATTGAATTACCTCATCAGCACAACATTCAAGGAAACATTACGAAATACCTCACACTCACTCAGTTGATACCACATACCTAACCGTTACGAACAGACACTCCATTCAAAGTTTGAATGCTTTACATTGAGTTTGATAGAATTTATCTAATATCCCTTTGTTTACGAAAAATTGTAAGTTAAGTTCACAATGCCTGAACTGTTTGGCAAGATTACTTAAATAACAGGATTTTTCTTTAATACATAAATTCAAGGTTTGGAAATCTAACAACTTCCTTCTCCTTTGATATGACCTGAAGATGTAACACAACGAGTTACGAAACGTTGTGAAATTACTGAATAAATGACTGTCATAAAAAACTTTGGATACTTTTATTTGTAAACTACTGTTTTGTTTGCTGGAAATATATTTTTTTTATAAATGTCTTATTTTCGCGTGAGCCCAATTGTAACTTACGTTTTCAACGTAAAAGATGCCTTAGACAAGGACTGAAATCCCGATCCGTACGAATTGGTTGTACTCTACATGCCATAGTTTTCCTCGTTCAAAAATTATTTTGAAGAGGTAAAATGTGTGTAATAGTTCGGACATACATGCAGCCCCTCCTAATTCGCAACCCGCCGGCCGCCACTGGACATGCACCACGCACAATGACCATTGACCATTGACCTGCGTCAATGTCTTAAACGTCCTTCACACTACCCAACAGCAAAATTTAAAGAAAAACTATGGCGCCATTTTTTCAAAATTTTTGAAAATGTCCCACGGGCTTCATGTAAAGTACCCCGCAAAATTAAAATTTCGGTTTCAAATCCAAGGATCCCGATCAGATCGATTGGGGAATATCAATTTGGGAGAAAAGCGGCTGAACGGTCTGGTCGCTGGCGTTGTGGACGGCCGGCCGGACAGACGGACGTTTGACGTCAATCGATTTTTCCGCATCAATGACCCACAAAATCTAGATTCTGGTACACCACGTGTTAAAGAATTTGTTTCCTAAATTTAGCAACTGGATTTATCCACTTTTTCGTTACCAGGGCCCTGTAATGAGAGCTTTCCTACTGAAAATTCAGTTTTTTCGCGCAGCATTAAAACGTTCGCTCTACTACGTAAGCGGTAGCGAGAAAATAAAAATGTACGATTTCAATATAGATGATGTTAGGAGTGCGTGAAAATCGGACTTGAATGAACGCCATTTCGACGTCATGCCCCGCCCACAACGGGGCGCACGAGGCCCCCAGAGGCCGCGGAGCGCCTTCGCACAGCGGGCAAAACGCAAAAAGCCAGGCACACGGAGAAAGGAGCGGAGGAGAGTGCAGTTCCCAGGCAACAATTTCTGCTAATTACTAGAAACTGCTAACTGGAACGGCCAGCTGCTTAACGCCGCGTTGCGCCAAACGGTGGGGGTGCGGCAGGCAGCCGTTGCTTTGAGCTACTTGGGCCGAATTCAAGCGAGCCTTTTGCAAAACGCCATTTGCAAGGAGCGTGTATACCCGGTCCCCTCGCAACAGAACATCGGTGTGGGTGATCTCTGGCTCGGGGCTGCGCGCTAGTTAAAGGATCTGAACGTGAACACCAAATCAAAGAAGACAGTGGAAACATTCGCCACTCCAAGAAAAGTACATTGGTTTTATGTCCTACATGCGGAAGTAACACGATGCTGTCAAGGCATTTGTTAGATAGGAAAAGGAATGAATTGTATCTGTAGTACACAATGGAATTAGTTTTATTTGTACCTCGCCCTACTCCCACCTCGTTGCTCTCCGATCAACCTCGCCCTGTCCCATTCCGTTCCACCCCGCTCTCCCTCACCCTTCTCGTTTGGCCTCGCAAGCCCTTTATTCAGTGCTGGTTGCATTAACAATTTATTTGCATATACAAGCATTATAAACGACATTTTCTGTTGCAAGAAATTTGTCATAAAAGGGCCTTTGACGGCACAAATGATGACTTAATAGATTTTATCCACTTTGGTTAGGTAAAGTCAAACATTACGACATTAGGTTCAGTGTCGTAATGAAGCTCTTTACCGCACCCAGTGCGGTAAAGTACTTCATTACGACACTCGTTTTGTAATGGGTTATTCCGCGACTAGCTTGATTCCTACTATTAAAAATAACAACAATTGTTCAAAGAATTTTTATTGACATAACTTTTTAACAGAATAAGAGTTCAAATTATAATAATAGCTATGCTTATTTGTTGTAAACATTAATTACAAATTTGCTGCAATTTGATACGTAATTCCGATGATGTTGAAGCTGTACAATTCATATTTGCATTTGAAATATTTGTAGATTCCACATTCGAAATATTTTCCCATAATTTTCTATAGCTATCTCTTTTTATTTTGCACTGATGTTTCGACATAACCTTCAGCAACAGAATTTGACTTCCATCCACCGTGCCTCTTTAACACATTCATGTCAGCACCTGCATCGGCGAGTAAAGAAGCAGATGATCGACGAAAGCAATGTCCTGTAAAAGTTTCAGAATTCTTCAAACCAAGATACATTGCTATTTTTTTTGGAATGTTTCCAAAAGTATTTATCCCAACTGGTTGCGAAGAACATTTTCCATTCTTGTAGGAGAGAAAGAAACGATCGTGCTTGACATTTTCCGGCCGAAGGCGAAAATATTGACGAAAAGTCTCCAAACAGTTGAATTCTTTGACACTTCCTTGAGTAATAACAAATTGTCTTGAAATTAATGTCTTGGTGTTTGGTATATTAATTATAATATACGTATTCTTATCCTCTATATCACTTAATTCTAAATTTTTCAATTCCTCTCTACGGCAAGCTCCAAAAACGCCAACTATTAATGTCACCTTCATCATTAAATAAATTTCATTATCTGCCTCTATTAAAAATTTATGTATGTCATCTTTCGAAAATATTTTAGATTTCTTGCTCATGTATCCTACGGCAAGCTCCAAAAACTTCAACTATCAATTGTGTGAACTTACTTATGTCCACATTATCATTAAGTAATATTGTACTCTTTAACATGGAATAATGTGACCATAGACTTGAGGGTTTCTCTTTTAGACTTACCAGAGAAGTACGCCATCATAACTTTTTCCGAAATGGTTTTAATATGTTTGGTTGCACTCCAGTCTCTAAATAAAGTGTATTCACGCTCATATTTTTTTCGTGATTTCTCTGGTAATAGCGTGTCTAGAGCAGCATTTGCTGTTATTTCGATGTCAGAATCACAGCTGCTGTCACTCATATTGGAAAAAAATACTCTTACACCGTGGAAAGAATACACAAAGCTTGAGGTTGACACCAAATGTGTTTCAATTGTTATCATTGTTAGAAACAGTGTCGCCACTTCTAGAAAATAAATCGTTAGTACTAAACGAACGCGTAGGACGATCTTTTAGATTAAATCTAACTAATTTTTACAAAGTGGATAAACGTTGTACGATATACGTATGTAACATCTTATTACAATACTCGATTGGTTACCAAACTCGGCCTAACGGCCTCGTTTGGCAATCTTCCAATCTCGTATTGTAATAAGATGCTTTACGACACTTATATCGTAAATAACTATTACGGCACTAATGATTGGGTCATCACATTCAGGCAATCGCAGCGAGATATTCGTGCGTGGTAGCGGCCGCCCACCGTTTTCTCGCACACATGTCACATACCCGACAGTCACAACTAAGTTGTTTCGCAAAATTAAGTTTGATTGCCTTATAAATGTATAATGCTGTCATACAAAAAGAAATACCTTATGCATGTTCCTTTATTGCATTCATACAAATTTGAAAACTCGGGCCTAACGTTGGTAGTGTTCAAAACATGCACTCATGCAATAAAGCTAACATTATAAACTAATTGTTAACAAAAACTACTATTACTTTCTTCCATCCTACAAACGAAGTGAAGAGAATGTTAGGTAATGCTGCAGAGAAAAACGGCGACTTTTCGGCACAATTTTCGTGTTGTAGCTCCTCGATACCGAAAACCTAGATCATTTTATTGCGATTTAAAATACACTGTCTCTAATATGTTGTGTAGACACAACCCACGATTTATGGGTATTCATATAGAAAAATTGGTTTACGGTAAAACTGCTGTCTGTTTTGTCTATCAGTCTGTCTGTCTGTCTGTCTGTCTGTCTGTCTGTCTGTCTGCCTGCCTGCCTGCCTACTTGGCCGCACGTCCGTTATAAGAAGAACGATATGAAATATTTCTATTGTGATCAAGTTGAAATTACGGATTATCAGATTCACGTACCCTTACATTAATAAAAAAATCTCAAACAATTCCACGACTGTTCTCTACCCATCTTCTCTTGGGGAGTGTCGGCCCCCAGGACAGCCACGCCCACGCTGGGCATCGATTCAGCCCAAGGCCCTGCACATCCACGCACGCTTCGAGATAGCCCCTGAATAGCGCCACTGCTCGTTTCGAATGCCGCCTCAGGCATCGATATTCGATTGTGGCTTGAAAGTCAAAGGGAAACCACTTCGTGTCCCAAACAATTATCTCGACCAGTTAACATTCATCGATTCGTTAGTGCTCAAGAAAGGCAACTAGCCGTTTCCTGTCCTTGGACATCCATCCGTCAAGAATAAGACTACACAATGAAATTATATTTGTATTATAAATGTCTACTATTCCACTTGAAACTATAAAGCCACTCCATACTTGCAAATCTTAGCGGTGTGCACAGTCCGTTGCAAATATTTTCGGTGCTTAGCGGAAGTTGGCCTTACGAAATTATTTGTGCCGCGGGTCGTGAGTCCGTGCTCAGTATGTGCGTCGCTTAGTATTCTACGTGTATTCCGCGTGTATGCTGGCCTGTGTGTATTCGTTTTGTGGTAATTCCGTTGTGCAAATTTTTTTTCTTAACCTGCCACTCATTTTTCATTATGAGATGGAGCATTAAGATGAGCTACTCATTTCTGCGCGGTAGTGAGAATTGGTGAGGTTATTTGCGCCGAAAATTCCTTTATATAGAGGCGGAATTGAGCAGAGGCGGAGTTACGCTGGACGGAGTTGATTAGGGGCTGGGGTGAGCAGAGGCAGGACTGGCGGGGGTAGAATAGGCGGGGGGGGGGGGGGGGTGGCAGGGGCGGGGGGGGATTTAGGATTGAAAAACAAAGTTTTTTGTGGAAATTTGATTTACATGACAGGTGAATAGGCGTGTGGGTTAGGACGGATGAATACCTGGGCAACGCCGGGTTCCTTCAGAAAGTGCTGTAATAAGAATTGTAACAACAGTCAACTTTTCCATGCGATTTCAAGACCATCACTTTGTAAACCATCGATGTAAAGAATAGAAAGCACTAAGGAAGAAATGTAAGTTCTTTAATAACTCTGGCAAGAGAAGTAAACGAGGTGCAGAGAACTCCATTTTTACAGCGTTCATCTAATTTTATACATCGATTTATTCAACTCCGATCGTTTTAACGATAATAATATTATAATTTTGGCATCAATATTGAGGTAATCATAATACCGTTTCATTATTAACCTCATACGATAAAAGCAAATGACAATGAGTGTGGCTTGGTGTCCTTAATGAAAGTTTCCCCTCAGTACGGCTATCCGATGAACTTAAAGAACTTGACATTTGACAACATTCTTCCTGTTCTTGCAGCACGTTAATTACATCAGTCACAGGCATAATCAATGCTCTCGTATCTCGGAATTTGACAATTAACATGTTTCCACCTCACTGAAAAAATCGAAAGTATTTGTGCAACGAACGGATACTTCTTTCAATACACACTCTTTCCCACATTTATCGAGCACACTGAAGCGACATATTCCTGGACTCGTTACATTTAATTAACAGCTCAATTTGTACACTATCTTTCTCACAAATCCAATTGAATCACGACCCGCACACACGTATAGACTCCTTCTCCCCCTATTTTCATCCAACCTCACCTGATTGGCTGATTAGTGATTGCGGACGCGTGAACTCCTACGGTCATTAGTCCCGTAAGCGTAGTGCATGTTTTTTCTAGGGAGATGGCGGTGATCTTCCCCCGCTGGATGGCGAGATCCGGCGCCGACCTACCGTCGGCTAGTGGGGTTTCTCCCTAACCAGGACTCTCCCACCTGGGGCACGCCCCAGCCCGGACAAGCTCTAAGCTCCCGACCGGCTTGTGGTAGTGTAGTGCATGTTAGTGTAAGTGTGTGTGTAAGGGGAGAGGATAGGACAAGGAAGAGGAAGGAAAGGTCTCGCGCGGTCCGTAGCCCGTTTGTTTGGGCACTTCTCCGGCATTCGCCTAGTGTTGATAGGAAAAACCGCGGAAAACTACGAGCAGAGCAGGAAGGTCCTGGGGTTGGAGTCTCGATGGTGGGAGAATTTTCGATACTACTTTCATATACTCCGATTTAATTAATGAGGCGCCTGAAGGCCACGATCTGGTCGAAGAGAGAGGACACTTGCCTGATCTCCCAGAATCCCTGATCCAATAGGGAACGCGTTACGATTTAAATTTTTGGATTGGAGCTTCCGATTGGATGACAATGTTCCCCCTCTCCTACTCGCTCGTGATTTTCAGGCGCCACTTCAAATAAATCAAAGTATAGCTAGTCCGGATTCCGCCGCTGTCGAGGGGAATTGTTGCGGACGGTTGCTCCGATCGGTAGTTCTCCGTGGTTTCTCCGATCAACACCAGGCGAATGCCGGAGAAGTACCCTAACAAAGGGCCACGGACCGCACACGCTCTTTCCTTCCTCTTCTTTCTCCTATCCTCACCCCTTCCTTAAACTCGCTTACACTAACATGTACTGCACTACCACACTTGACGGGAGCTTTGAGCGTGTCCCGGCTGGGGCGTTGTCATGCTGGTGGGACATACCTGATTGGTGAAAATCCCCCGAAGCCGACATAGGTCGACGCCGGATGTCGCCTACCAGCGGAGGGAGATTATCACAACATCCCGCGACATGGACTACACTTACGGTTAGACACCTTCCGGTCCACTGCGGGGGCAAAGCGATATTCGTCGCGTTATTAAACATTGTTGGCGTTGTTCTGCTTGTGGAGAACAGGTCGCTTCATTCGTATGCTTCAATCTTATCTCAATGGCACCTTGATTTGCTTCTGGACGTAAATGTAGCTTCACTATGCGCACGTTTTGTTGAGCTTTCTTTTTGCTTGTAGTGTTAGTAGAGCTTAGGGTGAGATTCTATTTTGTTAACAATACAGAAAAATCAAATCTGCTGTTCGTTTGCCATTACAAATAGGTTTTCTACACCTCGGGGTCGAAAATGCCTAGTTTTTGAAATGTTAATCCCTCGCTTTTTAAAATTTTTTGTTGATATTATTATTATTATTATTATTATTATTATTATTATTTTTCATCTTTCAACTATTAATCGTTAAATTGTTGGGAAGGGGCTCTGAAACTCAAGAAAGCGTGCGCAGATGATTTTCTCCCCCATACGTCACATACAGTTTTTGACTGTTTTTTGAGTAAATAAATAAATAAATAATAAATAAATAAATTCAGCTTCATGGATTTTGCCACAAAATTTTGACAGCTTATTACAAACATCCTATTATTACTTTTATATACATGTATAAAGAGTTTGTTTGGAAACCCCAGAGCGACGTTTCGGGGAACTCATTGTTCCCCATCTTCATGCTAGACAATTCAAAACAAAACACAATATTATAAGAAAATACTACAAACTACAAAATAATACAAAAACATACAATACTACAAAATACTACTTACTTTCTTATAATATTGTATGTTTTGTAGGTTTAAATTGTCTAGCATGAGGTTGGGGAACAATGAGTTCCCCGAAACTTCGCTCTGAAGTTTCCAAACAAACTCTTTATACATGTATATAAAGTAATAATAGGATGTTTGTAATAAGCTGTCAAAATTTTGTGGCCAAATACATAAAGGTGAATTAAAGTGAACGACAGACAATTATCTGTATGTGATGTTCCATTTATCCGCAGTCAAATTTGTATGACAGAGGAAGTTGTAGATCATTAGTAGTTGGTTCGTTGGTTGGTGATTGCGGGGACGTCAACAGCTTAGGTTATTAGTCCCGTAAGTACAGGGCATGTTTTTTCCTCAGGAGATAGCGGTGATCTTCCCCCGCTGGATGGCAAGATCCGGCGCCGACTACCGTCGGCTAGCGGGGTTTCCCCCCAAATCAGGACTCTCCCACCAGCGGGGCACCGCCGCAGCCGGGACAAGCTTTAAGCTCCCGACCGGTCTCCCAGAATATGTGGTAGTGTAGTGCATGTTAGTGTAAGTGTGTGTGTGTGTGTGTGTGTAACGAGAGAGGATAGGACAGAACAAGGAAGAGGAAGGAAAGATCGCGCGCGGTCCGTGGCTCGTTTGTTAGGGTACTGCTCCGGCATTCGCCTGTTGATCGGAGAAACCACGGAAAACTACCGATCTGAGCAGCCGGCTGCTAGAATTCTCCTCCAGACAGCGACTGAATCCGACCTAGCTTAAAAGCTAGCGTCGAAAATCCTGCCATCGTCAGGACTCGAATCTAGGATCTCCCGGTCAGTGGTGCTATCGACTCGTACTTGTTTTCATTAACTGCAACAAATTTTGTGTCCAGAATCGAACTCCTTTAGGATTTTGTGAGTGACATTTAAAGTGAGATACGAGCCTTCGTTAGATGGCCGACGAAATGATGAGGTGAATGAAGTCGTGACGGTGGAAGAAAAGAATGTAGGGATGGAGGGCTCCGAGGGCTCGCTTTATCTCTCGCAAAGGTCACGTGCATCGACGGGCGACCGATCGGGCCAGAGCCACGGAAGTTGAACGCGTTAACCACGAGCCAATCCCCGCTCCCCATTTTAGTAAACGTCCTCATCCACCTTATGAATAAAGTCGACTCCGGTTGTAGTGAACTTAAGCCACTGGTCCCGTTTATCTTATGTTACAAATAAGCATAAGCATCGGTTATTGTAGACACTGAACCCCGGATATAGTGAACGTAGGAAATATATCCTGGAAAAAAAAAACTGCTCTAAGTATCTGCTTCTTCTTCTCTTGCGCGTAGTTCCTTGCAATGACTCGTCAGATGCGGTTGTTCATTGAGCGACGTTCAGGCACAATGCTCCGATGCCCCGCGATGTAGAGCCCCTCGCAGCGAGCGCCAAGCTGCTGGCCAGCTAAAAAGCCGAACTAACGGGACAAGTTTTGAAAAATGTCACTGTCGGATGAGAACGTACATTTATACTCGATTTAGGGTAGTTTCGATTCGTTTTATGTTGGCAAAAGTTGTTGCCAACCGTCACAGAAATACCCTGTGTATATTACCTTCAAGCGGTAGGGACATTTTTAAAAATTTAAGTTTGCAATGAAACAATGACTACTTCCGTAGATTCCGCCAACATTCAAAGCCATCCAAATGAAGTTGTGTTAGATTACGAGTGTTGCTAAAGATTTGCATTTTGCGTTTTGGTGCTCTTCGTTCTTTGCGTTTTATCGTTCAATTTATTAAGTAGTACTAGGCGTTTTTGAGTTTTATTTATTATTTTCCAATTGTTTTCTTTAGTAATAATAATAAAGTTAATTGAAATAGTTATAGTAGTTCATTATTTGTTGTTGTTAAGTGTTCCTTTAGTATTTCTTGTTTTAAATTAATTATATTATATTTATTATTATTTTTTCTGAATTCATTTTAATTATAACTGGAAAATAATGGATAGCCCAACAACATCTGGGTCTATACTTAATATTGAACCTTTGGAGATAACACGTATTCAAAGACTGTCTCTGGTAACAATGGATAAGTTATTGAAGACTTTTTTTTGAACTTACTATTAAAAGCTAATGAATAATTGAAATGATAAATTAAATGGATGCATTTGCATTGATATTGACATAACTGGACTGTTAGGAACAATTCATTAGATCACTTAAAAACTACCATGTATATCACGTTAATTAACTTCAATAATTGTGGTATTTATTTGCGTTCAATAAAACTCATTACTACCACTTCAAAACGTGAAGGAACTGTTGACACACATCTCAAAAGCATTAATAACATAGAAGTATGACCGCAGATAACTTTTGAGGTTCTATTTTTCATTTGCACTTGACACTTTTTAACACTTCTTAAGCTCGCAATAGTTGATAATGATAATTCTTAATTAAATGAATAATTATTCACAGAGTTAATATTCATTTATAGATGAACATCTCTTTTTAATTCTACCGAAAAACGAAACGTGTATTATTGAACAGTGGACAAGACTCGAGATCGCGCGAGGATTGTGCATGAGACAACAAACAAAACAAAAGCGAGAGACTTGATCAGAGTTATAGTTTCATAAGTTGGCTATTCCGACAGGAAATCTTTCAAGCTGCCATTTTGCGAATTTAGTGCGGCCTAATACACGGCCTGGAGTCTATGCCTGCCCGACACCCTCCACTGCGGTAGTAGCTCTCGGGGCCTTCTGCCAATGTTCTTCGTACCACGAACAGCGCACGCGGGGCTGGGGTCGGAGCACGGCGGGGCGGGGAGGGTGAGGGGGCGGGACAGGGGGGTGTGGCCTGGGCTGGGCTGCGCGGGGTGGGTAGGGCGGGCGGTTGATGCGCGCAAGCGTAGCCTGCGAGTGCAGAATAAATGTCATTTTGCACGCCTATTTTAGTAAAAATAAACAAACTTCTGCCGGCCTATTTCAGGTAAAACAAACGCAAGAACTTCCGAGTTCTAATTATATTTGCCATTACCGTAAGAAAGTTTCCAAAAACCACAGCCCCAGCCATTTGATGTGATGTTCGTGAAGGCCCCAAAACGTCTCCTCCGCTAATGTTGCAAGTGGCCGCGCAATAGCGATTGATGTGTTTGTGGGCCGCGAGGCGGCGGCGCGGCGTCCGGCGGCGGAGGCGGAGGCGGAGGCGGAGGCGGAGGCGGAGGCGGAGGCGAGATAGCGCGGCGGAAGCGCTTCCTCCCGGCCGCAGCGCAAGGCCCTCAATATTTGAGTAGCGGCGGCGCCCGCTGCCCCTTTCGGTTTACACGCACGACGCCGCGCGCGCGGAGGTCCCCGCGGCCGCGTACCTCACGCCCCCACACACACGTACGCGAAACAAACCGGCCGACAGCGCCCTACATCGAGCCGCGATCACGCTTCCAACGGCAGGCCCACTACTCTCAAAGCAAGAAACGCGGAAGCAACTGTATTTCGGGAGAATTCCGGGTGCGACGATTAGTCCTGTTCGTGTAGTGCGGGTTATATCCCGGGAGGAGGTAGGGTTCCTTACCTACTGGAACGTCAGATCCGGCGTACACCTGCGGGCTTCCCACACAAGGTATCTCCCCTCACAAAGTGCTGCCCCGCCGAGATAGGGTGGTGGTGTAGTGCACCAATTGTAGGAGTGTACGTGTGAGGTATGAGATGTGTGCTCGTGTAGCTTGTGTGTGAATACGGGAAGAGGATACGACAAGGAAGAGGAAGGAAAGAACGTGTGCGATCCGTGTCCAGTTTGTTAGGGTACTGCTCCGGCATTCGCCTAGTGTTGATAGAAAAAACAACAACACACAAAACTATCGATCGGAGCAGCCGGCCGCTAGAATTCTCCTCCAGTCAGCGACTGAATTGCACAAAGCTAGTAGTGATAGAAAATGAGGCACCGTCGGACTGAAACCATAGGACTCGTCGCTCAACGATGGTGCAGACGCAATGGATGCTGACAGTGAACCATTCCAGACTGTTAATATAATTATAATTTTTTGCGCCTCTCATTTCCACTTCCTTTCACGTTTTAAGAAATAATTTCTGAAAAAATAAACGATTACCCTTGTCTAATTTGACGGGAGAACAGTGGTTGATGTTTATGAAAGAAAGGGACACTCAACCTAGAGAGAATTCAACCAAGGTCAGAGGAACTGCAATGCCAAAGACACCCCACAGCTACAACCACAGCTCCGTCTAAGGCAGGGGTGTCCAACTTGCAAGGCGTCAAGGGCCACTACGAACACCTTTAATATGGATGCGGGGCATATTGTAGTTACTCGGGCCATCCACACCTCACTTCCCGGCATTGTTGGTCTCAAACTTTGCCCGGCTGCTCTGAAACGGGAGGAGGGGAGGGGAGGGGTGGGGGTGGAACCAGGCCGTACCATGCATAACGCAGTGAAGCACATTGAATTGAATTGAATTGAATTTGCCTTATTTTACTCAGGCCAAGAGGCCTGCTCTTCCGCCTGACCACGCAAATTTCGTTACAATCCTTTCACCTATCATGGGAGAAAGAAGGTATTACTTGGGCGACGAAACAGGCGATTTGAATTTAGCTGAGAGGCTTCATTTAGGCTTGAGGATCTTTTACATGCAGTAAATGTACTAACATGGGACAGCCGGCTTTGCTTCCCCTCCGAAGGAAGGCGTACGAAGGATTTTTTCGCCCTTAAAAATCCACGGCTTCTATCGGGTTTGAACCCGCTAACTTGGGTATAGTCCGATACGCTAACCGCTACACCATCGCCGCCGCCAAACATGGGGATGGTTTTTAATTTCTAAATTTACTAGGTGCAAATATCCTTAAATCTGAACACAATCCATTTGCACATAAAAGGGGGCGTTGGTCGCGGCAGGGCGCGTGGGCGAGGCGCGCAGTGGGTGGAAGGATGGAGGCGAGCCACAATGCAAGCACACGGGCAAGGCTGCTGCCTGCCTCTGGGTGGATCCCCGAAAGAAAGCGCCCGCTTATTACAGGGGCGCATACAAAGGTAGGGCCGCGGGGCGAGCACGGGCCGGGGCCTCGCTTTATGGCGCGCGCGCACTGTCCCCTGGAGGAGCATTAAGGAAGGGCCTCCTTCCTCCCCACTTACAACAACAACAACAACAACAATAATAATGTATTTATTTGCCAGTCCGGATTGCCGAGACCGCTAAGGCAGTAGTGCCGTGGCGATCTCGGACGGAAGGATCGCGGGTTCGAGTCCCGCCTCGGGCATGGGTGTGTTTGTGTATGTCTGTTTGTGTGTGCCGTCCATTCATCCTTCATAATCATCATCATTTCATCTTCCATCCCTCCAGGACTAACAACCCTGGGGTGTAAAATCGGATTCAGCTTAATGCTGATCCCCCTAATCATCTACATGCACGACTTGCAACGTGATAAATTAATACTGAGCCCGTGCAAGTGCATGTCCTTCGAGCAAATAAAATAATAATAATAATAATAATAATAATAATAATAATAATAAAAAGATAAATACGTTGTGAAACACTATTTGGGAAAAATGTGTATGCTGTACTGCCGAACTTTGAATAAAAAACAACAAAAAACACACAAGATGGATTTTCGATTTGTTGTTGCAGAGGTACAGTGAATGTTCATATTTTTCCTTCACACACGTTCTTTAGTTGTTAAAAAAATTAAATACTAAAAAGAAAAAAAAAGGTTTTTTTTTCAAAAAATATACATGACCTACCTTAAAGATAATTTTTTTTAGAACATAGTCCATTTAAGAAGAAAATTCTAATAATCAATATTGCAGTTAGGCAATTTTAATTTTTTTGCAATTTTCGAACATGCAAAGAGTTCGCCGAAAATCGGATCAGTACCATCTTATTTACCGTGTATTGCTTTGTCAAAGGAAGAAATAAAATACAATAATGTAAAAAATTGGAACTTTTTCGGAAAATTAATTATTTAAGAATTACCTATGTTTCAAGCAAAATTTCGTCAAAAATACTTAAATTTTCGGAAATTTGTATGGCATCTTATTTTAAAGATCTGTCTTTGACGAACAGATTTTGTTAAGGACACAAATATCTATCTTCATTTTCTAGTGGAAGGAAGACAGAAAAATGTTGAACTTTAGCAATTTCAACGAAAATGAGACCTGCACCATTTTGAATTGTCTTTTGCTCTATCCGAGGACATAGTTTTGTAAAAAAAAAATAAAGAAAAACATTTCAAACTCGCAGGGCCACGAGTGCGTTCACTTTGAGAGGAGAATATCAACCAAAGGGCTACGGCCCTCGGGCCTTTTATCGCCGCTTGGTCATTAGAACCAGTGAGCGCCCGTGATACATACACGATTCTATTTTTTGCCAACATTTATTTATTCAGTTTTAGTCATTAACTAAATGTTACTTTGACACGGGATGTCTTTTCATACTTCACTCCTATAATTCCCTTCACAAGAGAACATGTAGCATCAATCAACTGTTTTTCATTTACCTCGTAAACATGATCTTCTCGATCCGGGTGAGTTATGTAGGATATATCGAGCTCCGTATGCAAGACATTAACAGGCAATTACACATCAGTAAAAAAAATGAATAATATTTTTGTATTTAAAGGCGATTCCCAATACATCAAAATTGCTCACAAGATAAACTGGTCACAATTACTACACTGGCATGCCAACGCGCATACCCTATTTTCTTTCATTTCCCTTCATCTAGTCGATAATCGTAGAGTCGAGTAGTGTAAACTTCCATAAGGAAAACTACTGATAACGGGAACGTTTCCCGCGTCCCCTTCACAGTCGATACACCGAGCGTTTTCAGGAGGCCTTGGCGTGCTCGCCCCGTGCTGCCCTCTGCCGGCCTCGCATCCAGCGGAGCGGCGCCGTGGGAGTCGCGGAGTGACGCGCGGGGCCCTGCAGCCGCAACCGGCGGCCCCCGCCCTCGAGGCAGCGATGGCAAATATGACCCAAACATCCATACATCACCGAAAGCTTTCCGATGTCGATGACAATATCGACAAAGTGCTGCTAAAACAGCACGTACTTTCTCGTCCGCACTTTCACGGAAAATTACGCGAAAAGTACACAAATTCTGGAAAAATTGTACATGACCTTATTTCATAATCTATCTTTAAGAAACAGATTTCAATAAGTGAAAAAGTCTATCTTCATTATTGTATTGTAAGAAGGCGCGAATTTTTTTGAATTTTTGTAATTTTCGAAAAATCAGAATAACGAAAATGATCCCGCACCATTCTCTTAAACGTTCAAACTATACAACAATAATTTAAAAAAAAGTTTGAGCCATTTTTTGAAAATTTCGAAATGACTCAGGAGAATATCAATTTTGGAGAAAATTGGTGAACGTTTAGCCGCTAGCGTTGTTCACAGGCGGGCGGACGGACGGACGGTTTTGCCGTCAATATATTTTTCGGTATCAGGGACTCAAAATATGGATTCTGGCAACACCACGTGTTAAAGGATTTTTTTTTGCTAAATTTAGCAACTGGATCTATCCACGTTTTCATTACCAGGGCCCTGTTTAAAAGTTTTTCTGCCGAAAATGTGACGTTTTTTCGCGCAGCAATACTTAACTTCCTTTCTAGTCCGTAGCGAGAAAGTAAAAAAATCGATGTTAAAAACATTGAGGTTTTAAAAATGATAAAACAGGTTTTCCCTTCCAATTTCTATTTTACTGTAACTTAACTTTAAACGAGTTACATTCTATTGTTTGTTCATGTGTAAAAAGTGTTAAAAATAATCTATCGGAGTAAAGAAGGAGTCTTTATCTCTCCACTTTATTTCTGTCCACTAAACATAATAGATATTTTGTTAAAATTGTAATAAAGGGAGACATCGTGGACAAACCCCTCAAAAGTAACCATAAAGAAATCTCTCCGTCTGGCCATCGACAGCAGTGGCAGACGTCGGTGGCTGATAGTTTTGAGCCATTCAGAAAAAACAGTTTCTTGAAATATTATTTACATCATGAGACATTTTCTTTTGGAAATATCGATGTTTCTGGGAAATATATCGATGTGAAGAAAACATCGATGTTAATATATCGACGTGTTTGGTCGAAAATATCGATGTTTTAAAAAGATGATGCTTTTTTGCCATCCCTAGGTGGCGGAGCTGTTCCGCTCCAAGCATCGCACGCAATGTTTCCGGTGCTCGGGGTAAAGTCGCTTCCTGGTCACACACAATACTCGTGTGCTTCTCACGATACCGCCGGTTGTGCCCATTCAATGCCCGTGAGCTTCATACAATTGCTGGCCACATACAACATGCGTGGTGCGGCGATGAGAGTGCCAGCCTGCGACCGGGCTTCAAACGCCGGTGGATGAGCGAGGAGTTTGGGGTATAGAGGAGTTTCTTTACGAAGGGACCACTTTGACAGGCCGGGAAACAAATGATCGTCATGCAGGGCGATGGCACTGCAAGAGATAGTGATGAAGCCATTAACAAATAAGGTAACTGTAAACGAACGCACTGAAAAAACGAGTCCGTGGACGTAATGTGCACTTATGTTGCCAGCAATGGCCAAGCATTAGCTGTCCCTTTCTTATAGTAATCTCTCTATAGCGACTGAGGGCGGTAACGGCAGTGTTGATAGTGCTAGCAACGATGATTGATGGTGACTGCGACCCTGAGGATGATAGAGAAGAGACAACTCTAAGAAGGGCCAACTTTGACAGGTCGTGAAACAAATGCACGTCACGCAGAGCGATGGCATTGCAAGAGTGGAGATGAAGCCATTCACAAATGAGCTAACGATCGCATTGACGATTATGGACAACGCATACGGACATAACCTGCGGATATTAAAGCGGTCCCTTCTTAATGGACCTGCTGGTTGTTAAAGCGGTCCCTTCTTAATTAACCTGCTGTTGTAAAGCGGTCCCTTTTAATTAACCTGCTGTTGTTAAAGCGGTCCCTTCTTACAGAAATCTCTCTATAGCGACTGGGGGGCGGTTACGGCAGTGTTGATAGTGACGATGATTGATGGTGACTACGACCCTGACGATGACGATAATGGTGGTGGTGATGGTAGTGGAGGTGTAGAGAAGGGACAACTCTGACAGGTCGGGAAACAAATGAACGTCATTCAGGGCGATCCCATTGCAAGAGATAGAGAAGAAGCAATTTACAAATGAGCTAACAATACACGAACGCACGGACAAAATGAGTGCGTGGACGTCATCTGCTTTTATGTCGCCAGCAGTAGCTGTCAAAGAAGTCCCTTCTTATATTAATCTTTCTACAATAAGGCGAGTTCGCGGCAGCATTTCTCGAAGCCCTCCGGTTCTCTTCACCGTTGCTCCTTTATCATTCACAGCGTACCTTCGTAACCACCTCCTGATAAAAAATCATTCCCCCATTTCGAAATATAGCTCTTAGACTTACACACTTGTATCATAAGAAAGATATATTAAAAAATATGCCGCAAGCAGCGTACCAACGTTTTCGCGGTTAATGGCATTGTTCGACCACACACTAAACATGCCGACCCGAAAACGAGCCGAGCAGGTTGCTTGCGAGTGTTTGAAGAGCTGACTCTCGAGAAAACCTTTCAAAGGTGACCGACCTCCATCGAAGGTATTCATTAGTAGGAACGCACGCATCAAACGCACTCATTTGGTCTAGTGCTTTTTTATTCAATTTCGAGTGGACCCGGCAATGCTTGGCTATTGCAATGTTTACACATCACACACAAAAACATTCCCGTACGTATGGGTTTGTTTTATGTCCTGGTTTCGACTTGGTTGTCAAGTATCCTATTGTTAAAACGTCTCCGCGCCTAAAATTTGAGCATGGTTAGCTGTACAGTACCTTGGACACATTTGTTTTACTTGTCCGAGATTCAAGTAATAATTCCCGCCCATATTTCACAATCGCAGAGGCAGATTACTTGAAAATGAAGACGCGCTTAATCCTTGACTGTGCGGCGGGTTGCGAAGAGTCCAGGGGCGCTTGAGTCATTAACGAATAAAACATCAACAACGCCCCAACATGTCCGATTTCATTCAAACCTCTCTTTAAACACTCCCATTTCTAATAAGAACAAAATGTGAAAATATCAGCAAAATCGATCGAGTAGTTTTTGCGTCTACGCGCGACACACATACGCACATCCCTTTCATTTATATATTTTGAAGGAACACAACTTAAGACGCGGACAGCACAATCGGGGAGCGTTACCGCAGTGCAAAGCTATTCAAATTTCAAGAATAACCACTCCCGGCACCGAAACAGCATTTTGGGCCCTAGATGAAAATCTGCTTGGTTAGCGAAGTAGCCTCAGGCGTGGGCGGGCGAGCACCTGCCGTCGCCTTCCGGCGGATGGCGCCAGACGCAGGTTCAAGGAGAAGGCACCGCTGCACCTGCTTCCGCGCCGCCGCCCCCACGCAGCCACGGAGCTTCCCACTGCCCCCGCAACCCAACTGCACGCGCCTCGGCTGTCCCACCCCCCTCACCTCTAACACGAACAAGGACTCCCGTCTCTCGTTTACTGAGGTGTCGTCATGCGCTGTGGGTCTGTGGCAGGTGAGGCTTTCCCTCCACGACTGTGTTACATGCACAAGGCGCCAAACGCGTGCCAGGAGTTGACTGTCCTTCGTAGGTCGGGAGCCAGCAAGGAAACCCACGTAAAAGCTCAGAGCGTGGCGGCGATGGTGTATCGGTTAGCGTATCGGACTGCTATACCCAAGTTTGCGGTCGTTCAAACCCGATCGAAGCCGTGGATTTTTAAGGACGAAAAAATCCTTCGTACGCCTTCCTTCGGAGAGGAAGTAAAGCCGGCTGTCCCATGTAGTAGAGTTACATCATGTAAAAGATCCTCAAGCCTAAATGATGCCTCTGAGCTAAATTCAAATCGCCTGTTTCGTCGCCCTCTTTCTCCCATGATTGGTGAAAGGAGTGTAACGGAATTTATGTGGTCAGACGGAAGAGCAGGCCTCATGGCCTGAGTCTCGCCACGTGAAATAAGGCCAAATTCAATTCAAAGCTAAAGCTTTTTGAGAAGATAGACAGTGTTATGAGGAACAAGGAAACTCAAGTATGGTGGCCTGTAAATGACGGCGTTGCACTATGCGATTGGCGAATGAGCACTGCACAATTTTTCCAATGTGTCGAATAAAACTATGCGATTGGCGAATGAGTACACATCGAATTCTTGTTGTATATTGTTCGTTAGATAGCCAAAGTGTTGAGTATATGGCGGTAAAGGAGTTGTATGACATACCGATGTGGCGTCTCAAACTATACGCCGTATTGAACTCAAAGTGCCATTTTTTAAGTGCTCTCTTGTATTACGTGATCAAAGCTCTTGTTTTGCTCTAATGGTAGAAATTTATTTTTCATTCCCGATTATGACCACGCCATACCGTTTCGGCGCCACTTATTAGCCCCCAAATACTGATTCAAAGATGCCCAATTTGTCTCTAGGTCGTGCATGCTCTATCCTGGAGCAAGATCCAGCGCCGACATCCACGGCTCCTTGCTATGTTTCCTTATCCAAGTATCCCTTCCAGCGGGGCTTCACCCCAGCCGGGATGAGCTCTCAGCTTCTTACTGGCCTCTCTGCGTGCATGGTAATGTATTAAGTGAATGTGCATGTAATGGGGGAGGGGCGACAAGGAAGAGACAGGAAAGATCGCGCACGGTCCGTAATCCTTTCTTAAGGATACTGTTTGGGCATTCGCTGACCTAATAACGAAGTCAAACGAATAAGTACCGATCAGAGCTGCCGGCCTCTAGAAATGTGTCTCCGGGCTAAGGTGGAATTCGATCTGGCTGAGTCCTGGGACCTCTCGGGCAGCGATGCTGCAGAGGCAACGACAATGCTGCCACTGAGCCATAAACGCCCTCCCAGCAACTCGAAAACGCGTTGCTGCGCGGAAAGAACACAGAATATGCAAGATAAACTCGAGTCAAGTTTGTTTTCACCACTCTGTAAATACGTAAAAACTACTGGGAACCATTTCATCATCTTCGGAACCAATGATCCTCGAAGGGAGTTGCGACAGAAAGTATAGCTTTTACACATCTGGGGATTTTTTTCTAATAAGACCTTCATGTAATTGAAGAAAAAAGGATTTTTTTACTTTTGCAGATATGAAGAATAAAAAAAACACTAGAAAATTATTCGACACACAACCACCTCGAAGGTCGATCGTTCGTACAATCCCTCACGTACCTCATTTTAATTTATACACAATTACTTTATGTAACCTAAATCTCGAACTCCATTTCATATTCCGCACCTTAACATATCGAAATACTTGGCCATTGGATCTTTGTCCTAATAATTTCAGGTTTTGAGATATTAAAGTGCCATCGTGAATGGGGGCGCATGTACTGTGAGCCTCGGCTACAGCAGCGGTCGAAAATCAGCTGTACGCGGACCACTTTGACGTCATTTTAATCGTCCTAAAAGAAATTCAAGTATTATGTAAAATGTTTTAAAATTAGCTCAACAAGTGTAAGCTTGTTGAGCTAATTTTAAAACATTATCAAGAAATGATTTACTTTCGCGGGGGAAAGGGGTGGGGGCTAACCGTGCCGCTGGCCAGTAAATCCTAGGATTCGAGTCGACACTCCTACATACGAACATACCTCGTAGCTACGTCCCATTCAGTCACTGCCTGGAGGACACGCGGTTCTAGCGGACGGTTGCTCTCATCGATACTACGGATCCCCTTTCTCCGCCCAATACCAGCAGACTCTCGGGGTAGTTCCCTAACAAATAGCCATGGACCGCGCGCGATCTTTCTTTCCTCATTTTTGCCCTCTCCTTTCCCCTCACACATACAACTACATCATCTCATGCACGCCCCTTTGAAGTTGAAATAGCATGATACGATTTTATAGAGATCATTTACAGTCTGCACTATGTTTATATCACAAAATGTACGGTGGTTATGTGCCGTTCTTTATTCGTTTATTATAACAGAGGTTAGAAATGTTACGTAATTAATCGATAGATCCGAGTTTAAATAGTGACATTCTACATAAGTTTTAATATAGGATTTTATCAGCCGGAAAACATGTTCCAGGTCTAAAAGTACTGTCACAAAAAAGAAATAACGTCTGATTACTGATTCATGCCTCGTGCCACTTTCAAACCTGTCGTGACCGGCCGCACAGTTTCGAAGGTGCCGCCACAGTAGGGCGTTACCGCCCCTGGCGGCAGCGGCCAGCGGCAAGCGCAGGCCTTAAAAGATGTGCGGCCGCCACGCCTGAGCGAGCGGAGCGAGTCACAACCTCCGCCCCCGGCTACGCCTGCCAGCCTGCGGACCTTGCGGCCCGGCGCGAATATAAGCCGGCCGTGGCCCGGGGAAAGGCAGAGAGCGAGCGGCCGAGTAACTGCGAGGTGTGTGGCGACAAGTGATAGGACCTGGAACTTTGTGATTACGACGGACAGTGCTGCGACCACGGACTTTCCCACTACTGAGAATTGGTGACTCGGCGATATTTTGGTGTTTCTACTGATTACGACGACTCGGCTAAGTTTCTTTGTATTTTCTCCTGGATATACGGCACAATAGCTCTGTACCTGTTTTCTCTATCAATAAATTGTTGATTGAAGTTCGAGCGTGTTGAATTTGGACACATCAAATTGGCGACGAGGAGAAAACAACAACATGGAGCCCGAGCAAATAACAAAGTTGATCATGCTGATGCAACAACAGATACAGCAACAACAGCAACAGATGCAGCAACAGATGCAGCAGCAGCGGCAACAGGCGGAGGCACAGATGGCTGCATTGTTGGAGGCGGTCAGTGCCCGCTCCCCTCCACAGTTCCCTGGTTTCCGGCCGGACGCAGAGGAATGGGACGAGTACATACACAGGTTGGAGCAGCACCTACTGTGTTACAAGGTAGGAGACGCAAAAACGAAAAAGGCGTTTTTTTTGAGTTGCGTAGGCAACAGAGTGACCGACCTAATAAGAAAGCTGTTCCCAGAGAGAAATATCGAGTGTCAAATGGACAGAAATGCTAGAGAAACTCAACAATTACTTTAACAAAGTACCGCATGTGGTTGCAGCTAGATTCAAATTTTTTCAATGCAGAAAAAGCGAGGGGCAAACACACAGCGAGTGGATTACGGAATTGTCCGGGCTAGCGCGGCATTGTCAGTTCAGGTGCCCGCCATCAGATAAGGAAGTATCATACGCGGAGACTTTAATAAGGGACATGGTAGTGCTACACACACCGGAGGAGAAAATTAGGTTTCAAGCCTTACAAAGTGATAACCCGTCATTAGAGGAGGTACACAACCTATGTAAAACATACGAAATGACATGTGAAACAGCTCGCCAGATCGCAGCAGAGTCGCATGTGCGCCATGTCAAGAACAGTGGGTCGATACACCGAAGAAGACGGCAGAAGAACACGAGACCGACAGTAACGCCAGTGAGTGTAGTGACAGTGCCGAGAGTGGTTACGCAACAGAGGCGGCAACCGCAGTGAGTGGAAGCGCAACCGCCGACCCAGCGGCAAACCAGTGTTCAGGGGAGCCAGTAACAGTGACAGTGACAGTGACAGAGTGCAAATCAAGAAATCATGTAAAAACTGTGAGAGGTTACATACAAGAGAACAGTGTAGGTTCCGTAATGCGCAGTGTTTTGGTGCAAGAAAGTGGGCCACATCAGGAAGTGTGCGGAAGAAGGAGGCACACGGAACGGTACAAAAACAGGAGCAAGACATGGAAATCGATATGATTAGTCAAGTACTGACACCCACAAGCAGGAGAAACTGATGGTTGAAATTGAGCTGGGAAAAGTACCGGTGAGTTTTCTGTTAGATACAGGGGCAGCGGTAACACTCATCAATTTAGAAACTTACCGGCGATTAGGGTCACCCAGGTTGCAGAGGGTACAAAGGCTTGTACGCTTCGGCAGGACCCGATTAAGGTGCTGGGGAAAGTGTCGCTAAGGGCAGCCTACAAGAAGAGACAGACAGAGATTGAAGTGATCGTGGTGGACCGTTATGACGTCACGAACATCTTAGGCCTCGACTCCTTTGATAAGCTAGGGTTTGGAGTGGTGGACTCGGTGAACCGGATCGACGACAAAGAAGAGACACAGGTCATCAGGAACTGGAACAGGATTTTTCCAGAAGTGTTCTCACCCGGACTCGGAGAGTGTAGGCATTTCCGAGCAAGCATCCAGTTGAAGGAGGGACACAAACCACGTTTTTTCAAGGCAAGACCAGTCCCATGGGCCCTTAGGGAAAAAGTGGCCGAGGAGCTGAAGCGATTGCAGGCTGATGGTGTTATTACTCCCGTGTCAACAAGCCAGTGGGCCACACCTTTGGTCGTAGTGAAGAAGCCAATGGTTCGATTAGATGTGCGGGGATTTCAAAAGTACAGTGAACCAACAGCAGGCTGATGGTGTTATTACTCCCGTGTCAACAAGCCAGTGGGCCAACAGCTGGAAGTAGAACAATACCCAATCCCCAAGCCGGAAGACTTGTTCTACAAGTTGTCCGGCGGGCGAAAATTTTCGAAAATTGACCTGCGGGACGCATACCTACAGCTACCACTCGACCAGGACGCCAAGGAAGTTTTGGTAATTACCACCCCGTTAGGACTCTTCCAGGTACAACAGGCTACCATTCGGCGTGAATTCCGCAGCCGCACTGTTCCAGCGCTGCCTAGAACAGTTGACAGCAGAGCTGAGGGGTTGCTGCAACTACCTGGATGATATCATAGTCACGGGGAGCACGGAGAAGGAGCACAAGGAAAATTTGGAGAGTGTATTTAAAGTGCTCCACCACAATGGGTTAAAGGTGAATAAGGACAAGTGCGAATTCTTTAAGGACCAGGTAGTGTTCTTGGGGCACGTGTTGGACAGCACCGGCATTTCACCCACTAGCCAACACGTAGAAGCCATCCTGCGGCTGCCACCACCGGCAGACGTGAAGCAGCTACAGGCGTTATTGGGAAAAGTAAATTATTATAATAAGTTCATTAGGAACTTTTCTACTATCGCAGCTCCACTCAACAAGCTAAGGAAGAAAGGAGTGAGATTTGTTTGGTCACAAGACTGCGAAAGAGCACTGACCCAGTTAAAGGAGGCACTGGTGAAAACAGCTAAGTTAAACCATTTTGTGCCGGGTAGGCTCACCACAGTAGCGGCCGACGCCTCGGAGTATGGTCTCGGGGCGGTATTATCGCAGAAGGACGACAATGGTGTGAGAGGCCAATTGCGTTTGCGTCAAAATCCCTCAACAAACATCAGAGGAATTACTCACAAATTGAAAAGGAGGCATTGGGAATAATCTTCGCGGTGAGAAAATTCAATGATTATTTATATGGTAGTAAATTCCATATAATAACGGATCACAAGCCGCTAGTGCAGTTATTCCACCCAGGAAAACGGATCCCGGAAAGCACGGCGAAGAAGCTGCAAAGGTGGGCGCTATTCTTGTCGGACTACAATTACCAGATCCACTTCAGAAGCACGACTCAGCATGCCAATGCAGACGCTTTATCCAGGTTGCCAGGAGGCCCGGACCTGGAGTTCGACAAGTTGGAGGAAGAATGCCTTCAGATCGACTCAGAAGAATGCTTAGTACTGTCAGAATTTCCATTGGGAGCCAAGAAGATCGCACAGGAGACGGACAAGGATCCAGAGCTGCGGACAGTGAGGAACTACGTAAGGGAAGGCTGGCCACTTAGGTGTTTAAGGAGCAATGCTTCTTGGTACTCCAAGAAGGACAGGTTAACTTGCAAGGCGGGGGTGTTGCTCTTAGCCGGAGAGGAGTTTACAAGAGTTGTCATCCCGAAGGTGCTAAGGAAGACAGTGTTGGACCTCCTCCATGAGGGACACTGGGGGGTGGTCCGTACGAAGCAGTTGGCGCGTCGTCACTGTTTCTGGGAGGGGATGAACGCAGACATCAACCAATTACTGAAGAGGTGCGAGGCCTGCCAACTAAATCAAAGCGCGCCTAGGAAGGATTTGGTTCCCTGGCCGGAACCTAGTGAGCCGTGGGAACGGGTGCACGTAGACTTTGCGGGGCCATTTTGGGACAAAATGTGGTTGGTAGTAGTGGACGCCAAGTCAAATTACCCGTACGTGGTGGAAATGGCCAGCACCACGTCGGCGCAGACCATTAATGCCCTGGAAAGGATTTTTGTGACCGAAGGGCTCCCGGTCACATTAGTCTCGGACAACGGGACCCAGTTCACATCTCAAGAATTTGCAAACTTCTGCGCGAGCAACGGTATCCAGCATGTCTGCGCACCGCCGTTTCACCCGCAATCGAACGGGGAGGCGGAAAGGTTTGTTAGAACATTCAAGACGGCTATGGCGAAAGCGCGAGCAGCAGGTACGCACAGGTCCAGAGCGTTGCTACGGGTCTTGGCCACCTTCCGCACCTTGCCAGGCGCGGACGGCAGGAGCCCTGCCGAGGTGCTACACGGGAGACAACCAAGAACATTGTTGTCTTTGCTGAGCCCAGGAGATCCGTACAGGTCGGTAGGGACGCAACCTAAATTCCAGGTGGGTGACATGGTTTATTGTGCTTCTTTTAAAAAATGCCCAGCATGGCTTCCGGGCATTGTAACGGCGGCAAAAGGGAGCAGGACGTACTTAGTCCGCACGGAGGGTAGGGTGGTGACACGCCACCAGGGGCAGTTGAGACCCGGGTGAACCCCAGCAGGGTAGACTCACCCCAATGTATCCCAGCAGGAGTTTTTCAAAAAAGTGATGAGGGAAACTATTTACATCCCGCAGGAAGCAGCCGCCACGGGGACGAGCGAGCAGAGCACAGCAGAGCCCCCAGCAGCGGACGCGGCGACGCCAGGCGAGGAAGACGCCGGGGAGACACCCAGGACGAGGCTGCGCCCCCGGAGGAGCACCAGGAGGGTGCGGTTCGCGCCGTATACGACGCAATTGGGCGCGGAGGGTGTCGTGACCGGCCGCACAGTTTCGAAGGTGCCGCCACAGTAGGGCGTTACCGCCCCTGGCGGCAGCGGCCAGCGGCAAGCGCAGGCCTTAAAAGATGTGCGGCCGCCACGCCTGAGCGAGCGGAGCGAGTCACAACCTCCGCCCCCGGCTACGCCTGCCAGCCTGCGGACCTTGCGGCCCGGCGCGAATATAAGCCGGCCGTGGCCCGGGGAAAGGCAGAGAGCGAGCGGCCGAGTAACTGCGAGGTGTGTGGCGACAAGTGATAGGACCTGGAACTTTGTGATTACGACGGACAGTGCTGCGACCACGGACTTTCCCACTACTGAGAATTGGTGACTCGGCGATATTTTGGTGTTTCTACTGATTACGACGACTCGGCTAAGTTTCTTTGTATTTTCTCCTGGATATACGGCACAATAGCTCTGTACCTGTTTTCTCTATCAATAAATTGTTGATTGAAGTTCGAGCGTGTTGAATTTGGACACATCAAAACCCTTTGCTTTTTATGTCGTATTAAAAAGTGAAAGTTTATATTGTACTTAGCAGAATGGCATTTCTGTGATTATACTGCATTTTCATTGGTGAATTAGTAATTACCAGCATCGTGTTAGTTTCAACTACAATTTGTTTCCACGACACAATTATCTTCGTACTATTCGCAACTTAACCCAAGCAAAACGAACGCGTACACAAAACATGTGGTGCTGCAAAATGGCACTGACCTTCTCTTATAATTAAATTTCCTATTCTCTTTACTCTTGACTTGATTAAACAAACTGAAAGAAATGTTGTACCAATAATAACGTGTAATCCATGAAATCCTGTAGCTATAAAAAAGGATGATCCGTAAACTGAATCTGCAATGGTGAATGGGGCTTCGATATATTCATATGCTTGTAAAATAGCTCTTCGGTTTTGCCTCATTCTCTTTCCAACTGCCATCTATTCTCGCCTAAAAGACCTACAGGGTCTCTCTCTGTGGGTTGCGCACCTTCAGGGACATTCCTAGGAAACAGCACGTTCGCGCTGCACAAATACTACCTGAGCTATATCTCGGCTCTGTTCTTGAATATAATTGTTTGCGGTATTCCTTGGCCCCATATCGGTGATTGTAGGGGTCCTGGACCCCAATTACACACATTGTGACCAGTCAGGTCATGATATCATGGGAAATTGTGGGTACAAAGTTAACATGTGAGGGACTCGGAATGGTCTTTCTCCCCCTAGCTACGAACACAATTTAAAATATTCATCAAACCATAGGTTTAGATTCCACGTGCTTGGGTACAACTGCCCCAACCTCTGATCCTCTCTCGACAAAACTATTTGTAAACGGGTTACCATTATGTGACAAGAATTTGGTCAAACTAAGAACATAACTAAAACTGACCTATTTATGCATTAGCGTCATTTAATGTCTTTTGGAGTACTAAATCTATAAATTTTAATTACTTTGACACCATTCGTTTCTATAACAACAATATAAAGTTAATTTCCAGCATTAAAATATATCAACAACACTCAATAATAAAGATTTTTCTTAAAATTAACTAACTCTAGAACAATTTTGTAGATCATATTTATAGTAGGCATCAATTAACAGAAAGGTTATTTCTACGCCGAAATAGTTTTTCATAAAAAAATTTTCACATTTTCTCACAATTACAGCAAATCTCGTAGGATTGAAATATGAATTCAAGAATACATGCACAGAGATTTCGGAGCCGTGTTTGAGAAAAATCGTGTTTCTAAAATTTCCCATTGTGCCCTGAAAATTACGCCAAAACCTACAAATATTTTCAAAAAAATCTCTATCTTCAATAATGAAGTTCTAAGATGGCATCGAAAAATTTCCGATGTGCGCATACGATGTGTGAAAATTCAAAGCCAACAGTGAAGAACGGCTCAATGCCAGTTATATAAGAATATTTTTACTCTATTCTTTTACGAAAAAAAAAAAAAAAAAAAAAAAAAAATTTTTGAGAAAATTTTGACAGAGCAAAGACAGAGGGACAGCAAGACCTCTTTTTCAACATGATGGGAATCCAAAACGTGTATTTCCGTTAAAATCTCGAAATCGATTTTCCGCAGCATTGCCTAACTTTCCCTATACAACGTATATTACTCCGTACGTAGTAGTAATACGAGAAAGTAAAAATGTAATAAAAATGGACGGTCAGTACACAAAGGAAAACACACTGTCTGTATGTGCCAGCGCGGCGCCGAGTCGTGTCGTGTCGTGTCCACAGAGCAGGCAAATTGATAGAGCGACCATCCCGGGAGCACACGAGGCCCGCGGCGTCGTAACCCCGCGTTAGAGGAGCAGCTCTACTTTTACGGCCCGCGCCGCGGATGAGCCCCAGCCGCAGCCCGGCATAAAGCCCCCGCCAGCGGCACGTGACGGACGGCAGCCACGCCCACATTGTTTTCTACTTCACCATCAATACACTAAACTACTGCTGCTAACACAGACCGTACTTCGCGCAAATTGGCGAAAAGTACTCACATTTTCGAAAACTTGTACATGACCTTATTTCCATATCTATCTTTAAGGAATCGATTTCATTAAGGGAAACATTCTCTATTTTCATAATTGTTTGATTGACATAATTGATGCTGAAAAAAAAATTGAATTTTTGGTATTTTCGATAAATCAAGGTCTTCAACGAACCTGCACCATTCTCTTAAACGTCCTTCACACTATTCAACAACAGAATTTAATAAAAACCGATGGAGCCTTAAAAAAATGAAAATGTCCAACGAGGTTGATGTTAAGTACCCCCAAAATCAAAATATCGGTTTCAAATTCAACGGGCCTTGACAGCCAGATCAACTGCGGGATATCAATTTTGAAAAAATCGGCAGAACTGTTTATCCGCTACCGTTCTCTAGTGACAGTCACGTTTTGCCATCATTCAATGTTTCTGTATCAAAGACCCGCAGACCATGGACACACCACGCGTTAGAGAGTTTTTTCTCTAAATTTAGCAACTGGATTTATTACTTTTTTGTTAACAGGCTCTGTAATAAGAGTTTTTCTGCCGAAAATTCGCCGTTTTGCCCGCAACATTACAAAACTTTCTCTATACTGAGTAAGCGGTAGCAAGAAAGTAAAACTATTCGGTGGTGTAACGGTTAGCGTACCGAACTGTTGTACCCAAGTTTGCGAATTCAAATCCGATCGAAGTATGGATTTTTAAGGACAGAAAAATTCTTCGTATGCTCTCCTTTGGAGAGGAAGTGAAGCCGGCTGCCTAATGTAGTAGATTTACTGCTTGTTGATCTTCAAGCCCAGATGAAGTCTCTGAGCTAAATTCAAATCGCCTGTTTCGTCGCCCGAATACATTCTTTCTCCGCTGGATGGTGAAAGGAGCGGAGCGAAATTTGCGTGGTCAGACGAAAGAATCTCGCCACGTAAAATAAGGTATTAACTAACTGTAATTTTCTTCTCCATCACCCTGCCAAATCTTGAGTGAAAATCACATTTCTCCTATGTTAAACGGTATGCATGTATGTAAAACCGTTAATTACTATCGTAAAGTTGAAGGATGATCGTGAATACGTTCTCGACCTTAAAAAGCCTGCTCCATAGACGCACAGTAACACGTAAAATGAATCGCGACTAAATACATTTAAATGAGCAAACTTACATACCGATTCTGAAGCGGCTGGGGGCCTCGGTCCAGACAAGACAGCGAGCGTCAATGTCGTTGCACACCATTTAAAAGAAAGCTCTCAACGGAGAGGGAAAAACGCGTTTTCCCCCCTAAGAAATGGCCATTAGGGGAAAAGCGCGGCCGGGTGGCGCAACAGCCTCTTTATTCAAAATTGTTTCTATTTTCACATTTTATAATCTAATTTTTCTATTTTACTTAAATTCTAATTCTATTGATAACAATATTATGTAATATAAAAAATATTTGTAATTTAGATATATTGCTATTATTATTATTATTATTATTATTATTATTATTATTATTATTATTATTATTATTATTATTATTGTAGCACTGAAGATGACCGCAATGCGACCGAAAACGCCTTCTGTCAAAATATACACCTACGACAAAATAACGCCTCGAATCTATTTCTATTTTGAAACATCATTGGGATGTCTAAGTATTTAAATGACATTTAGTCCGTTGTTCTGAGTTCATTAAAAGCAGGATGATACTGAACAACGCGGGCTCTTCGAAATTGGGTCTCCGTTTACATCAGTTGCATGACTTAATTCACAAGCGTACACACACACACGCGCGCACACACCACGCGCACACGCACGCGTACACACACACGCGCACACACACACGCGCACACACACACGCACACACACACACACACGCACACACACACATTTTTTGCGGCGTTGATTATGTGGGAAAACCCCGTGCACGCGAATCTCAGAGGTTACTGCTTAAAAATGAGTCTACTCTCCAATGTAAGCATAACGAATGTTTTATCTTGGTAATAAAATTAAAAAAAAAGTTACCGTTAAGTAGTCCCCACTCTAAATCTTTTAATCATCGCAAGAACTGGTGTTATTAACCAATATTATAAAAATTCTTTACTTCGTTCAACGGTTCGGTTCAACTCGATGGCAACTCAATTACGAATTAATAACTGCTGTGTGTAGGATTCGATTTTCCACCGACCCAAACCGACTACTTTTTGCGGGCAGCATCCAATCGATAAGCAAAACAAAGCCAAATGTTGATTCGGAAAACAAAGAAACAATTGCGCGTTGGTATGCCACCGAAGCCTATCAGCGTTCGGGATTAACAGAGCAATTGTCTCTGAACACAATGCACGCCCAGCATACGCGAGACTCTTCGCGCAACATATTAACAGGTGGCCAGCGCTAAATTCTCCGATGTCAGAGCGATAAAAAGCTTCATTTGCAAATCCATAGACAGAAGCGTCCCGCGCTGGCTGCTGTTTTTCTATGTAAAGTGTTTGATTTTGCTCACAGAGTCGCGTCGTTGAAATACGGTCAAACAGAACTGTTTTCAGAAGCAACACACTAACCCAGCCTGCCAATTAGATTTTGAAACGAAATGAAACATTCATTCATCTTGCAGGCGAGTTCATTCGCCTCACTGTACATTACCGCTGCGCGCCGTTCACATGTAGATTGACGGACATCGATATCGATTTTGCTCTTGGTATAAAAGGGCGCATAGAACCCACCTAACAATGCTTAGTTCGAATATTTGGAAGACGCGTTCTGCGTGACACGATTTCGATAACTGACTGCTATTATACTTTTCGGTTAGTTACAGTACGTTGGCAGTAGATGTCTTGTAGTCTGTACTGTAACTAACCGACACATGATGTTTTGTACTTACACATGATGCTTTTGAGGTACACACCAATAGTTTTTGTTTAAATGACCCTCATTTTGTCCATAAACGTCGTTCACTAATGTTCAGGGAAAAATGAACGTGGGTCATTGATTTTTTTTTTTTATTTGTAAATTTGTTTCCGTGTACTTGTAAGCACGGATCTTAATCATTTCAACTGAAATAATTTTGTGGTTTGTAAGGAAATGGCTCTAAGAACGCATCCTCATCCATCTCCTGGTGCAATGTCGCGAGTGAGCAGCTGACAGACGACGCGGTGGGTCGTGCGACTCCTTGCCTACAAGTCCGCTCCGGCATTCGCCGGGTGTTGATCGGAGACACCACGGAAAACTACCGACCAGAGCAGCCGGCCGCTAGAATTGTCCTCCAGACAGCGGCTGAATTCAAACCAGCTGACAAGCTAGTGTCGAAGTCCTGGCACCGTCGGGAGCGGAACCCACAGAACGTCCCGGGGAGAGCCGCTGCACGACAAGAGCTGCTGCCCTGAGCCATCCACTCGCTACCGCCGCCGGTCCCTCGCAGCGTGCGCGCATGGCCTGAGGCACCCCCGAATACACTTCCATTGATTTAAGAAGAAATAAAACAGGTCATCTTATAAGAACACCAAATCAGAATCCCCACAATTCGCTTGATTGACAGAGCTTCATTTCGTCACCTGTTACGGTGACATTCAATCGGGAGCTTCACGTCACTACGTCGACGTTCAACCTCCCGATTGGAGGTCACCGTGACAGCTGATTTACCTCAAATTACCCCTACGTTTAAATTCAAGTACAGATTCCAAGACGTCTGCTACAAAATGCCCTACTGCTAAAAAAAGAGGTGTGGGCTGCAAGGCCCCACATTTCCGGGAACAAATTCACTTGATTTCTTCCGGTGTTGCAGTACATTTTAAATTATTTTTCTATGTCAAGATTTGTAAAGCGTTTCAAACCATTTAAGGAAAATGTTACATTAAAGCAAGACTTGAGTAGTGGTTTTTAATTTGTCAGCACACACTTCGCCGGAAAAGACACAATTAACCATGTATGCTCAGCAAATAAAAATCGTTCCAAAAACACAACACACTGCACTCTTGTTTGTAAGAATAAAAAATTAGGTTTGTAATTCAAAAATTCCATCGATTTCTAAAGATTCTTCCACAAGTTCCTTTATTTTCCCTAATTTTCTTTTACATCAATAAAGCACCCTCACTTTTCGGGTTTTCCAGTTCCTTTTAAGAATGGGGCAAACCTGGTGTACAATCGTGAGGTACGATTATCACGCAGAACATTGAACAATTGTCTCGCATAGAAGTGACGTGCTTTTTAAAAGGAAAATAACATTCAATGATGTTTAGCGGTTTTGAAGGAGTGGTCATATTGGCCGGCCGAGGGCGGAGTCGGTCGGGCGGGGTCGGGCGGGTCGGGGCAGTCTGGGCGGGTCGGGGCGGGTCGGGCGGTCGGGCGGGGTCGGACGGGTCGGGCCGGGGCGGGTCGGGCGGGGTCGGGGCGGGTCGGGCGGGGTCGGGACGGGTCGGGGCGGGGTCGGGCGGGTCGGGGCGGGGTCGGGGCGGGTCGGGCGGGGTCGGGGCGGGTCGGGGCGGGGTCGGGGCGGGTCGGGCGGGGTCGGGCGGAGTCGGGGCGGAGTCGGGGCGGGGTCGGGGCGGGGCGCGGGTGGCGGCGAGTGAATGGGTGGCGGGCGGAGCGGGCGGGAGTGGGAGGTGGGAGTGGAGAAGGACTATATTTGGGTTCCTGTAACCTAGCTGATGACAGCTAATCAGATGTTACGGTTTCGTTCAATCGGGAGCTTAAACGTCACTACAGTTACCACACCCTAATGACTAGAGGATTTTTTTGTAGTTACATATTTTTTGTCTTTCTACTTATCTCTCTCAAAATTTTAATCTTGGCGATTTGTCGCCGTTCAAACACAATATCCAATTGTTTCGTTACATATTTTTATATATTTGGTACTACATTAAATATTTTACATATTTCGCTATTTTCACAAATTATTTTTTTATTCTATCAATTTCTTACTATTTTTATGTAAAGAACTATGTTCAAAAAATTGAGCAATTTTTCATTTATTATTTCCGCGTGCTCCTGTGTACTCTACTGAGGACGCGGTCGGATATTCTCACAGTGCGGCACGTCTGCGTCAGATAATTTTCACATTTAAGCATGAAAAGTATCATTGAAACGTTTGCCGACCTTTAACCAGAATTTCCAAGAAACTTTGGCGATCGTCGTCGTGTAAACACTTCGATGAGAATATTGCATGCATTGATTGCTGGTCAGAGATATCGCTAGTTTGTACTACGATAGTTTCTATTGCTTCTAGTGTGCTGCTAAACTACATTCCTGGATAACAATTTGTGAAAGTTTCACTCAGATGAAAGTTGTACGATGCAAGTGTGCATCAACTTGTGCTTTCCAAATGAACTTTAAAACGTTTGCATTGTTTTTAAAATTTGTATAGGAAAGTTTTAATAGACGTAAGGTCGAACTATGTAGAAGTGTTTTATAATTAAAGTATTTTAATATTACATATTATATAGATTTTTTTTTTTTTTTTATTACATATTTATGTACTTTTGCGTTTCATAGTCATATTTTTCCGGTCTCTAGTGAAGACGTTTCAGCTTCGGTTGGCGACACCGTATGCCAGCTGATGAAGTGTCATCGGCGAGGCTCGAAAAAGCCCAGTATGCGCTAGGGCTAGGGCTAGGGCAGGGGGGCGGGGCCGCCGGGGGTCGCGCCTTCGCCTGCTCCATTCGGCGCAGTGGCCCCACTTTGCATTTTATGCCGCTGCGGTCGATGCCGCCGCCCACAGATGCAACATTGAAGGCCCTCGGCCCTCGGCGCCTCCCGCGCCGCCAAGTGGCCGCCGACGGCACTTCCTCACACACCTCCCCCTTACGAAGAGTATATTGGTAACACAACCAGTTCCACTTTTCATTTTTGACACTCAAGAGGAATTTATTAGTGTATATTGATTACATACAGTATTTTTGATTATATGATATTTCGGCTACACTTCAAGCCTTTTTATAAAGTAGAGTTTGAATTATTACACTAGGATTTTTACATTATGTACATTATTCACAAGTAAGCGTGCGTACCTCCGCTCGCTGTTTCTTCATTTCTGTTCCGTCTTGTTTCGGTAATGTATATAATGTAAATATCCTATATAGTAATTCAAACTCTATTTTATAAAAAAACCTGAAGATGGCTATAAGGTGTAGCCGAAACGTCATGTAATCAATATATACTATATGTAATCAATATAACTATAATAAATTACCCGTGAATGTCAAAAATAAAAAGTGGAACTGGTTGTGTAAAAATTCCAGACATTCATCGAAGAAGGAAGAAAATAAGTTTATGAAGAATTTATTGTCGTGTGGCACGTTATCGGGATTATTAAAGAAAACGTTATTACTAAGTGTGTAATGTTCTTCTCTTCATCACAAAGTATATAGTGAGCCTTGTTTTGCTTGAAAGTTGGTCTGTTCATTGGAGAGGAGCTACAGTATGTTCCTAATTCAGCAAACGCGTTCGCAAAAAGGAAAATGCATTCACATTCATACAATTAATTTCTTTTATTAATGGTTTATTATTGTAATGCTACATTTCATACACGAAAGTTTAAAGCGAGTAGTACATAATAAACTATTTGGTGTACGTACTTCAAAAATTGCTCGTACTTGAAACCACCTTTAAAACACTGCAAGGCCTCACCGTTATTGCAGTACCGACCTACAACCCTCCGCCCTGCAAAATAAGTGGTGATATTCCGAGTCTTCCTCGGTGTTCATTTCTCTGCATTATATCCAACAGGACTTCACCCGCTGTCCTTTTCCTCCATCTCCGTGGCCAGTCACGAGCCACCATCTACATCAGCCCAGCACGACCCTTGGCCCAACGGTGGATTTTCTTCGACTCAAACGCAGACAAGTGAGCAGGCAGAGAAACAGCTCGTTTTTTGACTTCAACATTTCTCCAAAAAATGCCCAAGGGGAGCCAAAGCTGCGTTGTGAAATAAATGTTGACTACGGATCGTTCGGAAGATGACAGTCATCTGTGTCCCGATAGTCATAACTAGGGAACGGATTTTATTGTAATAAAAAAAGCAAAATATGTACACATATATGCATTTATTTTTTCTAAAATATGTAGGAAAAAATATAAAATATGTGAAATAAAAATTCATTACAATGTTTAAAATTCCATTCTTGAACCGTTTTCCAAGCACACTACGTTGTTTATCAAACCTTAACATGGATTCAGAGAGGCTGAAAGAAAGTTCTACATCTACAGAAGCAATTATTTGCTAGCTTCCTCCGAAATGTATAATACTTTCGTAGTATATACAATGTTTACGAGGAGTCGGCGCTCAAGTGCATAGTACCGTGTACCCTGTGATAGAAAGAGAGGGGGAGAGGGAGCTTTTCGCCCCTCCCCCCCCCCACTCCAGAAAACCGATAAAATAATGATCTGAAAAAATTTCTTTTACCGAATTACGCATGGCGTCTTTGAAACATGTGTAAGCACGCGGTTGAAGTTCATTCTGCTTCACATTCATCCGCTCCTCCTTGATCCCGAGTACGCGGTTTCCAAGAAGCAGAAGGCGCGGAGGGGGGAGGAGTAAGTTTGACAATGAATAAGGAAGGTCCGTCGTTTATACAAACGCACTGCATGGCTTTGCAAATATTTCAGTAACAAAGTTTTGAAGTAACATATTTCGAACGCGCAAGTGAAATGTTAATTTTCCGCTTATAGATATATTAAAATGTAACGAAATATGTAGCAGTAGATGGAATATGTAAAAAATGTAATTATGCCAAAATATGTAAAAATATGTAAAATAAAAATGGTTTCAATTCGTTCAGAATGTCGTTTTAAATCTAAAAAATATTAGTGAATGCAGGTATTATGTCACTGAAAAAATATGTATTTACACGAAAATCCGTTCCCGAGTCATACCATGTGATAAACCCGCACGGGTAAATCACGGACCATATACCGACACCTTTCGCTCACGGCGACAATCGCCAACCCAGAGGGTAACTCTGCGATCAACTAAGCAAGTCTTTTTATCACCGCAGCCGAAATAATTTGGCAATGATTCAATGACACTCCACGCAATGTCCGACTCATTTCCATACGTTCCGTGGTCTCTGGATTCCCGTAAAACGTTTTCGCTATTGAGATCAGCATATTTTCCAGTTACAAGGATTCGTTCCTGCTAATCTGTTCGAGGAGGCTTTCTCAATCGGCCAACATTTAGGCCCAAAGAGAAGGGCTAAAAGCCGTGGTCCAAATGACCACTAAACCATTAGCGGCTGAAATTTGATAACAGTTACGTTGCTCACATTTTGCACGGAACCTGTTCCTTTTAAAATACCAACGAAGAAGTCAGGGCCTCAATCGATCAAAAACGTCTGTTCTTTTAGATATCAGAAAAGCATTCGAGGCGGTCAATTAGGAGATTCTATTAGAAATAATTGAAATACAATCGAGTCCGTTTTTAATGAACTGCTGCGTACTAACTTTTTGGTTCACTAGATCCGAAAATGTCAAAACTGAATTGAATTTCTCCGTAACGATTGAGTTTATTAATACAGTTTTCAGAAACCCATGACGGTCTTTGCAAAACGTTTCAAATCGCCAAGAAATCGCATCTGGAACAAAACTATCAGTAACTGCTCGATCGTCCGTAGCACAGAAAACAGTCCACTACCTTTGGCATTCTTAAAATACGTAAATGATTAAAATGAAAAGTATCTTTTTTATTTAGATAAAATCGATTTGTAAGGACAAAGTATTTGTAATTTTCAAGCATGTTTCAAAAACGTCGATGTTTTTTGCCATCTCTAGTTCTGCAATCGCCTAGTTGCACTCATCTTCCAACTCCCTCTTGACAGGTGGGTAGCTGACAATCCGGTGGCCGACATCACTAAGGCAGTAGTGTCGTAGCGATCTCGGACCGAAGGGTCGCGGGTTCGAGTCTCGCCTCGGGCATGGTTGCGTTTGCGTTTCACCCCTTATCATCATCATATCGTTTCATCTTCAGAGTTACCATAACGTCAACTCCTATAGTGGTGGCTAATGACCTGGATGTCGATGCGACCTTAAATAACAAAATAAAAAAGCGGTTCGCAGAGCGGTCCACGCCCAGCCGTCAAGAGCAAGAAGGGAGTACGCGGTGCAGCGGGCGAGGCAGCGCGTGCGGAGGGGGCCCGGGGGCCAAAGGGCGAGGGCGAGGGCGCGGGGGTGCCAGCTGGCAGCCTTGTGCCCAGAAACCCACTTCCCCCTCGCAGCACTCGTTCAGGCGGAGCGCCCCCACGCCCCGGCAGCCGGGATCTGCACGCGCGCACTCGCACACACAACTAATCCCAAGTAGGGAGCGGATTTCCATGATATTGCATATTTTTGACCGTTGCTTCAGGGCACAACTAAGTGAAATTTCTTCACATTTGGTTAGATTTGAATGTCCTCTGGTGTTGAATGTCATCAAAGTGATGTAAAATGAAATACATGTATTGTATGTGATTATTTTTGTAGTGAGCTGTTGATATCGTCACCTAATGAATATGATTACTATGTCGTGTTATATACACACGTATAGACACCCGCGTTTCCTGAAAATATTTCCGCCCTTAAGTAAGTCATTTTTGACAAAAAAAACAAACACTGATTAGTAAATTACAAGACAAGGTAATGGTAAATTCCTATATTAATAAACAGAGGCTTACAAGAATCACGTGGGTGGGATTTGGTTATTATTCGTACAATTCGTTTTTGTAATCTAAAAGTCTACGAGCTGTAAGATGTATTTCCTCAGCATATTATGCTATATCTCAGACGAGAATGAACATTCGCGAAATACACACAATAAGCAGTATGAAAGCTACATGAATTTGAAAGAATTTTGAACGCGAAGCATAATGGACTTCACTTTGGGTTCAATTCTTTTACATGGACGCTTCATTTGAGGTTTGTCTGGATTGAGAGACTAAAACAAGTTGTTACCTTAACATCAGACAATGGCACATCGTTTATTTTCAATGGAGTACCGAATTGATTATTTCAAATGAAAAACTGCATTGAAACCACTTTCTTTTCATTTACTATTAATTTTGTCCTAAACAAATTCCCACTGAGGGGAAACACGAGTTCGCAAACCGTACAAATGTTGTAAAATGAAACAAATGTGTTATATCAAGAGAGAAATTTATAACATTGTTGTTACCTAAACATAAAGCAATCCCCCTGCGAGAAAAGTAACTTGACGTCGCTAGTCGAAGTAATCTTGCACTACGTCCCTCGTAGGAAGTTATTAACAGCAATAGGAACCTCAACATCTTTTACGCTACTTGTTGTATTACAGAGATGGCCGCTTCCATTGGCCACTGATAAGAGAGAATATTTACTTATTTCCTGGAATATAAAGCAAAATGCCCTCGGTTTCACGAAAAAAAGGCCGTTATTTGAGGGTGACTGCTTAATCACGATGGGCGTTTGATCACAGTTCACTATTTCTAAATTTTGGCGATTCCTTTCCTGTCCAAGGCCAACACCTCGAGAATTTACAATACATAATAGCGAGATGTCTCCCTGAAAAAGAATTGGACTGTTGCCTCCACTAGAAGTGTGAGTCACTTCTCGCGGAGTGAAGACGTAAGGAATTATCACGTAACTACGAAGAGCGTTTAGAAATCAAAAGCGAAACCGATTCATTCGTTTCAGGTTTCAGCAATTCATTTACTGAAGTCTTAACGATTTTGATTTCGCTCTCACTACTGAAACTGTTTCTACCCGCTTCGTTCAGTGCATCAACTGATGGCACTGCAGGGCCACTCATCAGGAGGCCCTAGGTTCGCGCCCCGACGGTGGCAGCATTTTCGACACTAACTTATCAGCTAGGTCGAATTCAGTCGCTGTCTGGAGGCGAATTCTAGCGTCCGGCTGCTCTACTCGGTAGTTTTCCGTGGTTTCTCCGATTCAACACCAGGTGAATGCCGAAGCAGTACCCTTACAAACGGGCCACAGGCCGCGCGCGATCTTTCCTTCCTCTTCACTGTCGTATCTTCTCCCCTTACACACACACTAACATGCACTGCACTACCACACATTGCGGAAGCCCAGCCTAGAGTTTCGAGCTTGTGCCGGCTGGGGGGCACCCGGCTGTTGGGAGATACCTGATACGGGAAAACCGGCTAAACGATAGTAGGTTGGCACGGTATCTCGCCATCCTGCGGGGGAAAACCACCGTCACCTCCAGAGATAAAAACACGGATCACACTTTTGGGATTAATGACCTTAGTTGTCGACGTCGCGCCCGGAATCACTGATCAACCTAACGGCTTCGTTAGGATATCTCTGTTTCACCTCTTGGCGCCTTTGCCCTCCCATGGTCATCCCTGGTCTTTCCTGCGCCGCCTGCTGACTCAGGAACACTCGTGCTCTGTAGAAGACAGGCGGGACCAACCGCAAAAATCGCCCAAAACAGCAATTATTATACCTTCATTATTATTTTCCACACCCAGGAAGGAACGCTGATTTATCAATGTATCACGAGCTAAAATCACATTCCTATAATTTCTAGCTGGCTTAAAGCATCACAAAACAGTGATTCATATGAAACAATGCGTTGACAAGAAATCCATAACGGAGAATGAGAGTTTAAATTAAATGATATCTTAATTCAACAGGACTCAACCGATGCATCGCCTACGACAGGAACAACGTCAGTACTGCCATTATGCCGAAAACATTAGCGGTTTCCCAGCAACATAATGTTTGAGTATAATGAAGCTCACACGGAAGCTGATAAAAAAAATAATTAAATATTTAATTGAACCTTACATACCTCCAAGTGTGGCCTGGCTTTTCACCAAGCACCACCAAAGTGACCTTTCCTAAATAACTCGCCGTCCAAGACCCTAGCTCCATGTGAACGCCCCGCGGAAAACGCGCTCTCTATTTAGAACGCGGGCGTTTCAGGCGACGTTCTTTTCATGGCTGCACAATCTCTTAAAGCGCTTAAAGAGGAACACGTCAAACGCCACACACTTGCGAAATACTTGCAAGCTCGAAATCAAAATTAGTTTCGAATACACCCACATACCCCTTTTTTCTTAAAGAAAGAGTGTTCAAACGGATTCATTTCCACTTCTAAACAAAAACAAAACAAATGAAAACAAAATTGCATCTGATCACAGTACTTCAATGCTACCGAAAGTCACGCTCTGATCTTTTTGCCCGCTTAAACACACTCCGCACTTTCTAATTCTGTTTAAAAGCAGTTATTAGTGTACATCTGTTTACACCATTTTTCGTTTCATCAAAACTTTGCTCTGATGGAAATACAGAAGTTCCTTTTGAAAATAAACCCCACATTGTCACAGGGTCATAAATATATCTTGAAATAAGAATTAAAATGAACAGCAAGAGCATTTATAAAAAACCTTTCTTTTTACTATCTATTAATTGATAATATAATTACGTACTGTAATTATATTAAATTTAAATTATAAATACTACTTTAAATAATTACTCTATGCTTAGTATAATCAAAATGGCACCGCTGCATGAAGTGTTCGATCAGAACAACTTGAAATTCTTTTTTTGTAACACTTCCCGAAATACCTGTTTTACCGAAACATCTTTTACAAACAATATTAGTTTTGGAGAAGCAGCTTATTCAAACGCATAAATGGGTGTATATCTGTTTAGAGATGAACAACGTGAACGAATCTCCAATGAAAAGGAGTCAATCAGGACTTAGCCCCTGGGTTATGTGCTGATTGCTGAGTAGGATAGAATGCGCATTATAAGCAGCGAAGGCCCCAAAAATCAATACACGAGAACAGAAATAGTCCAGTGGGTACCGCCAGTGGTTTTCATCAGGACGACAAAAAATGCCTCCTGCACATCGGGAAGACCGACAGAGCGTGTTCTAATTACGAGTTGTACAAAGGACGACCTTCAAATATTCAGCGATCCCATGCCACATAATGAGGTTGCTAAGAGGGTTATTCCTGAACTTTACTCTCATCCAAATCAAAATAGTTCGAATCAATAAAAAAAATGACAATATTTATTGCTTCTAATTATTTTAAAACGATGACACTTTGGAAAAGTGCATAAAACCAATAAAAATACTTTGTTCATACAGTGTAGTAAGATCCTTAAACCTCGTAAACTGTGAAAAGTAATTAAATGTTTTTCGATATCTTGTAACAGATACCGAAATGATACTTATGCTGATTTTTAAAAGAGCTACAAGATATACGTTTGGCGCTACAGATTTTTTTCTGTTCAACACAAATACGTCGTATATTCTTCTAAATGAGGCGACTTCAACTTTTTTCATAAAGGAATAACACTATACATTAGGAAGTACGAAAGAATTTCCTCTTAGAATTAAAATTACATTTACTATTACCTACGATTAAACGTGGATTTAAACACAGGTTCAATTGACGTAAATCAGCTGTTACTATCCAATCGAGAGGTTGAACGTCATTGTAGTGAGGTGTCAGCACCTGACTGTATGACAGAAACCCTGATGAAAGCTGATGACCTGACAAATGAGACAAAAATACCTCGAATTTTCATTTGACCGAAAATAAGCTTATTTCTTGAAATTATTAACTTTTAAGTAAGAAAAAAAACGTTATTTGTTAAAATAATATTTGCGCTTTGGAAAATCCAAATAGCAAATAAAGTAACTGTTCATTTAAATTATATGGATGAATAAATCAATTATTTCTGGTACACAGTTTTGGACACAAGGCGCTAACTCGCTTCTTATCTTGGATGCAAGGCTCTACATCTAAAATTTCGCTGCACAGCCTACCATTTCTACACACGGAGGAGCCTTTAGTTTCTCCACTGCTCGACTATTCGTGTATAATAGTCTCATTTCGTCGGGCAACACGCGCTGCATTATGAAGCGAATGCGTCTCGTGCTAACTTTTATAGCCCCGTGCACCCAACGCGATGCAGACGCGCGCCCAACGAAACCTCAGGGGGCGCTAAAAATACCCCCCTGTGCACACGCTTCCTCGCCCCTCCCCTCCCCCTCCCTTTCCTTTTCCTGCAGCGCCGCCGCCGCGATAAGGATCCGCGAATGCAAAAAGAAGTAATGAGCTGCCCCAGTGGGTCCCCGCGCTGCTTCTGCGGCGCAAAAAGAAACTAATGGTGTAGTAAAACAGCACGTACTTTCTGGCAAAATTACCCGAAACGTATTCAAATTTTCGAAAAACTGTACATGACCTTATTTCGAAATCTATCTTTAAGGAACAGATTTCATTAAGGGAAAGATCTCTACCTTTAAAATTGCAGCTGTAGGAAGACGCCAAAAATTGTTTCAACTGTCGAAAAATCAGATTCTTCAGCGAAAATGATACCTGCACCATTCTCTTAAACGTCCTTCACACATCCAATAAATTTAATAAAAAACGATGGAGCCATTTTTTTATTTTGAAAATGACCCAGGGTTCATGTAAAGTACCCCCAAATTAAAATATCGGTTCAAATTCAAGGGGCCGCGACACAGCCAGATCGATTGCGGAAAATGAATTTTGGAAAAAATCGGCTGAAGGGTTTAGCCGTTAGCGTTGTTCACAGACGGACAGACAGACATTTTGCCGTCAATCGATTTCTTGCTATCAAGGACCCACAAAACATGGATTCTAGCTACACCGTGTATTAGAGGATTTTTTTCTCTAAATTTACGAACTGGATTTATCCACTTTTTCGTTATCAGGGCCTGTCAATAAGAGTTTTCCTGCCGCAAATTCGCCTTTTTTCGCGCAGCATTACATAACTTTCTCTCTACTGCGTAAGCGGTAGCGAGAACGTAAAAAGAGGTAATGAGCTCTCCCATTGGGTCCCCGAGCTGGTTCAACGGGGAAAAAAGAAAAAAAAAAGAAGAAAAGGTCGCCTTGCACGTTCCTTTGGCTGCATTTTTTTTTTACTGCTCCGCCGGCGGCGGCAAGTGTCCCAGGAAACAATTGCTAGTGGTAATGGGCTAACAATTGCTTCGGCCCCTGCCCTCCAGCGTTATAGCTTCCAGCTATTTCTTGTGTTCGCTACTCCTTTACCCTTTTGCGTTGAAGGCAAAAAATAGTCCTTTATTGCTTATGAAGTGAAAATTATTGTACCTATTTTAATCCTTTGCAAATTAAGAGGTTGCGATGGGAAAATTATTTACTCACGTCAATACCGAGTGTATTTCTTACGAAAATAGCGCAACGTTCTGAACATAATACATTTGGATTTGCCTGTCTTTGTGATCGTAGTATCAATACTACGTTGTATGTAGTATGTAGTACGATGTATTGTAGTATGATCTTTGTGATTGTAGTATTTTCAGAGTAGAAGTGTAGCGATCTCGCAGAAACATTAAATGTTGGTTTTCGAAGAGCGAATGTTACGACCTTTTTCTAATACACCCTCTATTGTCTTTCTGCATACTTCCTTCCCATACTGTTTTTACTTACGTGAAATCAATACTGAAAGCGAAGATTAAATGCAGAAATGTGAAGAAATAAAGACCAAGATGTCTTCAGTATCATATTGTATCCTCTCGTAAGAAACACGAATGTACTAAACGAATCAACCAAATCTCTTGCGTAAATTGTTTATGAGATGAACTCAACTTTTCGCGTTTTTTAACAAGAGTATTGACTGTCAGAGGCAAGTACTTGGTTAGGGAAAAACTACTACGAAAAACATACTTCGAATGTTCGTAGGGAGAAATACGGATGACTAAAGACTGGCTCTTAGGATTGTAAGTGATTTCTTTTTCAGGGTTAAAAATATATATTCGCTTAGGGGATCCATTTCTCGCAAATAAAAAACCGGATCACTCGCTCGAGTGTAGCCTATGCTCTAGATACATTCTAGGGAATTCACGATATTAACCCACACATTGAGCATAACAACAAAATAAGTTACAGAAGAAAAATATTTTAATAACATTGTTGCAACAGTTTTTCAAAATACATTCGATTGCGTAACACACTTCAACTGAAACTACAAGTGTGATGTGTAAAGCAACTAGCATTCAATTCAGTTAATTTACATATTCGTGAATCCATGTTTATTCAGTTGTCCAGCCACAACTCTTCGAGCCAGTAGGCTGGAAGACGCTCCACCAATTTTCGAAAAATTGCAAAAAGAGTTTTTAACGAAACTGAGAACTGCATCATTGTCTTAAACGTCCTTCCCAAATTTTGAAAATGTTCCAGAGGCTTCATGTAAAGTACCCCTCCCCCCAAAAAAATAAAATATGTTTCAAATTCAAAGGGCCATATCATCGGCCAGATCGATAGAGGAATATCAATTTTGGAGAAAATCGGCTGAACGGGTTAGCCGCTAGACGCGGACGGACAAACTGCCGTCATTCGATTTTTCGGTATCAAGGCTCCACAAACTCCACAAGTCCTTGTAATACGAATTTTCTGCAGAAAATTCGCCGTTTTTTCGCGCAGCATTACATAACTTTCACTCTACCGCGTAAGCGGTAGCGAGAAAGTAAAAATTAGAACACGACACCTTCTTAAAGAATGTTCCAACTGTTAACATCACACCTACTGTTTCTATGTAAAGTTTGTTCCTCTCTCTTGACCACAACGAATTCATCTGAGAAAAAAAAACTCATTCTATTGCGGCATTAGACCCAGGGAAATTTAGGCAGAAGCTTAGAATCAACTCCACATCATTACGCGTCTACAACTAATGATCATAACCTGTACAGAACGATGCACTCACGCATGCTGTTTGGATGGAAGCAAAAGTGCTTCGCTCTGTCGGCCAACGACGTGTACCGGCCTTTAGCGAACACTGCAACGGCATTATAAATTCAGGCTGCGAGGGTGCAGATGCAGCACCGAAAGTTGGGACATTTGCCGTTCCCGTGGGAGGTATCTGGTTGGGGGGAAAACCCAGCTAGGCGACGGTAGGTCGGCGCCGTATCACGCCATCCAGCGCCGATCACCGCCATCTTCCGAGGAAAAACACGCACTGCACTTACGGGAATAATGACCTCAGCAGTTGTGCGCGGAATCACTCTCAATCAATCACCGCTCTGCTGGAATACTAAACTTGGGATACTACCCTAAGCCGCCACGTTAGAATAACCCAAGACGGAATTCGGCACGATCTTTTGAGTCATTCTCAGTCCTGCCCCTAGAGTTCCTTGATCCGCAGCACTGCTTGTAGCGGTCGCGATCATGCGACGTCTTGCGGCAGGACTGAGAATGACTCAAAACGTCGCGTCGAATTTCATCTTCGAGATACTACCCTCAGCCGCCACGTTAGAAAAACCCAAGTATACTAAGTTTGACAAACGGGCATTTTCCGTTGCCAGCGAGCTGTCCGCAATCAACAAGTGACATCGCAGACCAAATAACGAAGTTGGAAATGGTCCCTTCTTGCGCTGTCGAAACGAACGCAATCGATGGCAGCCCAACAGCCCGTCCGCTGGCCGCAGAAGCAACCGCAGTCACCAAGTGCCCCTCCCACACCACCGCAAACGCCACGCCCCACGGCCGGAACCCCACAACACCCAACCCAAGGAAGGGGCCCCACCAAAGGCCAGCCACACAGCTGGGGCAACTTACGGGAAGCTATGGGTCGATTGCTAAAACGATGTCTGAGACGCTGTCTGAAAACCCGGGCCTGGAAGCCATGGCTCAGGCGACGGCGCGATTTGGGTTGCCAAGACGCGGTCTCGCCGTGGCGCGACCACGCCTCGGCTCAGGCCTCCTTCCGAACGAAATTTATTTGGCAACGCCGCGTTCTCGACGACGCAAGGCGCTAGTGTTTTGTTTCTCGGAACCACGTGCGAATGTTTACATCAACACAGCGTGGCTCTGGGCTCATCCCATTTGCTTGTGTGCAGCCGAGGAGCTCAGTTGTGCTTTGTCTTTAAGCAAATTATCTCCAGTAGCAAGTAAGACCAATAGGAATACTTTTAAGATTCATGTATCGTTATGCTAATTCAATGCGTATATATGCCAATTCTTTCATTATATAATTAAAGTATGTAATTTGTGTAGATGACTGCAGTTCGTTACACCTCGGAGGAACGATTGGTGTTTGCCGAGTGCATCATTAAATATCCTGTCCTAGTAGATACAGGATACTCTGCCGCTATTGTTAAACAGAAGGCGGATGCCTGGGCGAAAATTACGGAGGTTTAATGCCTCCAACGCAGGAAACCGCCATACGAAGCGCAGCAATTGAAAGGTAATTTGTTGGCGTATTTCCAACTTTCACGTTGTACATAATTTTCGTTCAAATGTGACTTGGTAATTCTATAAATGAAAGAAATTTGTAATATAGCTTTGTGTATCTTTAAATTGCTAACTACAGTAATCATATAATGACCACACCTTAATGCAACATTTCTGTGTAGTCTTTTTAGGAGACTTAAAGATGAGGCAAAGTCTGCACAAGATAACTATAAAAGTTATCGCAGAAGACTGGTGGCGGCCCAGTAACCTGCCTTTAAAAATAAGGCTGTAGAGCTTGTAGCGGATTAATTGGGAATGCATATGATCCTTTGAAAGACCGTTTGATGACGATGTGCTACCATTTCAGGTAAGCTTTACACAATTTGTAGGATTGTTTCTTCTCACAAATATTTAAGATGTTCGGTTAATTTTATAGGAAGGTCCTAGTGAACAAAGAAGAGAAGAATTGCTGGAGGTTATTGAAATAGAAGAAATACCCATCATGGAAACACCACAAAGGAATAAGGCAAAGAAGAGGTAAAATACTAGAACTGTCCCTAAGCATGTGCAAAATTAACCCAGTTAAGGTGTGAACTTCAAACTATTTGTAATGGATACTTTAGTAGCAAGTGATGTACTCTATGAAGATAAAATTATACATTGACCAAGAAGTTAAGAATGTGAATCTATTACAACTTACATTTTCATTCAGTTAGTGCAAGCGCTTCAATTTTCATATATATTTACCTATGGAATTGCTTGAGTTAGGACTTCTCTATATTAGTCTTTTCTCTGCGTTAGTTTCCCCATTTCCTGGGCACTGTTCGATTTTACAGTATTCAAATGTGAACAATCTAGTTTTGATATATAGTTACATATAAATATTGGCAAAATTAATGCAAAACATATTTTCAAAGCATTCCAATTAGATTAAGTAATAAAATTGTATTAACTGCGTGGCCACTTACTGGAAAAATCAGGGAATTTGTAGAAGAAACATTACAATTCAGGGAAAAGTTTGAGAGGCTCATAAAACTAGATATTATTCCTTGAAAGCATTTGTGCAGCATGACAACTTACATTTTTTACTCAGTTTTAATTTTGTGAGAGGATATTGTCGCACCTAATCAGAGAGCTGTCCGATTAGTATCACACCACCTTCAGTATTTTCTTCCAACAGTTTGAAATTCCAAATCTTATTAGGAACACAAGGAAAATTAGGAAAAGTCAGAAAAATTTGTTCCAGGAAATGTGGCCACCATGATTAATGATTCATTTCAGAAGGAACTCATAAGTGACATGTTATAATTAATTTAGAATTATAATGAATTGTAAGGCACATTATAACCAACAAAACAATGAAATGAAATTATACCCAATGGAGTACAATGAAGTTGACCTGATAAGGAAGAAAATTGTCCAATCCTATAAATTTTTCAGAACAATGTAAAGTGTAAATGTAAGATAAGAGTCATCTGTCTCATGACAATGAGTTATTGTTTTTATATGTGGAAAAGTATCCATTCAATTAGTAGTCTTTATGTAGGACTAAAAATAGCGTGTTATAAAGGTTTTATATGTGAAAATTGAACCAATCAATTAGTAGTCTGTGAAGTGCACAATTTGTTTTCTGTAGGAAACGAGATACCTTTGAAGACAGCATGTTGAAGATGGCTGAAGAAGAATCCCAAGCCAAATTGAAAGAGCATGCAAAGAGGATGGCCATTATGGAGATCCAGGAAGAAGATAGCCGAGCAAAATTGAGGGAACATGCGAAGAGGATGGCCATTTTGGAGATAGAGGAAGAGACAGCACGCTGCGGTCTGCTGTTAATGAAAGCTAAGATGAGGAAAGCAGGTTTTCTTGATAACTGAGTTGGCTTCACTTTGATTCAAATTTGATTAAATTTAATTCATTTTAAATCTTTTATTTACATATGTATTTATTTTTAAGTTGATTAGCATTTAAGTTTCTTTACTGCTTTGTTAGTGTTAATTATTTAGATAATATTAAGTTTAAAATAATAACTAATATGATTATTATTAATGCATGTTTTGAAGCATGTGCCTGCATGTGAAGGCATAATGGCTGGAACTTTGTTGATGCTGCCGAAAATTTGTAATTTGCAGGGATCTGTGTACCATTATATTTCCTGGTGAAGAATTTGAGGGCCTACCGCTGAAGTAATGTCAATTTGCAGTCTGTCTGAAGGTTTTTTGCCTGATAGGTTTTTCCTTCAGGGTCAGGTGGTGGCAAGATTGAGTGGTTGTTGCCATCAATCTGACCACCATCTGGGTGAATGCCAGATTGCTTTAGTGAAGTTACTGAGGCTTTTAGGTGAGTAGGAAACAATGCTTTAAATGAATTTGTAGTTAATTATATATATAGGGCATTTTTAATGTGATGGAATACTACTGGCATCACAATCATTAGACTTTACTGAAAATTTAGAACTTGAGTGCACCCTGAAAAAGTTTTAAGATTCTTCAGTTAAGATTGATAAATTGTATCATAAAAGTCAGGAAAAGTCTGAGTTATTTGTTACACTTTTGAACATAATTTTTCTTGTAATTTATAAAGTGATCATATTAGCAAGAACTCTTCCTGTCTTTTTTTCAGGATCAAAACAAATCCTAATATTTTGTATAAGCAAGCCATTTTACTAATAACTGAAATGTTTATGAATAAATCTTCATTCCTTCACTTTTTGAAATTTTTTTACTTTCTATTTAGGTACTAATTGTACTTTTATTTTCAGGATACTTCACAACAAATCCCAAGATTTGCCTATAAGAAATAAAAACACTTTCATTTAATAAATTAAGTTTTATTATGAAAAATGATTTTCAATTATCGTTCTCCTCCACACACACCCTGTTCCTCATCCCTGGCATTTTCCACATTATTTTCTTCTTCTTCCTCCATTATATCAGTAAATTCTTCCTCCTCCTCATTACAGCAATATTGTGTAATACACCAGTAGCCACAATAATCCGTTGTACTGTTACTAGTTTACTCTGAGAGGGTTTGGAGGCATGAAATCTCCTCTTCCAGCTTCCAAAACCCTCTCAATAACGTTCCTAGCTCGTTTATGAGCAGCATTGTATCTACCTTCTGCCGCAGTCCTTTCATGAAGAACTGGGGTCAGAAGGTAGCGTACATGCATACCACTGTCACCAATAAGATGGGCATTGTATGCACCACTCTCGAGCACATCCTTTATTGAGGAGTTCGGAAGATCCGGCTGTCGTGTGGAGCCTGGCCATCTTGCGACAATATTGGTAATTTTCATGTCATGGTCGCAAACAACCTGAAATTCAATACATTTATTTTGAAGCATATTTACTAATTACAAGGACTTAGGAATGTTTGAAAAGAATTATCAAATACCTGGCAGTTAATGGAGTAAGAACATTTACGATTATAAAATCGTTCTGCCACCCCTTGATGGGCACACAATTTTAATATGTGTGCAATCAATTGCACCAATAATTCCCGGAAAGTTGTCTCTGCAAGGGTAACAATTTAGTTAATATCTTATTTCAAAGACAATTGTGTTATTTTACGAAGCACTGTGGAGTTAATTTTAAAATTGATTAATTCAATGACTTGTTAACATGGAAAATTATTAAAGCTACAGTTTATAATATGCATCGTTGGCTTCGGATGGGGAGAGGCTGCAATAGCCCTCTGCCTATGAGTCTCATAGGAAGCACATTTGAAAACATTAATTACTAAGTATGGATTTGCAATGATTCACATGAACAGTACATTATGTCAAAGCCTTTGGAATAGTTTCACTGCACATTGCAAGTTTAACAAATGAAATATCTGGTAATGTTAACAGAAAAATTGAAAAGAAACAGAAGTAGGTGAACTCATGGAAAAGCATTATGATAAATATTTATGGGTTTACTGAATAGCAAATAAAAAACTGTTTAAAAGTTTCATGATCGCACATACCTGGATAACTGTGCAAATCCTGCTTTTATTCGCACGTGTTCCCGCCTGGGTGGAAGTACAATCCTCGACTTCAGGACGAGGCAAATTGCCTCTGAAACAGTTTTTTTTAGCCGACACACCTACTTTCATGCACATGGACTAGATCGCCCAGCACAATGTTGAAAGCATTGTGGCAAAAATCTGTAATAAACCATTGTTGTTTTTTACAATTTGCAAAACTATTCAAATAAAAATAAATATTGTTCATACACAAATTATACAGTACTCACCTAAGTACAATTAGTAATTGCAGGTATACAGGGAGTCCTGAACCGCGCCTGTCTTTTACAAGGTTGTCGTGCAACTCTCCTGCGAGATAGGTTACGGTTTCCTTCGAAAACCGAAACCTGCGACGAAATTCACGATCATTGTATTCCTCCAAGGATTACTGCGATCCCGCAGCATGCGAGGATGCTGTAATCTTCGTCGGTTTACATGATCATTAATTTCACGTAATCTTCGATAATGATCCATTACGAATGAAAAGAGCACGCACAGCTAACAACACACCGCAGACACAGACCGAATGGCGCGAACCTCGCTTATGCGGTGAGACATCGGCTTCAGACCAACCCCCGCCGGTGTTCGGTCTATTGGAGCCGTCGCTCGACCCATGGTTCCAATATGGCGGCGAGACATCGTTTTGGCAAGCGAAATCCGGGGTTTAGGCCACGGCTTCGAGAAGCCGCGGCTCAGACATCGTTTTAGCAATCGACCCTATGTCTTCAAGCATCCGGATCCCGGATCTCCGTCCAATCGTTCGCTACCTGACGTCGCCGCGTCACATGAAGTCCCCAAACGAAATGCCAGGAAATACCTAGCATGTGACGACATTCTCCTTTCCCACCACCCATTACGGTGTAGGTGTCGAAACGTACGAGCCTTTGATCATAACCAGGATCTTTCAGCTTTTGAACTGCTGTAGTGGTTATGGACTATATGCAGACAACAGAAATAATGTTTTAACCGATAATAATAATAATAATAATAATAATAATAAAATAATAATAATAATAATAATAATGCCAGTCCGGATAGCCAAGATTACTAAGGCAGTAGTGCCGTGGCGATCTCGGACGGAAGGATCGCGGGTTCGAGTACCTCCTCGGGGATCGGTGAGTTTGTGTGTGAGTGAGTGAGTGAGTGAGTGAGTGAGTGAGTGAGTGAATGAGTGAATGAGTGAATGAGTGAATGAGTGAATGAGTGAGTGAGTGAGTGAGTGAGTGAGTGAGTGAGTGAGTGTCGTCCGTTCATCCTTCATTATCATCATTTCCATCTTCCATCCCCCCAGTACTAACAACCCTGGGGGATAATATTTGGATTCAGCCTAATGCTGATCCTCCTGATATAATCACATGCACTTGCCACAAGATAAAATGATACTGAGCCTGGGTAAGTGCAAGTGCATGTATGCGAGGTCTGAGTCGGCCTATTCGCGAAAATAATAATATTATTATTATTATTATTAATAATAATAATAATAATAATAATAATAGTCTCTTGAGAAAGCAAAACTACAAACCTTGTATAAACTTGTTAAGAGTAGCATCCTGCCCACTCTTTCACAGTACAATAAAATATGACATCTCGGTTTTTTAATTAAGTTATTTTGGTGAAATATGAAATAGTACGATAAAATGGCGTTTTAAACGCTTTGAGCGGATAAGGAATTGGGTACTGGTGACTTAACTGAACAATACATTTGTTTCGAATTAAAATTCTCTGCCACAAGACTTACGAGTGTTCTGTATGTACGTAAGGTAATAATTTCCGTGTTCATTTAGTGTACATAATTGAATTGCAATCAAAGCTAAAATTTGTAATTTTTTATTGAAGCCGATAACAGCATCGGCATAATTGTATGCCAGTTTTAACATCTTACTGTCGTGATTCGTTCAGCCAATAAGTTGCTGTTATTTGCTCAGTGAGACTGTTTTCTCTCTTCGCGAGCAAAATCGTGTTAGAGGGTGTGTAATTCGCAAAAACCTTTTAAATGCCAGATTTATTCTTTTCCTTGAACATCAGGCTGTGAATTATCGCAACGAAACCTGCTAATATTTGAAGTACAAAACTTTCATGTGAATCAACCTTAACTTCGAATTTTGTAGTAAACAAGGAAAACCTAAACAAAACGTGTCCGAAGTGATCGCCAAGCATGAAAGATCTTTTCATTACCTGTCGTTGGTTGCTACCATCTATATTTGATATTTTATTTTCATTTCCTTTTTACACATATCTTGAGCATTGAGCTTGGAACGGCCCCAGCCAGGACAAGCCCTAAGCTCGCGACCGGTCTCCCGGAATATATGGTAGTGTAGTGCATGTTAGTGTATGTGTGTATGAGGGATAGAACAAGGAAGAGGAAGGACAGATCGCGCACGGTCCGTGGCCCGTTTCGTAGGGTACTGCTCCGGCATTCGCCTGGTGTTGATCGGAGAAACCTCGGCAAATTACCGATCAGAGCAGCCGGCCGGTAGAATTCTCCTGCAGACGGCGACTAAACTCGCGTCAGCTGCCAGGGTATTGCAATTCCTGAGCGCGTGGTGCGTCCGTTCCCTGGGAGGTGGGGCCGTGGGAGTGGGGCGGCCAGGTGCGGGCGCGTGGGCGGGCGAGGAGCGCTAATTAATACAGAGCGGTTGCGCCAGCGCCGGGGGCCAGCTGGCGGCGCACGCGGCGGAAAGCCCCTCCGCGCAGTGGCCCCGCCGCGCATCCTCGCGGACACAAACGGCGCTCGCACGCCGCCACACACGGACACCACAGCGGATTCGGTGGTATAACGGTCAGCGTACCGGACTGTTGTACCCGAGTTTGAGGGTTCAAACCCGATCGAAGCCGTGGATTTTTAAGGGCGAAAAAATCCTTCGTACGCCTTCCTTCGGAGGGGAAGTAAAGCCGGCTGTCCCATGTTAGTACATTTACTGCACGTAAAAGATCCTCATGCCTAAATGACGCCTCTGAGCAAAATTGAGATCCGCCTGTTTCGTCGCCCAAGATAATACCTCCGCTAGGTGGTGAAAGGGGCGTAGCGAAAATTGCGTGGTTAGACGGAAGAGCGGGCCTGATGGCCCGAGTCTCGCCACGTAAAATAAGGCACTAACTAACTAACTAACCACATGCAGCACAGATAAATTAAAACGCAAAACATAAACACTTACTGACACATCTTGATATCTACTTCAGAACTAGGGGGGGGGGCGGATTTTGATGCCCTAAAACATCGCCAAAAATGCTCTTAAAATATTTTTAAAATGCCATGACACCAAGGAAAACGACGTAAAAAATCTTATCAAAACCAGATCGGATGGACAACTCAAGCTGTTGGATACGTTCCTGATGTAATCGAGGCATCTTCCATTCGTTCGAATGAACTCAGCTTGCAAACTTTTAGTTTGGACGTTTTTTTACCAGAAAATCTGCCTTCAGTTACCCCGAAAACGGCCGAACCAACATTGGAGCTGATATACGTCATAAGAACGGCTGTCAAAATCATTTCTGGGCGAACAAATTGAACAGGCTACTGAGTAATTCGGCGAAGAACATTTGTTGCATCTCGTAAATATTATTCGAAGCAAGTACAATTAAAAATGACACGAAAATCGATGAAACCAGCAAAAAATGTATTAAAAATAACGGAAAAGGTAAAAAATGACTTATTAGTTAAAATCGATAAAAAATGCAAAATAATGACCTATAAAAAACGCTCTTTTCCTTTTGTCATACATAAAATGAATTTCTATACTAAACGGCATTGCTCTAATGTGAAAAGAAAAAACACATTTCATTAAAATTCGCCGCCTATTCATAACGCATTGCCTCCGGTGTCTTCGTGCAAGAGACAGACGAGCAGCGCGCTGAACGCTAGCCGTGAGAAAGTAAACAAATTCTCGCAAGCACATCGCTTCAGAACAGTTACATGCCGTACCTCAGTACGTGGCGAGAGAACGTAATAGTTGCTTACAGCTCGTTAAACGTCGATGGCACGATTGATAGTATCCGAGAGTGCCGTTCTAACAAAACTATCGATACGTCTCAAAACTATCGAATACTGTCGGAATCAATTTTTATTAAAATATATACATTTAGATAATTAACTTTTAAATTAGAAATACACTTGCTACGTAGATCACTGGTTCAAACACTAGTTTGGCTTCGTATTTTCTTAATAAGAGCGTCAATTGTTTCTGAAAATACACCAATAGCCTTTATGTGCGAAGATGTTTACTAACAGAATATAAGTTGGCAATAATTAATTTAATGAAATAGTATAGTGATATTTGCCAACGTTTTTGTGAGGTGGCAACGCTGAACGAAATTACAATATTTTACTCAAAGAAGTTTGATTTTAATGACAGATAATTTATTGGAAAACTTATTAAGATGTTATTTCAATTAACCTTTATTCTTATATCCCAATATAATTGTGTTTTATTGTAAAAAGTAGCAATTAGTCTAAACATTCATTTTTAAAATTTCTCAGTTTCAATAGGACTCTCGATATTATTCGATAGTTTATTTGAAGACTATCGATAGTTTTCGACGCGACGCAAAGCGAAGCTTAGAACTCTCGCGCGGAAGGATCACCATTTCTCGCCGAAGAGTCGCATTATTCAAACAACGCTGCAGCGGAACCAGCTGAATCTACACCACGATTCAAAACAACGTTAACATAAAACTCACAATAACAATTATTATAAAGAACCGAACGGTTGTTTAAGTGGTTTATTCCTATCGATCGAGTAATTAAAGAGGAATAAATAAACGTGACACACATTATCGTCCACACGGTTGCGAATGGTTCTTTGGTCGCAATGGGACATACGTAAAATATAAAATAAACGCTTTAAATTAGTCCGGAATTCTTTTGTACTATTTGTATAATGACAATTTCATAATTAAAATTGTTAATTTACCTCGAATAAATCGGTAAAACTGTGTATGTAATCTTTATTGAATGTATTGAATTTCTATTTTAAGACAATAACCCGTTTATAAAAATCAAACAATAAAACAAGAACCTCGATAATACACATGACCGTTTTTTTCCTTTTTACTAGAAACATTCATTGCGCTGCAATATTAACATTCGACTTGAAAATTCAATACAATTGCGTGAAGTCGTAGGCTTCCGCGGCCGGAGTCATGTGGATGATCTTGGCTGCCCGGGTGACGCCGCGTCGAAGGCCGACGTTTCGACCATGTTTTCGTGGTCTTCCTCAGGGCTGGTCTGCCTGCTGGCCTTCGACGCGGCGTCACCCGGACAGCCAAGATCATTCGTAAATATAATTGCCTTCTTTGCTGCAGTTTGAAGCGAGTCGAGGACCTCGTGTGAACTCGTGGCTTATTGCAGAGTCGCAAGCCTTTCACCACTGAGATCGGGTTCGATTCCCGTCGAAATCTCGTGTGAAATTTGTTCCAACAAAACGAGTCCTTCGTAATTCTTTCTTCCTAATTTTGGCCGCTGGGTAGTGACGCAGGAGCGCGCGGTAGGAGGCGCGTACGCGGAGATGCTACCTGGCGGTCCTCTTGACAACCGACTACGACGAGACGCGACAGACAATATTAACGGAGGATAACTCCAAAAAACAAGCGCTGTTAGTAATGGGAGGATTACTCCGAGAAGCGCAAAGCGCTCAACGCCCCCCAAGGGGCTTGCAGACGCGTTGCGTCAAAAGTAGACGCAACAAAGTAGACCTTTGTCACATCCTGCACGCGCTGCCCGTTGCCCGCCCACCAGCGCACAGCAAAGGGCTCCCAACACCTTGCACACTCGCAGGGCTTTCAACTTCGCTAAGAGCACTCGCGGCTCGTGGTTTTCTAAATGGGGAAGGCTGCAAATGCATTGCATTACATTGCATTTCTATACATAATCTCTGTCGATCACGAAGACCACACTTCTGTATGCTTTGCGCTTCTGATAAAGGCTTAATGGAGTAGCGCTCCTACCGCATATTAGGAAAACTAGTCGCAATGCTACTCGCTGAGTCGCATAGTAACGCAATTTGGTGAGCACACCCTTCTTCAGACCCTAGGCCCCACCTTTGAAGGCTGCCTGGCTGCAGCCTTCGTCCGCCGGTAAGCCTGTGCAGTGAATGCATGACGTCACGCCCCCTCGATTTACACAGACCTTATGGCGGAATGAAGTGGGAGCCTAACGCTTTTCTCTTCCCTGTCAACAGCTTCAAATGCGTTACGGACGGTCGTTAAAGAACTGACAAAGAACAATTATGATATGACTGTTATATAATACAACTCAAAAATCCATTATTAATAAATAAATAATTTATAAATATATTTTTAAATTACTTTTAGGGACCGATTTCTATCGGAGAGGCTCCGCCTTAGCGCCTTTAATGTCGAGCCGAGCCTGGGTAAGAGAGTTTGCATGTGAGTGATACAGGCGCGCTCTGCCAAACACTTCGACAGTCTGTTCCAATCTCGCAATTGCCTTGCGCCTGTAACTACACTAATGTTGCGTTATAAACTGTGAATTGCGAATATTCGCGCAGTTCTGCATTAATCCATTCACGCTTGTTTGCAATAGTGAGAAAACAGTTCCGCGAGTCAATTTCTGCCTCGGGAATTTTGTAGAAAATCTCTATCCCTCTTCTCTGAAACTCGATTATCGCCACGTGGAAATACTAGCAAATATACTTTTTTTTTGTCTTTTCCATCAGATAGTCTGAATGACTCAACTGGGTGGATGATAAGTTTCCACGTGACCCGTACAATAATTAGGCGTGGGACTGAAGGATTCAACTGATGCTGGTGAGAGTATTTCCATGCACGTCGTTGGCAGCGTGTAGAACGACACCTTTCGAAGACCACTTCTAAGAACTGAGCATGCAAATACACCTGCGTATGCGTGTGTGTGATTTATCTATTGTTATTGAATGAACTGACACATCTGATAAAACTGATAAAAAAGGATTTTCCATTCTTCCAATTGTGTGAGTCAACTGAGTAAGTATCCCATGTCGGTCGCGTATTTACTTCTCTCAGCCTCACGTTGCCCAGCCTCTTCGTGGCCTACGACGTTCGCCTCGATTACCATTGCTACCACCCTCGTTCCTAGAGGAAACTATACACAGCAGACAGAACGTACATTCACGAACATTCAATTGGAGTATCACCGCAGATTGATGTTCCACCATCAAAATGATTTGACACATTGTTATATGATGCAAGTTTGCCTCAAAAATGAATAAAGTTAATTGATCCATCGTTTGGTTCACTTTTATTTGTACAGAAGATAATAAAGTAAAAAAGATCCTAAATTAGGTCATAGAAAATACCTTTACATTTCGGTGAAAGTCATTGATAACGATTTACACATTCCCAAGATTAGCCCGGGCAGACACACAAATATGTAAAGAGAAGTTATGGACTTCTGTGGAAATCTAGGTATAAATAAAAGGGAATGTACGTTTGGAACACAGACGCAAAACTACTCGACTGATTTCCCTTAAATGCTCACACCTAGTTCTTATTAGTATCGGAAGTATTTAAATAGTTTGAACTAAATCGGAAATGTGGGGGCGTTGTTGATTTATTTATGATGCAAGCGCCCCTGAACTCTACGCAACCCGCCGCACCGTCAAGGATTAAGCGCGTCTTCACTGCATACAAGCACTCTGCCACTGCGATTGCGAAATATCGGCCGGAATTACTATTTCAATAAATCAAACTTCTCCAAGATAGTGTGACAGCGAACTCATGCCCAAATCTGAGGGAAACGTTTCAACAATAGGACATTTGACAGCCATGCCCAAACCAGGACACAGAACAAGACCACACTTACCAGAAAGCCTTTCATCTATTACAATTTCTGCACAGCCTAGTGTAAATCGTGATGAACAATCAAGAAACGAATAATGTGTGGTCTACCTGCAACAGAAGAGCATTGCCGGGTCCACTAGTAAACCTATAAAACAACTTATTTTCTCTACTCCCATCGTATAATGCTGTCATTTAATGCCTGCAACCCATTGCATAATGATACTCATTAGGATACACATTTCATTATGATACAGGTTCTTGACCAATCACAGAGAAGCTTACAAACTAAGTATTGGTACTTCATTAATCGTTGATAATCGTTCTAGTAAATGTTTTGTTCCATTGCTTACATTAAAATTGCATTTAATATTATATTATGTTTATATATTGTGACATCATGGAATTAGACAACCCCATAACGCCATCATCAGCTACGAAAAGAAGCCCACGAACAGAGAGGAGTAGGGTACGCGGCGGAGCGATGGCTGGTAAACGCGCCATCTACCCACAGCTTTCCGAACTCTGACGCCCGAACTAGTGAATAATGTTTTTCCGAGAGGTCACGAAAAGAGGAGAATATTCACCCCTCCAAAATTTCCCCAGGCGCGAGTACCATAAGTATCGCGGCGCGCATCGGAGGAGCCCTCTATGACTGCACCAGCGACGGCGATTATAGACAGTTCTGAAGGCGCTTGTAACTTGATCGCATAGGAGTTTATTTTAATTTGGTAGTTAAAAGTTAGCTTGAGAAGCGTATCTTCGAAAGTGAGGTAATTAAGAAGTGGAGTGCACAAACATTCTTCGCATTCACAATATTTGAGAGAGCAAGCGAAGTGACTGTTTGACGCCGAAATAATTTCAAATTTGTAAAATTCGCGCAGGACATTAACTAAATCCAGCATTTCATATTGCACGCTGAGACCACACAGGCCCAAAGTGTTGTAGGTAGGCCGAGCATTTAAAGCATAACTTCAGCTACATTAATTATTCGAGGCTGGAAGCGCGAACGAACTTGTACGAGGCGCGGTAAGAAGGACGACCCCAGGAAGAGCGAAGCGTAGGTGAGAAAGATTTGGACTGGAACGAGAATCGTACGAGTCTCGAGAACGGGAGAAGGGTGTGGAAATTGGAGGCGTAGCAGAGTCCGAGTTCGAGGAGGAACTGTAACGTCGTGGGACAGCAAGCGGAGAAGAGTGGCGACGCGGGGCTGCGAGCGGCAGAAAATCCCCAAGGTTACCTACAGGCGAGCGATGCGGAGCTTTTGAGGTAAAGGAACTGGTAACTTTTATGCGGCGATCAGTAGGGGAAAGAGAATAGCCGTAAATACACGAGAATTCGTGTTAAAAATGGGTGAAAAGTCCAGAATAGGTGGGAGAAGAATTCCGAACGATGTGAGTGGCAGTTTCAAGTTCATTTACTGCACGTGTCATTAAATTCATTCAAAGAGGCCATATCTTGTACAATTTTACGTAAATAATTCACGATTTTCACATGTTGTACAGTTGATGTTATCTGGAAAAGTCACAGTTTATTGTAGTGTGTTAAAAGTAATTGCTTTCTGCTATATGTAAAGGGGTCAGATTTAAGTAACGTGTATATTACGTTTTATTGTTTTTTCTCTTTAAAGTTCAGTGTTATAGTGAGTGCGAAGCTCAAGGCTGTGAACGGGATTCCTTAAAACAAGTGTAAAATTCATTTTAAAAGCCGTGCACGGAAAAACTGGAGGTTAAAAGAGTAAAATAATTTGGTAGATGAAAATTCAGAAAGCGGAATGAGCAAATTGTAAATTGTAATTGGTGAAAGTGTGTTCAGGCAGTGGAGGTGACGCCAATTTTTTTTGTTTTGCCTTTTTTTTCAGTGACCAACTACTTAAAGTGCATTATCCTGTTATAAAACTGCATCACTGTATTTTTCATTAAATATATGTTCATTTTATTCGTATTTTATCTGATTCATTGTGCCAGGGGTTCAGACCTTTCTCATACCCAAAAAATCCTGCTTCCTGAGAATTTTAAGCTCGCTTCACGAGCATTCATTCTATCACGCCCTCACCACGTGTGGAAGGTAGTAGGTGGGCGTGTTAGAATAATATCAGTTTTAATTTCTTTTATTATCAGTAATTTTCTAAGTAGAATATTATTTCAAATAAATTGGATCTTAATTTCACTTTGATCCTATTTGACTAGCGCAGTGGTAGTGGCAGAGGGAAATTTGACTGACGTTAAGATCAGAACTCAAGTTATTTTGCGTTATATGTTGCTGCTGTGTACTTGTCCTTAAAACCGGCGAATTCTTTAGTTTGAAATGTCTAGTGAATCAGAGGAGTTGGCACTTTCAGAAATAAGAGAAAAAGCGAAAATGGTGACCTCAGAATTATTGTAAGAGCATTGTGCATTCTCTCGCACTGGTAAACCAAAGCCACCTGCGGCAGGTAGGGTAGCTGACCGCTAGGTGGCCTTGGCTGAATCCTGCACGTCAACTGCAACGAAGCGATTCAATGTACAAGTTGAACTTATAAAAGTCATAGAAAAAGTACCGTATGAAACTCGATGTAATGGGTATTAACACACTCGTGTGACGTTTCCGATACTCGCTCGTATCGTAATATCACACTCTTGTATTAATACTCATCATTACAGCATCGTTTCATAATGTACTACTTGGCATCACAGACAGCCCCCTTGACTGTGGACGTGTGTGGCTTTGAATGTTTTTTTCCCCTCCGCCTCGCGCGAGTGGACCCCGTCCCCTGGCAGCTGCGAGCGCACGCGTGCGGGGCGGGGGTGGGGGTGGCAGCTGGCGGCTCAGCTGAGCGCCGGGGGCGGGGGCGGGGGTGGGGAGTGCGCGGCATCGACCGGTGGAAGGGGGCGGAGCAGGGGAAAGGGCGCTCTCTCTGTCTTCAGCGCGGTCGATACCTCGCCGCCTCAGCTGCCGCCGCCGCCGCCGCCGTCGACCAAGCAGCCTCCGTTCGCCCTTCTATTCTCCTCCTTACGCCCAAATAACCAAAGCAACTACGATTTTAATACATTACTCGTTTCTGACAGAGAAAAAAAAATGAAATGGATGCTTCAAAAGAAATCTGTCAGAAATATTGCTGCAAATCTTCAACATATCCATCGTTAATGATGGACACCTATGTAACGGAATTGGCGACTTTCACAGTTTGGTATCAATGATCAAGAATTTGCTTGTTCTTTAGTTTGATAAGAAAATGCCCAAATTAAACCCGAAATTGTGATCTTAAAATAGAAAATAAAAGAAATGTTATGCTGCTATGTGATCTTTACAATTTATTAAGGCAGAATATCTCGATGCGGTAAGAGCCACATGGGAGGTTTTCATAAGTTGCTTTCAGAAAAAATATTACATTAAATAAATATTGAATACTATTACATAGAAAGTGTAGACTGCCTAAACTTAGCCAAGTGTGCATCATTAAAATCAAGTAGTGTTTTTCTTTCCTCCTGTAAAATTCTGTTTCTTTTCGCATAGGAGGTTGTCTATCATCAGCGAAGACATACTACGCTCTTCTTTGTTTTTCGCTTAATACAAATGGGAGGGCCGACCTGGATGGCCGAGGGGGCTAAGAGCGAGTACCGACTCAGCGCTTCGGTCCGAAGGGGCGTGATTCCGAGTCCCGCCTTGGGCACGGTTATTGGTCCCTTGTCTATCATGTATGTGTTGTCGTGGAGGGCCACGCGTTCTGCTGACTGTATATGAGAGGAGCCCGCAAAGTGTGTTGGTGCATTGTGTAGGGTCGATTGTGCGTTCCATCGGGACGTAAAGATAACCGACTGTCGGCTGGATAAAAGCCCTAGGAAAAAAAGGAGGGAGAGAAAAAGTTTGGCGTTTCGAACCTTATTCACATAAAATCGGGTCTTCCTCGCAGCTTCCCCTACGATGCCACTCTAGACATAAGGACTCGTCCATAAACCGAAAAAGGCGGCCACGGCACAAAAAAAATGGGAATTGTGAAATGTACAGGGAGAAAAAAAAGTATCCATGTAACCTAAACTAACCACTACATTGGATTTGAAAGCATCGCTGTTCAAAAGGAGTTTGCCGATGTTCCATTATTTCCTTAACTTTGTTCTGAAATAATTGAAGTTGCTAAAACTTTGTTTTCTCTAACCTCAAAATTCGTTGTTACAACTGTAAAACATTCTTTCTTCCCTCCTCAAACACCCTAAGTTCTCATAACTGACCTCCACCGCTACTTGCTCGAAGGAAAATAAGACTGGAGAAACATGAGGCACCAAACGAACTCCTGCAATATTTTTTCTTCCAACTGCTATGTGCTACGGAAAGTCAACTTACAACCTCCGGTGTGGAATATTTATTCATTATTACAATCCACACATTGAACCTTTTCTAGTCTGGTGAAATACTAAATGACTTCACAGAACGGAAGGAATAAAGAAACGCAGCAGCTCAAAATGCACGCATTGCCACTTCCTCTCGAATGACGAAACGAAACAAACAGAAGATCCTCGTGCATCAGAGTAAAAAAATCGATTGAAGTACTCAAATATTTCGTACATATTGAATCTAGTTATCGCATAATCAGGTCACCTGGTCAATAGAAACATTTCATGAAGCACGCAATAGGTAGAATTTTCACCTACTTAACCATCTATCACATTCAGTCCTGCTGTTACAAGATAAGAGCATACAAACCCAATCTACCTTTGGTTCTCTCGCAGAATACAATAAGCATCCACAGTAGTTGCCGATCTTTTCCATGATTTTATTAAACATGCGTGTCATTTTAGCATCCGGAAAATTAATCCACTTGTCTCGGAGATCGAATCCAGGCAACCGGCTGACAAAACACGCTTGCGTCACAGTATACACACATATTCAAATCTGCATTACATGTTAAAATTTTACTTACTCATTAGTGAGAAGTATCATTCTGGAGAAGTATCAAAGCACTCACCTGAAATAAGAAAATACAAATTTATTAGTTAATTTTTTTTTTTAAAAATCACCACACAGTTAAATCCAATGTATAACACAGCATATTCCCGTAAATTTTCTATATATACCACGTGCAGTTACTCCGAAGCCAAGAATTTACGTTACTCGCGGTACCGCCGTTGAACTTCGGGGATGGTCTTACGTAGTACCTCCCTCCGACGGGGGCAACAATTCATTGCTGAAGGTAGACGGATGGGTTACCAATACAAATGTATCTATAAACATTATTTTTCAGTATTTGTGCGTAAAAGAACTCCTTTCCTTTCACGTTTATTGACCGGAAAGTTGCAATGTTTGGTACGCGTACGATAAAGTAAATAAAACGAAGAACCGTAAAGTAAACAAAACACTATTCTTCTTCTTACTTAATAAATAGTAGAATATCAATGATGATTGTTATAATTATTTATTCATTTCATTTGATTAAAATATTTATTGTGACGTACCAGAAAAGCATTTGTTGCCATTTTCAGATGACACAGAAAATAGCTAACATTAACACACCATAATCATATATATGGCGTAATCTATTTAGGCCATATCTGTTACAACTTATATACGTCTAAATATGTAACGCCATATACAAAATTAAGATATGTTAGCTTTAACTATTTTTCCCGTTTATCTGAAGAAAGAAACAAATGTTTTCCAAAATGAAATAAATATTTCAATCATGTTACATTTCAACTTTATGACATAAATAAACAATTGAAAATTTTCATTGTGTATAATTTAAAAAAAGAATAAAACAAGGCGAGAGATTCTTTCATCAAAGAGAACTACCCCCACAACAATACACAGGGCTGCCGTCCAGTACTATCCATTTTATCATTCGCAATAGCGAACGAAATACTAACCCGCTATAATAACGAACGATGAATAAATACTATCACCGCATCATCTGGAAACATTTCATTTGCACGCCAAAAAGGTTTTGTATCAGTTGCGTCATAAACTATTTCACCTCAATAAATAACTCTAAGTAGGGAAAGTAATGAAAGTCGTGTGGCTCGGTAGCATTGCAAGAAGTAGAGTCTACACCCGCTTGCAAGTAAGCTATCTGCACAGGAACGCATTGTGGAAATGAGCACATGGCATAACCTGCAGTTATTTTGAAAGCAGTAGCCACACAATAGCTGTCACAGCGGCCCGTTCTTACAGTCATCTCTCTGTGGCATAGCACTTCAGAGGCCTGAAACGGACGAAACCAAATCCACAAGGTCAGCGTTTCTTACTTAAGCCACCATGTAATATCCGCACAGGAACTTCTACTTCTCTATTAGTCTTCTTTGTCGCATAATGCCCGGGGAGAGGACGCGACATTTCCTCCACTACTCGGTTCCGTTCTTCCTTGGGAATCCCGTTTGCATTGGCTTGGGAAATCAGTCTCGCTGCGACTGAGATATCGGGCGAGGAGGTCGCTTGGCTTGGCACGCGCACACAGGGGCGGACTGTCTGCGGCGGCAAAAATTATGCACTAAACTTACGTCTACAAATTTCTAAAATGTATAAAATGAATAAATTATTCTACATATCTAATTTTAAGAATTAGTGTTAGAACAACGGTAAAATAATAAATATGCCTAAAAAAAACACAAAACCACAATGAATTTGTTAGTCTTATACATCAATTTTTATATTAATATGATTATGAATTATGATTATTAACATGAATATTTCATATTAATATACATTTATATATATATATATATATAAATATATATATATATATATAGTATATGAATATTGTAACTGAGTAGTCGAGGAAATGTTCACTCCCCGGGCATTATGCGACAAACAAGTCTAATAGAGAATATGTATATACATGTATATACTTCATATATAATATTAATAAAATTATATAATTGTAGTCGTAAGTTGTGCTTGTTATTATATACGTTTCCCCTTTTTTGTTGAAAAAATAGGCAGCAATTTTTTACGTACCTACAAGCAACAAAGTAGTTAATGTGCCTCTGTGAATCACATTTAAATCGAGACACCTACTGCGACGTTCTCACACAGTAAACACTTTGTTTACGACAAAAAAATTGTTCTTTATTAGACCTATCTGCGAACGCTGATTTCGTTCATGGAAAGAAGCCTACTCCTTGTTTTATGACGACTCAACTGTTACGTTGGAAATTTTACTAATTAAAAATGTTTATCCATTTGGAGTCACTTACTACCAAGATATTTGTGGGTTTATTTCGAGAACTGTCAGGTATTCAAAACCTTCAACATACGAAGGGCAAAGAAAGAAATGGGTATTTTCAATCACTCGTTCAAAATAGTTCTCGAGGAGAAATTGAAGCACATTCACTTAGGAAGGTTATATGCCATCTTATAGGCCGTTCCACGCACAATGGCAATGTCGCATCAGAGGCAAAATAAGAAATTCTATCAGCTTTGAGTTTATACATTTGCTGCAGTGAAGAATCGTCCGTTATTGACATTATTCTCACTCTTTCATATTAGGTACGGCGTTTCACTTTGAGTGTTGGTCAATGTCGCATTGAGAATTTAATAGAAAACTGAGTTAACTTTTGAGTCATTTTATGGGGCCATTCATCAGACTCGAAGATTGCTGCTAGATTTCACGACACTAAAATACAGGAACCTAATTGCAAGTTACATCAATATTTTATAAATAAACATGAAGTGTATGTTTTCCAAAAAAAAAGGGCAATTAAAATGTTTGCGATAAAAACAGTTATTTTACAAAATATGGATCTAATAGGCAGGTGTATTAAAATATACCCGCTTAATTGATTGGCTCTACAAAGTTTCTAGAAAATAGCTTTTTCTTTATATTTTGTTACGTTTTTACTAAAAAAACACTAGAGCGTGACGAAGATAATATGCATTAGGACTATGTTAAGATGCTAGGTTAACTAAAAGTAACTGTTCACATGAATAATGTAACTTCCATACCGAATCAACTTTTCAGAAACCTCGTGTTCGTATAAAACCACAAAGCACCCGTTCGAGCCAGTGTGCCAATGAAATATCAACTTACCGTTACATTTTTAAAATTTTCAAGAAATGAATCAAATTCGTCTCAACATCGCCGATCCCATATATAGTATTTATCTAGGAACAAATCCCGAGGAATAGAAACTGGATCGAACACATCGCTGTGTTGGCAATTACGGTTGAAGTAAAAGTTCTGAAACATCTCCGGAAGTGCGCAGCAAATAAAAAAAAACACAAAGTGTTGCAGCCTGGGATTTAATTTGAATATAGGCCCAGAGGGTAGATTGTATTTAATTGTCTGCCAATACTGAGTAACATTGAAATAGAAAAAGTGGTTATGATAATTTTCTTGTAATAAAAAAATGTGGATATGTTAATGAATACGGCTCAGGCTTTTAGATAAACACATTTTTTTCTCTCCTTCATTCTGAGCATTGAAAGTGTAGTGGAAATTCAAGTAGCCCCATAGTTTCTACATACCATATTGCATATCACCTAAAACTAAATATTTTGATTAATTTGAATTTAAAATAAATATTTTCGTCGGTACAAATATTATGGCATAATTCTCTCCATTTATACGAATAATTCAATACTTGAAGTATTTGGAATGCAGTGGTTGGTCCCACATCACATGTTACATTCCCGATTGAGTGGAGTGAGTGTGGTTCACGACCTGTCCAAACGACTGAGGGCCATTTCTAACACTACTGCCCATTCAATGTCACTCCGAACGATTACATACTGTCACAATACGATTAGCTCCAACTTTCTCAGATTGCCCAGACAAAATGAACATGGTGATACAGAAGATGACATACCACTATACTTCAAGACTTCTCTCGATCTCGGTTACTGATTTTCATATGGGTGATAACTAAATATTTTCGACTTAAACCATTTTACACTTTTTAAGCACATAAAAAATAAATATTTTCTGTCTTTTAGCACCTAAAGAACGATTAATGACTTATACGGAGAAATGAAATGTACTCGTACATTGTCATCTTACCAAAACATGTTTGAATAAGGCATCATAAAGATAGTTTCTCAGATGGCATAATGACGATTTTTGCGACTTCCGTAAACATCAAATTTGACCGTTGGCAGGAATGCCAACAGACAAGTTCTGTGAAGCTTTTTATTGATGATTCCGAGAGCCATCCTCATTTGCGAGCGCTGGTAAGGATCCTTGGCAGTTGGCATCCCATTGTGAATAGTGCCTTGCCTTTAGGGAGCTTTTGAACGTTAAAGCAATTGAAACCACTATTGACCTTCTGCGTAGGCGCAGTTCGCGTTTCGCATGACGTCGGTGCATCTGCGCATGCGCAGAAGGTCGCGATTGCATTCGAGGCGCGCAAACGCTCCCTTCCCCTGATGTCGGTGCTAATGCCAGGCGCTGCCAGCGGTGCAGAGAGTAAGGTAGGCACATGGCTCGCGTACGCGGCCGCGCCGGCGTTTAATAATCCCCACCGCAGTGCCTGCTGTTGCGGGGCGGGGCGGGGCGGGACGGGGCGGGGCGGGGCGGGGCGGGGCGGGGCGGGGCGGGACGGGGAGCTCGGGAGCGTCGCCCCCGGCCTTGGCCGCCGCTGCAAGGACGCCGCCGCCGCCGCCCAAGGCCGCAGGCGGAGGGCAGCGCACCGTTCGCTTCGCACTCCACTCCGGCACCTCCCCCTGCTCCTTATTATACTTGGGTTTTCGTTTCTACCTTGTGCGCATGCGCAGATGCACAAAAATGGTACGAAACGTGAACTGCGCCTGCGCAGAAGATCAATAGTGATCAACAGCGCACTAATGATTTATTAACGAATAAAATTATAAATAATTTAAGTATCGAATTTAATTATAGTTATCGATTGTTTTAACGTTGGACAGCCTATACTTGGGTTTTCGTAACGTGGAGAATGACATTACGTCATTTTTACACCTCCCGCCTTATAAAATGAATCTTTCTAATTCATTCGCCAACGTCCTTCTCAACGGGGCTCATGACCTCGTCATGAGCTTGTCACTGTTACAAAGATGTATTTTAGAAGGCAGGAGGTGTAAAAATGACCTAATGTCATTCTCCACGTTACGAAAACCCAAGTATAGGAAGGCTTTGCACCGTCCAACGTTAAAACAATCGATAACTATAATTAAATTCGATATTAAATTATTTATAATTTTATTCGTTAATAAATCATTAGTGCGCTGTTGATCCTATTGATCTTCTGCGCAGGCGCAGTTCACAATTCGTACCATTTTTGTGCATCTGCGCATGCGCAGAAGGTAGATTGTAGTCGATTGCTGATCCCTGAGATGTGCAAAACCTCCCTATTGTTGTTGGCTAATACTGCAGCAATGTTGATGGTGGTCGCCCTGGAAAGCCGAGGTCGCGAAGGTTGATGAGACGTAGCAGCTTGGTGCCTGACGGGCCAAGGGTTCGAATCCCGCCCGGAGCATGGACGTTTGTGTGTGACCGTTACCGTTACTCCCAATGTGACACTGCGATCTATTCAGAGCTGCGTCTGGCAGATCATCAGCTGTTGCGGTGCCATCCAATGGGAAGGTTGAACGCCATCACAGTGCGGTCATTGCAGCGACGTGGAAGCTCCCGATTGGATGGCACCTAACAACTGATGACCTACCAGACGCAGCTCTGAAGAAATCGCAGTATATCAGTGTCGCTACATGACGCAAGTAGTTGAAAAGCGACCTTAAATAAGTATAAAAAGACTGACGACGGTGGTCTGTGATGCTACTAGTTGATGTTTGTAGTAGTGGCTGTCAGTGGCGAGGTAATTTTTTGCCAATCCATTTAAGTCTGGGGGCGGGGCGGGCAGGGAGGGGCGGGGCGGGCGGGGCGGGCGGGGCGGGGCGGGGCGGGGCGGGGCGGGCGGGGCGGGGCGGGGCGGGGGGCGGGCGGGGCGCGATGTGAAGCGGTTGCGTGGAGGGGAGGGGGAGCGATAGCACAACGCACTCGAGAGCAGCGGACGCAACGCAAACACCCACGCGAACGCACATCGCGGTAAATGATTGCAGGAGGGGGTGTTCAAGCACCTGCAATTGACACGAATACGGGAAGGAAGTTTGGATACGACCATATTCATTCATACCTCCAACAAATAGGGCACTGCAAAAATATTCATATCTTTTAAGAATATTTTTAATAGGCTATATTGATGCACATTTTTCCTCACAAACAGCTGACTTCATTCCTGAACGTCAAAGGCATGGAGGAGCCTTGTGTTAAAAGGGGAGAAAAAATGTGTACACGATTCTAACACATATAATAGAATACAATCTAGTTTTTATCGATACCTATAATGCAGTTTCAGTATCACACAAACACATTGCAGATTTAATAGAACCACACTTAATGCGCAAGTGCAGATGCTCAACGCTGGTGGAGAGTGGTAGGAAAAATGCTGTCGATGGCTGCGCGCTACGGAACGCTTCAAGTTCCTGTTAAGTCGCAGTTCTGGAATAGATGCCTCAGCAGCTAAACGCAAAAGCAAAAGTATCACAAATATCTTACATCTATCATCTGTGTATAAATAAATGGGAATGTGCGTATGTGTGTTGCACATAGACGCAGCAACTACTCGACGGATTTCGCTGAAAGTTTAACACGTTTTTTCTTATTAGAAATGGGAATGTTTAAAGAGTGGTTTGAATTAAATTGGATATGAGAGGGGGGTTGTGGACGATTTATTGGTTTATGATGACTCAAGCACCCCTGGTACGCAACCCGCCGCACAGTCGAAGATTAAGCGCGTCTTCACTGCATACAAGCGCTCTGCCACTACGATTGATTGTGAAATATCTACCGGAATTATTACTTGAATCTCGGACATACAAATCAAATTTCTCCAAGTGCCGAAGAGAACGTATTCTCTTTGAGGAAAAACGTCTTAACAATATGATACTTCACAACTATGTCCAAACCAGGATAATAGAACAAACCCATACTTGCTTTCGCCTAAGTTTTTCGCCTATTACAATTTTTGCAGAGCGCAGCGTAAAGCATGTTTAACATTCCACATGGCCAGTAGTGATTGATGTGTAATACACTGCATTAACAAAACATTGCCGGGTTCACAAGTCTTCAATAAAATCACTAGTGTAGTTTTTCTAGCAGATAAAATAATCTCGGCGTACATTCACATCTAGCTAGTCTCCAATAGGCTGACTGCTCTCGGCAAAATTAACACCGAAGATTGTTTGACATCTCATTGTACTCTATATCCAAAACGTTTTGTTTATTCTTAGCAAAATGTTACCAAAGTATATATGAGGTGTAGTTTTGGTTCCTAGTGAAGTCACGAGTCGTTACTTTTAAAACTTATTTAAGGCAAAGGAAGTATTTGTAATACCTACATGATCATACATAATGGTCTCAATGATTGAATTTATTTTAAAATACTGTTAACCAATCCGAAAACGCGAACCAACCAAAGAGTCAATGTTTACAAATTTGTTGAAGATATAATTACAATACATTGTGGAATGATGAAGTAAAAGAAAGCCGGCAGTTCTGTGACTTTAACTTTCATTTTCCTTTAACGTGCACTGAAGTTATGAAGTAAAGGGCTTGTTCGTCAGTTAGGTCATCACTGATGTTAATAAGTCAAGAAAACATTCGAATGAATTGTAAAATCACATTCAATTAGGTAAACTCGCAGCACGCTGAACGAGGCGATAAAGGAAGGGTGATTACTAGGGGGAGGGGGATTTTGATGACCTACAACATCGCCAAGAATGTTTTTAAAGGCCCTAAAAGCAAGGACAAATTACGTAAAAAAAAATAGATCAAAAAACTAGTTCAAATGAACAACTCAAGGTGTTTGATATGTTACTGTAATCGAGACTTCTTCCTTTCGTTCAAGTGGACTGAGCTTTTTAAAAGTATTGGTTTGGACCATTCTTTATCAACAAATCTCGGTCTTTAGTTATTCAGAAATTGGTCGAACCAACAACAGCGATGGTAGACGTCATAGGAACCTTAGATTATATTACTAAGAACGGCTTACAATTTTTGAACGAAGAAATCGAATAGGCTACTTTGAAATTCTGTGAAGAAATTTGTTTAATCTCATAAATATTATTTGAGCAAGTACCATTAAAACGATATTAAAACCTACGAAATCAGCAAAATGCTTTTAAACGGAAAAAGGTAAAAATTCTAATTTGAAATCGATAAAAAATTAATTTCTATACTAAAAATGCATTGTTCTAAAGTAAAAAAAAGAAGACATTTCATTAAAACGCGCCCCCTATTGATTACTCTGTTTTATGCAAAGTGCACTCACCCGTACTCACGCCGAATTATTAAGTATTCCGCTCTCGTCAACGCGTTTCCGTTTTGCGCGTCTCCTACCTTTTCCATTGATGAGAACAGACCTCCAGAAAACGTCACGTCACGATCTGATTAAACCATCTGGCGACCCGGAGTTCATTCCCCGACAAAAACCTTCGATCAACCTGCCCTTTAAACGGCCGGCACCCGCAATGAGAGGCCCTGGCACGAAGCCATCCCCGCCGTTACAGCGCCGGCCGCATCTCCGTTTTGTCAAACGGCTCCATTTCGCCAACGGGGAAAGATGAGGGGGGATGGGGCGCGAAAGCAGATGGACTCGGGTTAATCCGCAAAGGCAAAGATTTACGAATACGAGCATTCAAGGGGCGGCATCCGTAGGCGCGGGCGCACACAGCTTACGACCGTTTTATTGTTGCCGCCCGTAAAAATCCAAAACAGCTGCTCCCGAAGCAGTGGATTTACGAGCGTTTTATGTACTTTCTCTCCATAACCTCGCGAGGCGCCTTCGATCTTTCTCAGCCCGTTGGGCAGCTCGCGGCGGGAGGAGCATGGTGCAGCCTTTGTGCAACGGCTGCGCTAGGGACTTTCAACGCCCCACAGCAACGAAACTACAGAATGCTAGGCCCTAGTCGCCCAGGGCTGCTTTTCCGTAACGTTCGCAAACAAGGTACGATAAATATTTGACACATTTATGGAAAATGCGAAAAAGTTCGTTCATGCCTTGTTTTAGATGGCGAGACTCGAGCCGTTAGGAGCGCGCGAGAAGGTATCTCGGGCGACGAAACAGGCGATTTTGAATTTAGCTTCGAGGCTTCTTTTAGGCTTGAGGAACTGTTAAATGCAGTAAATCTACAATGTGGGTCAGTCTAAATTACTTCCCCTCCGAAGGAAGACGTACGAAGCACTTTTTCGCCCTTAAAATTCCACGGCTTCGATGGGGTATGAACCCGCGAACTTCGGTACGCTGTTATACCACCGAACGCCGCCATGGATCTAACAACCTTGTCTGTGTCTCTCCGACTCTCCTGTCTGTCTGCCTGTCTCTCTCTCTCCTCAGCCTCTGTTTCTCTGTGTGTGTCTCCCACTGCGTCTGTTTGTCTTTCTCTGATCTGTCCCTTTCTGTTCGCTCTCTGCCCCTTTCTGTTCGTCTCTCTGCCCCTTTCTGTTCGTCTCTCTGCCCCTTTCTGTTCGTCTCTCTGCCCCTTTCTGTTCGTCTCTCTGCCCCTTTCTGTTCGTCTCTCTGCCCCTTTCTGTTCGTCTCTCTGTCCTTTCTGTCCCCTTCTCTCGCTCCTTTCTCGGTCGACCCGCCTTTTGTTTAGTCCTTATTGGTAATTTCACAGCACCGATAAGCCACTTTTCATTATTTTTACAAATCTTTCTTCAATATTAAATGCAGCTGCTCATTTTTTGTTTGAATTCAGACTTGAAAAACTGTAATTTACGTTTAAATTCGTTCACTTTTCCCGATGGACCATTTGTGATTTTCAACAAACGTTTCCTCATATATTTCATCTTATCATCAATTAAACGTTCAGAATGCTCATTGAGTTCTCCTCTAGTCATCTCGTTAACACTTTCTTCGGAATATACAACAAAAAAAGTCTTACCGATATTCCTAAATTTCACGAGTTTTGTTACGCATCACCGATCTTTAAATATAGTATCATAAACTGAAACTGTGAAAATATGTAGAAAGTTTTTATTTATGTTAGAATATGAACTTTAGAACAACTTTTTGCTTGACACGTCCTGACACTATAACTAAAACACTAATGTTTGACACGAGTCTCTCGTATCAACGAGTCTATTCGTAAAAGTCAACTCAAAATTTGAATGCATTATACGGTCACTTAAAACGGTCTTAAATTATGTAAATATTAATCTTAACCGAGTCAGTTTTTAATTTAAAACACAGTACATACGTGGAACTTCAATATCCACCACGATCTAAACCACTTGAGAACTTTGAAAGCTCTCACGAAGCAAAAACAATCTCTTTGCAGCAAATGCTTGCACCGCATACAACGAATTAGACTGATGCTACAACGAAAATACAAGTCTACGACTAACTGATATCTGTCATATGACGTAATATATATTCAACTTATAGGAAATAGTGTTACGTTTTCTCGTATGTTATATAGGCTTCTGGCCAGTTTTTCTTTCACAATACCCCTACGTGCGTCGTTCCGCCAGAAATCAAGGTGTGATCACTATTTCTCCACAGCGGAAGCGAAACACCAGCTCCAGAGGTGGGTACATTAATTAGCTCGTATTTCTGGCCGCGTTAACTGCTATGGTCATTAGTTCCGTAAGTGTAGTGCACGTAATATCCGGGGAGGGGGTGTTTCTCCCTCTCCGGAATTGGGAATCCGGAGCGCACCTATTATGTCGGTGTGTGTGTGTGAGAGGGGGAGGTCTCTCCGCTTGCGGGCACCGCCCTAGCCAGGGCAATGTCTGTGCTCCACACTTTTTCCGACATGCGTGGTTGTGCAGGAGAAACCACGGAGAATATTGTATCAGACAGCGCGGCTGATTTCGCCCTCCTTCTTCACTGCCGTCTTGGGGATTCCAACCCTAGGACCACCACGAGTCCAGTGGAGCGCGTACTCTGTCTGTGCCGACCGCCTGCGCACGAAGAGAGCAGAAGCCGCGCGCTGGAGAGGGCTGCGATTGCGCTGGTTTGTGACTGACAGTGTTCAGGCGGCGCCCATTGCTCAGGGTGGAGCGGACGGGCAGGGCGGGCGCGGACGGGGGGGGGCGGGCGGGCAGGGCAGGGCAGGGCAGGGCAGGGCAGGGCAGGGCAGGGCAGGGCAGGGCAGGGCAGGGCAGGGCAGGGCAGGGCAGGGCAGGGCAGGGCAGGGCAGGGCAGGGCAGGGCAGGGCAGGGCAGGGCAGGGCAGGGTGGGGCGGGCGGAGCGGAGCGGGTGGTACGGGCGGGGCGGGGCAGGGCGGTGAGGGGTGAGCGGGACGTTACGGCGGGGGTCTGGCTGGCCCTACTCACCCCCCCACGACGCCAGCCCGCAAAGCAAAATAAACAGATAATCCTACAGACAAATAATAGAACCCAGAAGTTTGGCAAGGTGCCTTTCACTTTCTCCCTACAGAGTAGAGAGAAAGTTATGTAATGCTGTAAAGTTATGTTATCGGTGAATTTTCGGCAGAAAAACTGGTAACGAAAAAGGGCAGGACCCTGATAACGGAAAGGTGGATAAATCGAGTTGCTAAATTAAGAAAAAAACTCTAACGCGTAGTGTTGCCAGAATCCATGTTTTGTGGGTCCTTGTTACAGAAAAATAGAATGACCACAAAACCTCTGCCTGACTGTCCGTCTGTGCAGCTAAGCAGCCTAAGCTTAACCCCCAACGCTAGCGGCTAAACCCTTCATCCAATTTTCTCCAAAATTAATATTCCTTAATCAATATGCCTGATGTCGCGGGTTCTTGAATATGAAATCAACATTTAAATTTCGGGGGTACCTTACATGAAGCCCCTGACAAATTTTCTAAATTTTCAAAAAATCGCTCTATCGTTTTTTATTAAATTTTATTAAATGAAGAGAATGGTGCAGGTCTTGAATCGGGTATCGTTTAAGAAGACCATAAGTATGTACATTATGTGAAGAGTTGTATTGAAACTCGGACAGTAGGCAGATACAGGAAGGAGATAAACGATAATGAAAAGGTAAATATTGAAAGCAAGTGCAATGATAACAATCGATGTGTTGTTGTCGATGTCACATCCCTATGTTTTCATTTCTAAAAGATCTGCCGATGGAGCTTCATTGATTCAATTCCCACTTAGAGTATGAGAGCCTGTACCTGAGTTTGGATGCTACTCAAATAAAAGTTTTAAATTGTTTAATCTTTTCGAAAAAGGACATTCATCACATGTGGTCTTTTCACAAAATACAGCTGATTCCGGTCACTTCTGGGAACTAACAGTTTTGGTTCACTATATATTTATCACAATATATTTATTTGACCTTAAACAATCATTTTCAAATGTTTGCTTGATACATATTTCATTAGTAACTTCTCTAGATGCTTCTCGAGTTCGTGCCCTTTCCGCATTTGATTCTGAATTATCCACTGTCTCTAAGTATCGTAATGCTATCTTGACGCCTTTTAATACCTTTTGCACAGTTGGAACACCTTCATTTTTATCGCTTTCATCACACACTAATACAGTCCCCATTCCGTGTTCGCTACTTTCACCTCAGGGGAGACATCTTCGATTATGATCTTTGGCCGACGATATTTTTTAAAGTTGCCAGGGGTTGGAGTGTATGGCGTATGGTGTACAGTGTGTGTGTGTGTGTGTGTGTGTGTGTGTGTGTGTGTGTGTGTGTAAATTTCCAGGTCGTATTTCGTACGTTCACTATAAGCAAGGTTCAGTATTCATTACAATCGCATCTTGTTGTGCTTATGTGTATTATAAGTGAAATGGGACTAGTGACTGAAGTAGTAGCACGTCACGTAACGATTTCGTTTTCCTTTTCCCTGCGGACATTCGTTTCTTCTGTCTGATGCCTGTTGTGTTCTACTGGCGATGTAACGGGCCCTTATTAATCGCCCGTGCAGCTGCAGTGGGCGGGAGGGCGAGCGCGAGGGCGAGGACTACTAGGGCGCGGGTGAGGGGAGGGCGAGGGCCAGGGCGAGGACGAGGGGAGGCCAGGGCGAGGACGAGGGGAGGGCCAGGGCGAGGACGAGGGAGGGCGAGGGGAGGGCGAGGGGGGCGCGGGGAGGGCGAGTGCGAGGGAGGGCCAGGGCGAGGGCAAGGGGAAGACGTGGGGAGGGCGAGGGGAAAGCGAGGGCGCGGGCGAGGGGAGGGCGTGGGCGTGGGCGAGGGCGTGGGCGAGGGCGTGGGCGAGGGGGAGGGCGGGGGCGGGGGCGTGGGCGGGGGCGTGGGCGAGGGCGAGGGCGAGGGCGAGGGCGGGGGCGGGGGCGCGGAGGGCGGCCCCGCAGGGCCATCGATCGCGCGGCCGCAGCGCAGCCTCGAGGGCGGCGCCGGGCAGGGGGGCGGGGCCGGTCGGGCTGCCAGGAGGTTGAAGCGATGCTCCTCAACCGACGTGATCGCAAGGGGATGGGAAAAAAATTGACGTTTTCCACAGCGATATTTTCGAGCAAAAACATCCATGATTTGCTTTCGATATTTTCGTCAAGTCAATGTATTTGTCCACAAACATTGATATTTTCAAAACCAAATTTCCCATGATATAAATAAAATTCCAGTAGCTAATTTTTTAAGGATTGTTCGCAATCAAGTGCCACTGACGACTTTAGAGTTGGTCGGTCTCCAGACGGTCCGATACCGTTGGCTAAAGACAACCTTTTTCCAGACTGTTACCTTTTTTTATTATTTGGCCGTGGTAATATCGTTTAAACTCCATTCTGAACCCTGAATATAGAACATAATTAGAAAACTACGATGGCAGACAAATTTAAGGCACAACACATTTTAAATGTGTATGTATTATGTGTATTAGATACAGCACATTATACTTCCATGATTCATGAATGAAAGTGAATAAATGAAAAAATAACAAAACAAATGTCCTTTATTTTTATTCCCTTCTTTACATTCGATACACATTATCATCGTCATTTTTCTGCCTCATTATCATCGTCTACCTGCAAGACCGAAGCCAGGGTTGCCACATTGGGGAATTTTGTCACAAAAATAGGGATTTTTTTCGCTGTCGGGAAAAAAATGCGGAACACAAATGAACGAGGAATATTTGGGGTAATTATTTTCATCCGGAGTCGAGATAGAAATATTACTGTCAATTATTATAACTAGAAAAGAAACAACACGTTATTCTCTCTCATTTTTATGTATAAAAAAAGAGAAATAAACGACAGGCATAGAGAAAGAAAAATATGAGAAAAAAGTAAGATAGTATACGGTTTCGAACAGCTCGAAGGACGATGATTGGTTGATTTGAATTATTTGAATTTAAGAGGCTACCCAATGGAATCGCCAGGTTTTGATCGACATCGAAAACCCTTTAGCGATGTATCGATGTTTTGGAAAAAATTGCCCTCACTAGCTGTGATGCTGACATTGAATCGGGAGCTTCAACGTCACTGCAGTGATGAATCACAGTTTCAGACTTTTCGGATTCTCTGCAGAAGTTGCCATTCCGAAAGTAAGTATAGAATTCAGAACGTAGGTGTTTTATTTATGAAAAAGGAATATTCAGAATAAAAACTATACTATACACAAATACTATAAACCTTATTTAAAATATCGTGGAGATGGTAAAACATACGCTATTTAAAAAAAATAATCATTCTTTCCTCGATACCGGCTCAATTTTTTTTCTTTAATTGTTTCCTCGTATGTACTAGCAAAGAAGGTAAATAAAGTGGTGCTCTCTGAAATTTCGAAACTGGCAAACGACAAAAACTTAACATTGCAAAAGTACAAATTTGATGATAGAGATTTTCGTTTAAATGAAATGTTCTACAAAATAAGTTCTTCCCAATAGATCATATTCAATTTTATAAAACTATGAAAAGTTTAGCATCACTTGGCAATTTTCGACATTGCAGATTCGAATTTTGCCCAATCCTTTCGCTAAAATCATTAAGGAATTATCAGATTGCATTACATCAACCCTGCATGCCGAGCCGCGAAAAGGCAGTTAGAAAATTCTGAGAATTCTATATCATTGTAGTAAAATGTTATAGCCCAACGATACTCAGAATTAATTGTGGAATTGGCGTTGATAATCGATTATATAAGAATTAGTTGTTCGAAAAGAATGTCCTACAATTTGTACTGAATTTTACAACTAATGATCCAGATGTATTAATACAGAGAGAAATTGCGATATAATAATATTACATAACCGGTACTACAGACGAGAAAGTACGCGCTGTTTTAGCTCGACTTGTTTAATCTTATGATACTAATTGATATTGTATTACTTTTCAGGTTTGATGTAGCCACATGATGGTAGAAAGATATGGTGGGCTACTCCGGCGCACCGATTTTTCACTACTTGTGCATAGCACCACATTAATTGAAGAACCACGTGACCACAACACGGGCACTTCTTTTGAAACGACACACCAATTGCGGGCCGGCATGTTCCATGGAGAGCAACAAGTGTTGAGAAACATTTTGAGCATGAAGTGTCAATTTTCAACGAAATGTAATTCGATGAAGGTGTAATTGTAATAAAGTATACAATTTTTTAAAAAGTGCTTCATATACCTGTTTCAATGACTTGTAACTAGGTGATAATATTGGCATTTAAAATTCCCGCTAATATTGTGACGCAAACTGGTGTCTGGCTGAAGCCGGATACGATGCCCATCATCATTCGTGCACCTCTTGGGGTGAACATCTTCATTAATGAAATGCTGAAACTGAAGACCAAAGGAAAGGAAAGCGAGGTTACGGCGGAAGGACAGGCAAAAAGGAAGTGGGCAGTCGAGCAGAGAAAAAATTAGATCAATTACTTTCAACGCGAGTGTAGCAAATAGAGAAACAGTCGCGATTTGAACAGCAAACAGCCAGCGCACGAGTCTAAAATGCTACCGACTGGGCCACCAGGGAACTTGACAGTGTCTCCTAAGATCATTTGCTCCAGAGTTACTTCGCTTTTTCCTCAAAAGGCGTGGACCTTGTGCACTCCGTATATACATACATCAACCCACCATCAGTCGATAGAGCAAGGAAGAGGCTGGAAAGATAGCGCGTGGCCCGTTTGGAAGGGTACTGCTCCAGCATTCGCCTGGTGTTGATCGGAGAAACCACGGAAAACTATGTATCTGAGCAAACGGCCGCTTGAATTCTCCTCCAGAAAGCGACAGAACTCGACCTAGCTGAACAGCCAGTGTCGAAAATCCTGCCGCCGTGGGGCCCCCAATGAGAAAAAGTACGTCGAGATTCTAAAGGCAGTAAACGTTTGGGGGCCTCGCTGGACATGGCTAGTGTGGAAAGTGCAACCTGCCGGCGAGCGCCGCCAACGGATGTTGTCCCTGCGCCATCTCAGCCCGAGGGAGGAGAGCAGCAGCCCTCACGTCGCGCGGTGGGAGCGTCGCGAGGAAAATATGGTCGCGCGGGGGCGGGGCGGGAGGGTGCGAGGGCGGGGCGGGCACGAGGGCGGGGAAGGGGCAGGGCGGGGCGCGAGGGCGGTCGCGGGGCACGGAGGCGGGAGGGTGCGAGGGCGGGGCGGGGCGGGGCGGGGCACGAGGCGGGGAAGGGGCAGGGCGGGGCGCGAGGGCGGGGCGCGAGGGCGGGCGGGCGCGACGGTGGGGTGCGAGGGCGAGGTGCGAGGGCGGGGCGCGAGGGCGGGGCGGGGCGCGAGGGTGGGGCGCGGGAGCGGGGCGCGGGGGCGGGGCTCAGGGCTGGACGGGGAGCAGGCGGTGAGGGGCGGGGCAGGGCGGAAACGGGGACGGCGCTGGGGAAGGGGCAGGGGGCGGGGCGGGGCGCGGAGCGGGAGCGCGCGTGGACGCGGCCTGGGCGGGGGGCGCGGCGGGGAAGAGAGCCCGCATTCCTCGCAGAGCAGGTTCTTTCCCCGGCTTCTTTTTCGCTCGCGGGGCCGGACGCGGCGCTGGCGCTGGCGAGGAAGTCCCTCCCTCCCACCGGCCACGCTTGGGCATTCCGACGCCCTGCGCTCCACACGCGAAACCGCCACGCCGCCCGCATCAACTCGCGCATTCTGCCTTACCAGCTCAAGAATACGGCATTGCTCCGGTATTTATTAATACCATTTATGGGTCACATACGTCTTTAACCCCTGTTAACATGCAACCCCACAAGTTTGTAAAGTGCGCTTGCTTCTACCTGTACGTTACAACATTTACTAATCTTAGCAACGAAAATAAACATAGTCATGTACAAAACAAATTAGATTCAAACAATTGAGAATAAAAGTCATTCAGTTTAGGTTTTGGGGATATTATTGTTAATTGTAATATTATTAATAGTACAATTACAAAAAATGTATATTAGGTAAATTAACCCCATTTACCCTGTGTTCTACCTCATGAAACTCTTTTCCGGTAATCATATTTACTGACCTTGTCAAGGTCTCGGCATTGCAAGTCAACGCGCCAACTTTCTCACCGAACGTCGTTCCTTTAGGTTCACGAGAATTATTTGCATCCAGCTTTCTCGAACCACGGCATAGGAATATTGTTTATATAGATATATCGCAAGCAACACTCTACAACATCGTATTAACGTGCCGCAGCAACAGAATTCATTCGTTTACTATGGAAATAATGTAAATTTTCGCATAATTCGTGAATTTTACGGTGACCATTAAAACACTGAACGTAGCACAAAATGTTAGTGTTCTTACTGCCCCGTCCAAATAAAAAATCTCGGCTCCGTTACGCTCCGCCTCCATTTTTAACTTTTGGCCTCTGCAGTAATAACACTCATAACGTTACTAGGGAAGTTAATAGTTATTATCTATTAGGCACAAATACATGCCTGGTCTAATCCATGGAAATTGACGGACGGAAAAATTCGGACGGGCGGATGTATCGCCGTGAACCAATTCGTTGGTAACAAGGACCCATACATCGTGGATTCCGATTTCACAATGTGTTAGACGAAGTAATTTGCTTAATTTTGGAACCACCATTTGTCCTTTTTTTTACCAGTCCCCTTATAACGAGTTTTTCTCTTGAGAAATATACTTTTTTGCAGCAGCATTACATAACTTTCTCTATACTACGTACATTACTCCGTACACAAGAAAATAAAAATTAGCAAGGGTAAAAAAATTAGCACTGCAATATTTTGAAATTTTACACTATTCCCTTTGCTCCAGCATTAGGTTCTAGTTCCATAAACGCCTGCGATGTAAAGATGCTATCATCAAAACGAATTTCCCACGGAAAGGAATTCTCCGTTCACAGTTGCTGTGTATTTAAAGTGGAAGCAATCCACTGAAATGCCACTCGATGGCTGTTTTGTAGTTCCTACCAGCAAGAAACTACAAAACGAAATTGGCATTACAAAATAAACACAGGTTTAAACATAACATAAGAATGCGATGTTTAGAATTTGCAATGAAATACCATGGTTATGACACGGACCAGCATTTAAGGGCAGAGAGCGCCGTCTAAACATGTTAATCATCGCAACGCAAAGGAATGTGCGATCCCATTGAAAATTGCAGGCGCATATTTTGAAGTGGACGCCATCCATTACGCCGCCGCCGTGCGTCGCGTCGCGTGGCCTTTTTGCTCGCGTTTCGCGCGCGCTTTCAAACAACACACGGGCGCTGGCACGCGGCGCGCGGCGTAATTGAGCGCCCCTCTCCGCTCCCCGGCCGCTTTCTGGAACTCATTTCCATAATCCGCCGGCGCATCTTTCCTCATACGCCCTGCGGAGGACGCGCGCTTCGGCGGCCGCGCCGCCTCCCGGTGGCCGCAGGAGTGAGACAGCAGAGGGAGGGACGGAAAAAGAGAGAGAGTGAGTGTGTGAGTGAATAAAAGATGGTGAGAGTGAATAAGATAAGAGTGAATAAGGTGAGAGAGTGAATAAGAGTGAGAGAGTGAATAAGAGTGACAGAGTGAATAAGAGTGAGAGAGTGAATAAGAGTGAGAGAGTGAATAAGAGTGAAGAGTGAATAAGAGTGGGAGTGAATAAGAGTGACAGAGTGAATAAGAGTGACAGAGTGAATAAGAGTGACAGAGTGAATAAGAGTGACAGAGTGAATAAGAGTGACAGAGTGAATAAGAGTGAAGAGTGATAGAGTGAGAAGTGAGTGAGAGTGAGGGAGTGACAAAGAGAGAGGAAGATAGAGCGGAAGAGAGGAATGACAAAGAGAGGCAGAGGAGAAGAGAGGAGAGAGAGGGAGAGACTGAAAGAAATACAGAAAAGTGACGGAAACTTTTACACTCCACGCCCGCAACCTACCAGTTATAACCAAAAGCTATCCTATTTTTGTTTTGGATCACAGGCGATTTTCATTTATTTTGCATTTCATTTGTTTGCATCAAGTTTTTTTCCGGAGCTATTTTTTTTTGGCAAGTTATTTTTCGTATTTTTTTTAAATCGAATAACAAATAAAAAAACTTGCTTCGGAAAACAGATAAATAAATGAAATTAGTATTCAGTTACTCCTCTTTAACATGGTAAAATTAGTAACGTCTAAGTAACAGTTCAATTTTCTTTGTATTTTATTCTTCAGTATATATGAAAATTACAATTAAAGATGCATTCACTGAATAAGATGAAACGATAGTTTTGTATTACACAAAAATATAAAAATAATTTATAATGCTCACATAACAAAGAAAAAAAATCGTGTGTTCAAATGGTCTTTGTATAAAAAAGAAACGAAAAACCGGTCATTGGCGGCAGGTTAAACGAAAGTGGAAAAACGGGAATACCCTAATTGTTATTCTTGAAAAACGCAATTCCTCCGTGAGCTTAAGGGGCCCACTCCACCCATCCCGGTCTCCTAGTTTGGGTAAAACGGTCGCCTTGGGCACAGTCTCCAACAAAATAGTTGAGTTAACATTTTACATACATCCAATGTGGCTTGCTCCCTCAGCAGAAATTTTGATTCCTCTTGCTCGTTCTCAGAAGTTCTCCATCTCTTTAATAAACATAAATCCTAACACTAATAATACATTTAATAATTATTATGTAATGGATAATGCTAATCGCCTTCACTGCTGTAATGATTAATATATTGAACTCGTATATCCATTACGGTGGAATATAAAAAAAAAAGTAAATTTAAATATATTTTGCTCCCTTAAAATCAGTTTGGAGTAAAGATTTCGCGTAATAACCCACTGGGAATTGTAGCATCAGATAATTAATTCTAATAATATATTACATGATGTACAAAACTCGGACGACTCATTTTCAAATCGTACTATGGCCGCCGCGAAGCGATTGATGCTAAACCCACGATGCCCAGGCCTTCGCGATGTTCGTGACCAGACATCAATGTTTTTCATCACGATGCAAGTAAATATTTTTGGTCTCTTGCCGCCTAGGATGACCAGAGTGACAATTTTTTTTTATCTCGGGACCGGCGAAAGTGCAAAGGCACTTTCGAATCGAAGCGAACCGAATCGGAAGGCCTCTTGGAGTGCTGGAACGAGTCTGGATAACGAGAATCGGGGAACGGTCGATTTGAGACAGTGAGAGCCTTGAACCGTGCTGGAAGCGTTGCCTTCAACGAACCACAACAGACGGTATGTTCGTCTCCTCACACGAGACCGATGTGCGGCTCGAAATCGCTGTCGAAAGTTGAAATATTCAGGCAGCGCGGCGTATTGAAATCCAGTGTTAAGGAAACGACCGTGTGCGGCTCGAAATCGCTGTCGAAAGTTGAAATATTCAGGCAGCGCGGCGTATTGAAATCCAGTGTTAAGGAAACGAACCACAACAGACGTGTGATGTTCGTCTCCTCACACGAGACCGTTGTGCGGCTCGAAATCGCTGTCGAAAGTTGAAATATTCAGGCAGCGCGGCGTACTGAAATCCAGTGTTAAGGAAAATTGAAGATCTGCACGTGATGCGTTTCCTCAGCCTCGGCCACACAAAAGACACACGAGCGCCTTGCATTCCGGCAGGGGACATTCACACTTTTGAGACAGCATCGTTTGTTTATTTATTTATTTTTATTTTTTTAGCCATTTAATGTCGCGTCACGGGCAGTTGGCCTCATAATACGCGTTAGATAAACTCTACAAGGCTTGTCTTATAGATGGGTTTAAAATCCGTATTCTTGTATTATCCGTCTTCTCGTTCCTACTATTGTTTCACGATTGCAATTTTGTTATCGGTGCATTGTTACCGGTGTCGAAACCTTTATTTTCCTTATGATCCGAAATTTACCTTAAATAATTGGATTTTGCGATGAATGGAAGACATTAGAGCTCAGGGTCAAAGAACACTCGAAACGCACCGGTTTTTTTATAGGACAGTTACAGGTGGAGGAACTTGCAAACTAGCAATGAATCAAAAAGGAATATAATGTCAATAATATAAATAATAATATTGATATGATAAAGTATTCCCTATCTTATTACAGTTAATCTTTTTGATCATCAGACACCAACTCATCGAACTCTATCAACTAGTAAGCCTGGCAGAATTACAAATAGTTATTTGAATGATACGATGAAGACATCAAGCTCAAAATCCTCAAATTGTACAAAGAATTCACCACAAAGATCAAGCCCAAGTACAATGTCGCCACATACAGCCACATCCATGGAAAAGAGTTACACTCCGAGTTAAACAGGGGCATGTATTAACCAGCAGGCTCAGCACGTATTGCACCATGCATTTACTGTTCTACATGAAACAGCATATTGCAGCGAAGTGCCACAAGCCCCTCGAAGACCACACAATCCATTTTTTAGGAGGCTGGAGTAGACGTGTATACCTGGGCATTTACGCCACAGCGAATGATGACACTGCAGGCTCCCATTATTCCTGAAGGCCGGGCTTTGACCAGCACTCATCCTCGCTCCAGGCGCTGGCCGACCCACGCCACTAATTGCTGCCTGCGCTAGTTAGATTAGCCCATCAATATTGCAAAGGCTTTCAATGACGGCACAACTTGCGGGTCCCCCTGTGCCGCCCCTGCGTTCTCTCCTCGCGGGCGGCCGCTCCACACAAGAGCGAACCTCCACTTCACCCGAACACACACGAGCAAACGAAACAACATACTGGGAAACGTATTGTAACACAGCAAGGGTAATACTAAAATCGGTTTTCAACGCTCAGTCATGTAAACTAGCAGTACTTGCATTCACTATTTATTGATTGAAAAGTGCAACTTCGGCACACGAACAACGCAATGAAGTCATGACCATTGAAACAACGGGGTACCGCAAGGAAACACAACACTCATGCTACCGCGCGTATTGACACCAATAGCAAATCTTATTCAAATTCACCGTTTGATACGGCCAAAATACTCGTCATTCACCATTTCAAAAAATTCAAGATTTCATTCGTACGTCATAGACACATTTACTGTACTAGCTACGCAAGTAACTATTATGAAACTAGTTAATAAAGTAAGTCTAGTGTACGAATGAAACACTTGCGGGCAATACGACAGCACAAGCAGAGTCTGATATTTTGAACTGAGTACGCCAAATGCACATTTATACAAGCTGCGTACATTATTTTTTGGTCCGAATTCACGAAAACTTGTAAATATATGCTCTTTAGATCATTCCCAATGAGAGAGCCATGTTGATTCATGTCGCAAAAGCGTTCTGTTTACTTTGTCATACACGTACGGCAAAGTAGAACTTTGCAATCAATAAGAAGTGAAGGTGTGTACAAATTCCCATGCAGTGTACTGAAAATTCAGATACGTTGAACGCATAACGGAAGAACGCATGCTATTTCTTCTTCTCTTATGAACCACCCAGTTCTTAGAATTTCCTATCTGCGCGAGTTCAATTCCACAAACGCACTCCTCGCGAGCTGAAGGCGTCCAACCAGGAACCCGTGATGTCTGCAATTTGCTCACCTTTCGTGGCTTCACGTACTGAACGAATTCGGCTAGCGACGCCTTTCAGTAGAACCATCCCAGCATTCACCTGGGTGACCGAGGGAAACCACGAAAATCCCGGCGAGGGTGACCGGCAAGCGGATTGGAACCGAGCCTCCCGAATGCGCCGCGAAGCGCGCTACGCCCTCAGCCACTTCGTTCGGTGAACAAGTAGTGCTAAAACATCACGTACTTTCTCGCCCGTATTTTCACGCACAATTACGTCAAAAGTACTCAAATTTTCGAAATATTTTCGAAAGAGCTTATTTAAAAAAGGAACAGATTAACGGAATTTTTTGATTGATTTTTTCGTGTTTCTGGGCGCCTCAACAACTTCGGTCATTAGGCACTAACGGAGTGTAGTGCATGCTTTTCTCTCGGGAGATGGCGGTGATCTTCCCCCGCTGCATGGCAAGATCCGCCGCCGACCTACCGTCGGCTAGTGGGGTTTCCCCCTAACCAGGACTCTCCCACCAGCAGGGCAACGCCCCAGCCGACACAAGCTCTAAGCTGCCGACCGGTCTCCCGGAATGTGTGGTAGTGTAGTGCATGTTAGTGTGTGTGTGTGTGTAAGGGGAGAGGATAGGACAAGGAAGAGGAAGAAAAGATCGCGCGCGGTCCGTGGCCCGTTTGGTAGGGTACTGCTCCGGCATTCGCGTGGTGTTGATCGGAGAAACCACGGAAAACTACCGATCAGGGCAGCCGACCGCTAGAATCCTCCTCCAGACAGCGACTAAATTCGACCTAGCCGAAAAGCTAGTGTTGAGAATCCTGCCGCCGTCAGGACTCGAATCTAGGACCTCCCGGTCAGAAGCGCTGCAGTGACATCAGTTGATGCACTGAGCTACCGCTACCGGTTTCATTAATGGAAAAATGTCTACCTTTAATATCTTAGTTGTAGGAAGATTCCGAAAAAATGTTTTAGGAAGACTCAGAAAAAGTTTTGAACATTGCAATTTTCGAAAAATCAGAGTTTTTAACGAACATGAAACCGCACTATTCTCTTAAACGTCGTTCACACTACCCAACAACAAAATTTAATCGAAAATGGAGCCTCTTCTTGAAAATTTTGAAACTGTCCCAGGTGCTTCATGTTAAGTATTTCCAAAATTAAAATGTCGGTTTCAAATTCAAGAAGTCACGACAACAGCGAGATCGAAGGGGAATATCAATTTTGTAGAAAATGGGATGAACGGTTTAGCTGCTAGCGTTGTGCACAGACGGACAGACGTTTTGCCGTCAAGCGATTTTTCACACTCAAGGGCCCTCAAAATGGGCTACACCACGTGTTAGAGGATATTTTTCTAAACTAAGCAACAAGTTTTATCTCCTTTTTCGTTACTAGGGTTCCGCAATAAGTTTTTCTGCCGCAAATTCGTAGTTTTCTCGCAGAGTATTACATAACTTTCTCTCTACTCCGCAGCGAGTAGTAAAAACGAATAAGTTTCTATAAGTGTTCCTTTCCAATGTGCCGTAAATTTGCATCGCCGCGTGCAAGTGAGTGCGAGTGCAGCGCGAGCGGCGGCAGGAAGCAGCGCCATGTGCGGCCCAAGCGGATTGGCACTGCCTCCGCCGCTTCGCACGCTGACTCGGGGGTCGTTAAACGGAGAAGCCACCTAACTGGCGTTACGCAAGCACGCATTGTTGCGAGCCAGGGGGCCGGGGCCCGGCCGGCTGTGGAAGGGCGGCGGGTGACGGTTGGAGATGAAGACGGGTGACGGCAGTAAGGTTAGTGACGGCAGTGATGGCTGGTGACGCCGGTGAAGGTAGGTGGCGGCTGTGATGGCTCGTGACGCCGGTGAAGGTAGGTGGCGGCTGTGATGGCTGGTGACGCCGGTGAAGGTAGGTGGCGGCTGTGATGGCTGGTGACGCCGGTGAAGGTAGGTGACGGCGTCATGGCTGGTGACGCCGGTGAAGGTGGGTGACGGCTGTGATGGCTGGTGACGCCGGTGAAGGTAGGTGACGGCTGTGATGGCTGGTGACGCCGGTGAAGGTAGGTGACGGCTGTGATGGCTGGTGACGCCGGTGAAGGTAGGTGACGGCTGTGATGGCTGGTGACGCCGGTGAAGGTAGGTGACGGCTGTGATGGCTGGTGACGCCGGTGAAGGTAGGTGACGGCTGTGATGGCTGGGGGGGGGTGGGGGTGCGGCTGTGATGGCTGGTCGCCGGTGAAGGTAGGTGGAAGGTAGGTGACGGCTGTGATGGCTGGTGACGCCGGTGAAGGTAGGTGACGGCTGTGATGGCTGGTGACGCCGGTGAAGGTAGGTGACGGCTGTGATGGCTGGTGACGCCGGTGGGTGGTGAAGGTAGGTGCGGCTGTGATGGCTGTGACGCCGGTGAAGGTAGGTGGCGGCTGTGATGGCTGGTGACGCCGGTGAAGGTAGGTGACGGCTGTGATGGCTGGTGACGCCGGTGAAGGTAGGTGACGGCTGTGATGGCTGGTGACGCCGGTGAAGGTAGGTGACGGCTGTGATGGCTGGTGACGCCGGTGAAGGTAGGTGACGAGGGCGGCTGTGATGGCTGGTGACGCCGGTGAAGGTAGGTGACGGCTGTGATGGCTGGTGACGCCGGTGAAGGTAGGTGACGGCTGTGATGGCTGGTGACGCCGGTGCAGGTAGGTGACGGCTGTGGTGGCTGGTGACGCCGGTGAAGGTAGGTGACGGCTGTGATGGCTGGTGACGCCGGTGAAGGTAGGTGACGGCTGTGATGGCTGGTGAGCCGGTGAAGGTAGGTGGCGGCTGTGATGGCTGGTGACGCCGGTGAAGGTAGGTGACGGCTGTGATGGCTGGTGACGCCGGTGAAGGTAGGTGGCGGCTGTGATGGCTGGTGACGCCGGTGAAGGTAGGTGACGGCTGTGATGGCTGGTGACGCCGGTGAAGGTAGGTGACGGCTGTGATGGCTGGTGACGCCGGTGAAGGTAGGTGACGGCTGTGATGGCTGGTGACGCCGGTGAAGGTAGGTGACGGCTGTGATGGCTGGTGACGCCGGTGAAGGTAGGTGACGGCTGTGATGGCTGGTGACGCCGGTGAAGGTAGGTGACGGCTGTGATGGCTGGTGACGCCGGTGAAGGTAGGTGGCGGCTGTGATGGCTGGTGACGCCGGTGAAGGTAGGTGACGGCTGTGATGGCTGGTGACGCCGGTGAAGGTAGGTGGCGGCTGTGATGGCTGGTGACGCCGGTGAAGGTAGGTGACGGCTGTGATGGCTGGTGACGCCGGTGAAGGTAGGTGACGGCTGTGATGGCTGGTGACGCCGGTGAAGGTAGGTGACGGCTGTGATGGCTGGTGACGCCGGTGAAGGTAGGTGACGGCTGTGATGGCTGGTGACGCCGGTGAAGGTAGGTGACGGCTGTGGGAAGGCTGGTGACGGCGGTGAAGGCTGTTAAAAAACCTTCCTGTTTTGAGAGACGGTAATGCGCGAACTCTAGCGGAATGTGTCACTGGTCACTGACCACCCTCTGATTGTTCGTAAACACACGGTTAAACACTGGCAGATCAGCGGCTAATTGAAGTTGAATATACATAAGAAGATCATATTATTGAATGGGTCGACGTTCGAACACGACTACTTTCGTACGACTACGTGTGTACCAAACGTCAACATAACTCGCTTGCAATACTCCGCACAAAAACAGAGATAATGACATTTATTTTTATGGTTGGGTGTACAGTTTTATGGGTGGAGGCGATGATCTAGGTTTGAATGCTAATCTTATACTGATCTTACACGCTTCTATTTACGTTGCTACTTACTAACATGCACTGAGTTTGCCGCTGTGGCTCTTGCTGACGGTATACAGATATTACTATAAGAGAACCTCTTTGACAGCTACTGGTTGGCCACTGCTGGCAACATAAATGCAGGTTATGTCCATGTACTCAAATCGTCAATGCGATCGTTTACAATCAGCTCTTTTGTAAATAGCTTCGCTATCTCTTGCAATGTCATCGCTCTGCATACGTTCATTTGTTTCCCGACCTGTCATAGTGGTCCTTCTTGGAGTAACTCCTCTCATAGGTAGATTTTTCTACAGTAGCCGATGACATTATGTCATTGTTACACCTCCTGGCTTACAAAATGAATCTTTTTAACAGTGGTACGCACACTTGAGACCATAAACCCCGTTGAGAAGGACGCGAATAAATTAAAAAGATTAATTTTATGAAGCAGCAAGTGTAACAATGACCTAATGCAGGGTTGCCCCAATGGCGGCCCGCGGTACCATTTACTGTGCGCGCGAATATATTAATGTAAAAATAAGTCAAGTTTAAATTTAAGCTTTTTTTGCTAGTAAATTCAGAAATGCACAATCATCGCAATGTGTGTCACTACGTTACGTACGGTAACGTCCCATATCACGCATGGTTCCATTCTCGCCTCCCCCCGGACAAACTGCCGAGATCAACCAACGACGAGTGTGGATCGCTCCAGTACTTAAATACGACCCCGCAACCTGTTAAAGGTTTCAGTTGCGGCTGGACACCCATGACCTAATTGGCCCATTGGCCACTACAGAAAAATCGAAGTATAGTTCGGCTGCGTCGAAAGCCCTTCCCCACCCCGACGAGAGCAGCGCTGCCTGGTGGCCGGCGCCCAAAGCGCGTGAGGAGCGTCTCCGTGTCGTGTCGCGTCGCGTGTCGAGGCGTGCGCGCTTGCTCGCGTGCTCCGTGGCCGGAAAGTCGTCGGGCGCGTGGCCGCCGTCACTTCCGCCCCCCCCCCTCCGCCCGGCCGAAGAGGTTTATCGCATCGCTCCCCTCCCCTCCCCTCCCCCCGCTTCCGTTTCATTAGCGAGGATCGGCAAACGGCCTCCGGGCGACTCGTGCGCATGCGCGCGCGCCTCGCGGCCGCCTCGGGCAGCGGAGGCGGCTGGCAGGGGACGTCCACCACAACAGCTACACTTCGATTTATTTCATGTGGCGCCTCCAGGTCACGAGGTGGACACCCATCCAATCGTGAGCTTCGTTACGATTTAAACTTTTAGTATTGGAGCTACCGATTGGATGCTCACTAGATCACACTGCCAAAATCGCAGCTTAACTTAATACAAATATATTTAAAAAGAAACATGAAAGTACAATGCACCTTCAATATGAAAAAGTTTATGAAAATGTCTTTGAAAAAACATCAAGGGGTAATTTGGGCCTGGTGCCGCTTCATTACAAGTGCCTTCCTGGGTCGCACACTCTCACACAGTCTTCCGAAGTGTTGAGTTGAAATCAATGTCTGGTCTTGGAGGAGTTCAGTGTTAAGAAGACTGCTTCACAAGCAACGATGCACAAATCGGTAGCATTGCCTTCCCTGTTTTCTTTGGGATTACGGAATATTTGTTTAACAGATGTACCAATAACGATGTGTTCTCTACATCACTTTGGTTCCCCCCTCCCTCAATTCTTAGTCTGCCTCAATATCTTCAACTAATTTAGATAATTTAACGACCCGTGGGCACATCTATGGAGACTGCTCATTGGTGTGCCGCAACACACACCTATTGGGAAGCACTATAAAAGACGAAGATTTTCAGTACAGAACAAGAGGCATCTTCAACATCTCAAATGCTATAGAATTCAACAACTAATACAATGCATAAAAGTACGTCAATTTGCGCCAAAATGTGACATAGGACTATTTGATCCCACGCCCTTGCTATTTGTATTTACGGAAGTCCGCAGCGGCAAGTGAATTTCCTGGATGCATGGTTCTCCCCCCCCCCACCATTTGCGGTTTTCTCCGCGCAGTGCCGGCTATCCTGCGTTCCCGCACGAAGGAGATCGTTTCCTGAAGAGCTCATACGCGTGTGTCCAACGCGACTATCTCCGGCCGTGTGCACAGCAGCGCCTGCGGCCATAAACGCCAGGATACAACTACCTCGCGTTAATTTCCCGAATGACAGGGGAAGATCATTTGCTTACTATTACTAGCTGCACCTTGCGATCCCTACACATTCACTACACGGAAAAGGGAAAACGCCCAAAACATTGTTTCGTGTCATTCAGTATTGGGTTTTGAAGACTAATGCAATGAGAGAGGTTTACATATTCTGGAACAATACAATCACCATCTTCTGACAATACAGAATTCAACACGTTTCTGATAAAATAATTGAAATGTTTTGTATTTACAACATCTGATTTGTAGTTGTAGGGAACTATTGACAAGAAATCCTACTCCCGACCTTACCTTAAGAAACGTAATGCACATTGCATAATTGTAATCACTGATTGAGAGCGGGTGGTGTGAAAGGACACACGTGTCAGGCGATCGCTAGACATTGAGATTGCACACAACACATTACATACAAATATCACACAATCTAATTGAGTACAAACTCAGAGTTCTTTTAAATGAAAACACTTAGTTTTAAATGAAAGTTAGTTTGTGGTCTTTCGACTAAGGTCAGTGATACCAAGACATGATAGCGGTGAATGAGAGAGAGAGAGAGAGAGAGAGAGAGAGAGAGAGAGAGAGAGAGAGAGAGAGGGGGGGAAAGGGAAGAAAACCAGCCCAACGTTCCTTGGTGTACCTCCAATTCCACACACAACGGTAAGTACACATTAAGGTGGAAGGAGAGATACCGCTTACACCTTCAAGAGAGAGATTTTTAAAGTGGAAAAGCGTGCAATATCTTACTTAAATGGTATAGACCTTTCAACTACCAGAAGAATTATTTGAAATGAGTTACCCGGAAGGTATGCTGTTCGCAGTCACGTGAATTTCGAATGAAATTTCAAATCGTCTCATCCTGTAATTATCACGTACTGACAAATGATTGCGAATAACTCGCTCCACATACTGCGTGGGTGCGCTAAACAACACTTTTCGGTCGAAGGGGGTCGTTCATAAATTACCTAACGCTAACGAGAAGGAGGGGGGGTTCGAGGTAGAGTCACATAGGGGCAGGGGGTGGGTATAGTTTCATTTTGCCTCACGACATGAATAGTTGCTATCGTGTTCGGAGTCCGCGACCACTTGGCCCAAACTTCGAACGCCGTCAGCTCGGGCATCCAGCTCCAGGTGCAGTGGCATATCTTTATTTATTTATTTAGTCAAAAACTCCATGTGACGTATGGGGGAGAAAATCATCTGCGCACGCTTTCTTGAGTTTCAGAATCCCCTCCCAACAATTTAACTATTAATAGTTGAAAGATGAAAAATAATAATAGCAACAACAAATTTAAAAAAGCGAGGGATTAACATGTCAAAAACTAGATATTTTCGTTGCGGAATTACAGAAAACTTATTTGTAATGGTAAACGAACGAACAGATTTGATTTTTCTCTATTGCTAACAAATACAAACTTACCCTAAGCTCTACTACCAAAACAAGCAAAAAGAAAGCTCAACAAAACGTGCGTATAGTGAAGCTCCATTTACGTCCAGAAGCAAATAGAGGGGCCTTCCAGCATTTCCTCAATGGATCAGGGAAACTGGACAAAAACCCGATCGAGATGGGGGTCATTGACCCGGAAGCTGAAGTACATTACTTATTACAGGCATTTAAGTCCTTTTTAAAAATTATACAATGCAAATGTAAACTAATTCATTAGACTATATCATTGTTTTGTTAAAGTAAATATTATTTTTCTTTTTGACGATCAGTATAGTCTCTCTAATTGTATAGAAACAGTTTTGCAGCAGAAAAGATTTCACTTTTAACTTAAATTTGTGTTCCAATTTTAATTGTTTAGTTTCATCTGGCAATGCGTTGTAAAGTAACGTACATGTATGTGGATTTCTTGTAGTGAGCTGTTGATACTGACACTTGATGATTTGATTTCTACGTCGAGTGTTGTGACTATAAATATCAGTATTACATGAAAACAAGTTCCCACCGTTAAGTAAGTCACTTCTGACAAATATTCGTAAATAAATAGGCAAGGCAATGGTAAGATTCCAAGCTCAATGAAAAGAGGCTTGCAGGGATCACGTGGATGGGATTTTTTCATTATTCGGATAATTTTCTTTTTGCAATCTACATGTCTGGGCACTAAAGAATGAGTTTCCCCAGAATATTTTGCCATATCTCAGGCGGGAATGTACATTTGCAAAATACACGCAACGATCTGCATGAAGGCTGACCGAATTAGAAAGAATTCTGAATGCATAACATAATGAGCTTAATTTAGTGTTTAATTCTGTTATATGTACATTCTGCATCTCTGCGCACCATCTTAAAACTTCACAGCTGCACGACAGTTTACTGTAGAAAGACCCAGAAAGATACTTTGGATCCGATTAACGGGCTTTCTTCTGGCGTCCGGTTTCGGAGTCTTAGCGAATATCGTTTCTAGGGTAGGCACCACCCTATGCACGTGCGCTTTGCTTACACTCCCAAATAGTTCGCCAAAAGAAGGCGTACGTTAATCGGATCTGGGGCGACGTGTTCGGAAGCAGGTGGGAGGCGGGCAAAGTCGAAAAATAATTCACTTGTAGAACTGGACACGAGAACTTACACGCACTTTTTTTATAAACACATATTTGACCTACAGACCACGAACCCGAGTCGCACATTTAAGCCCATGAATATAACTTATTCTTGTTTTTAATGGGAAGAACGATGAAAGAGCAATAATGGAAAGAGGCAGAGGAAAAGAAAAGAAAAAAGAACGGAAGAATCCTGCTGCGAAATCCCTCGGCTGACGAGTACTGGGCGCATGTACGTGACTATCCATTTTGTGTACCGCAGATAATTTAAAACAACGCCTGAAGGCAGGTCCGTGTTCCGCATACCAAATATCGCACACAGCAACTTGTACAACAGTTATCGAGTTTGTAAAACGCTAACCCAGGAGGATTACGTTTGTTTATATTAGAGACACTTTGTGAATACCACAGTCAACGTTTACATGCATAAACATACTACTAAAATCGAAACACGAACAGTAACGTAGATAACAGAATAAGTGCAGACAAAAAACGAACCAAAATTTTAACTACGCAGTTTTAACTTGCATTCATATATTAGTTTCCGTCAAATATCACTAGTTATAAACGCATCGTACCATTTCGTGTAATAATGAATATTTAATATTTAATTCAGAACAACAAGCAAATGCATGAGGCCTGTCTTAAGCCCATTCAAAATGAGTAGTTTCTTCGCTTGCATATTATGCCCTCTAACGAGTAACTTTAATCCGAATTCTTGGCTGTCCGGGATTCAACTTTAATTCGGTTAAAGGGCAGTGAAACAATGAAAACACGAAATGTATTTACAGAGCGCAAACAAATGCAACACGGCAAACGAAAAGACAATTAAAATCGATAAGGGAAAATAACGTTGGGCAAACCAGAGGCGAGCTCCAATGACCACATCCCGGGGTTGGAGCCCACAAGGCAGAAGGCCGCCTCCGCCGCTCCGCTCGCATCAATAAAGGAGCGCGGCCCGGAATGCCCGCCGCGCTACCTGCCACCCGCGTTCCAAACAGAGATGGGCTTTTTTTATTTTTTAAATTTTTTTTATTTATTTAGTCAAAAACAGTCAAAAACTGTATGTGACGTATGGGGGAGAAAATCATCTGCGCACGCTTTCTTGAGTTTCAGAATCCCTTCCCAACAATTTAACTATTAATAGTTGAAAGATGAAAAATCATAGTAATAATAATAATAAATTAAAAAAAGGGATTAACATTTCAAAAACTAGATATTTTCGTTGCAAAATTACAGAAAACTTATGTTTAACAGTAAAGGAACAAACAGATTTGATTTTTCTCTATTGTTAACGAAATAGAAACTCACCCTAAGCTCTACTACCACTAGAAGCAAAAGGAAAGTTCAACAAAACGTGCGCATAGTGAAGCTACATTTACGTCCAGAAGCAAAGCAAGGGGCCATCTCAGCATTTGCTCAATGGATCAGGAAAACTGGACAAAAACCCGATCGAGATGGGGGTCATTGACCCGGAAGTACATTATTTGTTACAGGCATAGTGAGTCTTTTTTTAAATTATATAATGCAAATGTAGACTAATTCATTATACTTAATCTTGTTTTTGTTAAGGTAAACATTATTTTTCTTTTTGATGATCAGTATAGTCCCTAATTGTATAGAAACAGTTTTGCAGCAGAAAAGATTTTACTTTTAACTTAAATTTGTGTACCAATTTTAATTGTTTAATTTCATCTGGCAATGAGTTGTAAAGTAACGTACATGTATTGTATGTGGATTTCTTGTAGTGAGCTGTTGATACTGATACTTGATGAACATGATTCCTACGTCGAGTGTTGTAACTATAAATATCAGTATTACATGAAAATAAGTTCCCACCGTTAAGTAAGTCAGAAAAGCTTAGCAGCTTTTCTTCAATAGCTGTTGTCACAAAAACAGCTGACTCGTAATAGCTGTTATTAATAACAGTTGAAAAATAACAGGTCCATGACCAGCAACCTAACATGGCCGACTGCTAAGAGTTAAAGCAGTTGTAGTGACTGCTAAGAGTTAAACCACGCAAAACGAATAACGTTGGTAGCACCGTAAAGTTGTGCAGCTACCTTACGGCGCTTCCTTGCACTACTTAACATGTTTGGACAGAGAAGCAGCTGATATGAACGAGACTGGATGAACTGCCAAGGATGAATAGTAATTCATATAATGTGTAGCGAATGTGTATAGAATATAGAATATTACTAAAATGAAAGTGATTGGGGTTCAGATTGCAAATATTCTGTCAAATATGCGACTTGTGCACAGAGAAGTGATGAGTGCCAAAAATAATGAGGAGAAACAGTGTTTTTGCTTAATATAGCTAAGTGTTAATGACTATCGAATATCAAGTATTATAACGTGGGTTATTTGACCGTAACTCATTTTATTTTATTGGACCTAGGGAAATATTAGTTGATCTCACATAAGCAGCAATGGGACAGAAATAAGTTAACATATTGGACGGACTTAATTTAAAGGACAAACATCTTGTTGTAGTGTATACAATAAAATATAAAAAGTGTGGAACATGGGTGTAATAATGACGAATTATGTATTAATGAATCTATAATTTGAACACTCAGAACCTGTTATCGTACAAAATGGTTGCCACAAAAGCTTGTAGTAGTTCGGATTATGCCCAGTAGACTGCAGTTCTATGCATTTCAACCGATAACTGCCAATAACAGGATAAACGAAATAACTGTTATTTCGCGTAAGTTATGAAACGTTAACGGTTAAGAAATAACAGTTAAGCTGTTAAGGGCACATCCCTAGTTCCGAACACGTGGCGCGCGGCAATGTCGCGAACCTTCCCAGTCGGGCGGGGACGGGGTTGATTGGTTAGCGATTCCGGGCGCGTCATTTGCTAAGGTCATGAGTAAGGCCCGGAAGTAGGATAAAGAAAAATCATATATTTAATTATTAGCTTTATAATATGCTATTTATCAAATGACCACAAAGCACAGTCAAACGAACAGAAATTGGGTGATTTTAAGTAGCATATTAGTGCATATTGAAAGTATTTAGCACGTACAACATATTTCCATCATATTTAAGTTATTATTCTATTTTATTGTTTTTATGTCCTTAATGTGGTATATTTCTCTTGGAGTTTTAATTCATATACATATTTGTCTTCTCAAACCGAAATGTGTGCTTCACAAATCTGAATGGGAATCCTATCGTTGAGAAATCGTAAGAATGTCTTTCGTTCGTTGCAGCTGTATTTGTGTGAACTTCTTTTAGATGATAATATGGTGCTGGTACCCGGAAACGATTTGCCGATTACAAACGATGTGATAATTTATCTTTGATTAAGAATTTGTAGCACTGAAATTGATACTTCAGCGATGATACAGACGAAATCATTATATTTTACTTAAAAAAGACAAGAAGGCAAAATTAATTGTTCAAATTAAAAGTTTTACAATTGCTCATGATTACATAAAACTTAATTGTTGGAGCATATTTCATTAGTTCAGTTGCATATTTAACAAACGTTAGAGCATACATGCATGCATATAGCATTAACTTCCGGGCCTTAGTCAGAGTCCTGGAAGGTAGTCTATCTTTTTATTGCGGGAGGTAGCAGTGCTCTTCCCATGCCGGATGGTGAAAATCAGCGGCGACCTACTGTCGGCTAGCAGGGTTTTCCTTAACCAGGTGTCTCCTACCAGCTGGGCACTGCCCTAGCGGGGTCAACAACCCCGGACGGCCTCCCGCCATGTGTAGAAGTGTATCGCATGAGTGTGTAAGGGGAGAGGATAGGACAAGGAAGAGGAAGCAAAGATCGCGCGCGGTCCGTGGCCCGTTTGGTAGGGTACTGCTTCGGCATTCGTTTGGTGTGAGGAGACGAGGATAAACAGGCCCAATTCTCTCGCACTGCAGTATTTCTTTGTTCTTTGATTTTGTCTCTAACAGTCTCCTGATCACGAATATTACTGAATACGGACACGAATCTAAATTACTAGCACGTGACCAAATACAAATTTGATTTTGATACAAATTTCCAGCTGCTTCCTATCCCTCCGGTTTTTACAAATATCTAATTTATTTACCGGTTTAAAAGGTTTTCAGTGCGGATGTTCACCGACTTTTATGCACAGTAATCAACTTGAATATCCTATAACCATCCCAAATAATGCTCGTTCCGATATTTTTAAAAAAACTGAACGTTCCATCTCTTTGATACAGTTTTAGTTCTGGAAGCTGACAAAACATTAAATGCACCGTACAGTAGCATCTCAAACGAGATGTTTAAGAAGTAACTAGTGAATAAAAGACAAGAATTAAAAATATACAATGTAATGGAAAGTACTTGAACA